>CM035420.1:153387365-153464865 GCA_020310875.1 Ceratopteris richardii | reverse complement strand
CTCTTGGTGGCCTCACTCCGGTGGGTGTCACTCCTGTCGACGTCACTCCTAGGGGTGGTGCTACTCCCACCGAAGGTATGTCTACTAGCTTTATGACTCCACCACGACCATCTTCTCATCCATTCCCTACTAGCTCTAGTAGTAGACATGTGCATTTGACACCTCAGTGTGATATAGGTGGTGGTCCGTCTCATAGGTTGAGGTCACGCTCTAGAGTAGGAGGTTCTAGGAGTGGATCTACAGGTAGCACTAGAGGAGACGACTGTTGTGGAGGCAGTGCGACGGACGTTGTGTCACCCACTTCTAATCCTAGAGCAAGTACCTTAGATGTAGGTATGCCATGTGGTACACCACGTGGAACACCATGTACACCTTGGGGTGCTCATGACTATGATGACTCCAAGGTGTATAGTATCCATGATGCAGCTCTGGTGATGGATGCGGTCGGAAAGGCCATGCGTCAGCGCATATGATAACTTTGCTCCATATACTCTATCATGTTGAAATGGAGTGAACAAGATAAAGATCGTAAAAATTATATCACAGAGACAATCTATCACGAATTTTGGCTAGCACATGGGCATCCCCTTGTCACTTCATAGTGGATTCTACACACCACAGGTGAAGTTATGTCCCATCGACGATCCAAGGCTCGTGATTCTTTCAGAGCAGGCTTACCAAATCCTGTATGGTTAGATGCTGAGGAGTGGGATATGATTCATGATGAGCCGCAACAGAATCTTGACTGATATCGCGAGTAGCGAGATGCCGCAGCCACATGTTAACATACGATTGGACTATCATATTTGGGCAACGGCGGATATGACAATATGTGTCATGAATTTGTAAGTATCATTTGGTCTATTGAATTTGTTTGTGTTAAGCATGTCATGTATGTTCATCTAATGTTTTTGTTGTAGGAGTTGGCAATGGTTCATCCTCCAACAGGAACAGAGGAGGCTTATGGATATTGTCATGGATTGATTGCACTATTGGAGGACTTGGAGGGACATGGTGCGGTCGTTTCATTGGAACATCTGCGATGAGGTGATGAATTTAGAAACTTGATTTTTACGTGTTGTCTATAAATCTCATGTAATGTAGCTCTTAAGAGTCTTGTTCATTTACTCCTTCTTCCATATCAAGTCAACTTGAAGAAGTGTTGCTTGGTGAAGCAATCTGTTGTTCCTTGGGTTTGTGGAATGCCATTAAGAGTGAGACACTCTAGAGTATTTGGAAGGAAAGATGCACATATGGGTTTGTGGAATGCCATTAAGAGTGAGACACTCGAGTATTTGGAAGGAAAGATGCACATATGGGTTTGTGGAATGCCATTAAGAGTGAGACACTCGAGTATTTGGAAGGAAAGATGCACATATAACTCTGATAAAAAGATGCACATATAACTTTGATAAAACTCTAATAAGATGGTGGATTGATACATCCTAGGGTATATAGGTAGAAGAATATGTAATTTCAAGAAACTGTCCCCCTTCAAACACCATGGGGTGTTTGTTATTGAAAATAGTAAACTAAAAAGTAACTGGGTCCCCCATGAAGGGACCAAAAGGTTTTAAACCGTATTTGTAACTCTCTCTAATGGTCGGGAATTTAATTCCTGAGTTTTAACTTGAGGCAAGCTAATAACTGGATTGCTAAGTTTTAATTTAAAGCAAGATAATAAATCAACGTATGGAAAACTCACAAAAAGGATAAATATGCAAGATAATCAGTCAAGATATGGAAAACTCAGTCAAGATAATCAGTCAAGTTAAAATAAGAATGAAAGATATGGATCAAACCAAAAAACGATTGATATTTATGATAGTGAAGATCAAGAAACAAATAATAAAGTGGGTAAACACATTAGAAGATGATTAAAAAATACACGTAGTACCATGGGAGGCTTGCTGCATTAGAAATAAAAAAGAGAAAAGGCAAGAAATAATTGTACAATAGAAAAGGAAATTATTTTTATTCCTAATATGCATAATGGCTATAAAGATAATATCACGTGCAAGTGGAATTGAATGGGAAAGGAATAAAGAAAATTCATTCTGAGAGAAATAAGAAAACACGCATGATGGCGTGTTTTCCATTTTCATAAGAATGACGACACGTTTATATTCGAGAAGAATAAATTAGAGGAATAGAAAAAAAAGGGACCCGAAACCCATCTATAAATAAAAAAAGCTTTATTTTGAAAACGTAATAGAGCTGCTAGTTCTTTTCATGGTCGGGTGTTCTTTTGATTAAGGATGCAAATCTCTTAAAAAATCCCCTTCTACACGTTCGTTGGGTGGCTCAAAGGATCATAGAAAAATAAGTGAATACTAAGAATCCTCTAAAAAGCCTTTTAAAAAATTAAGTGAATACTTAGTAACAATCCCCTAAAAAGACCGTTGTTCTGTAGATTAGCTAGAAAAAAGGAAAAGGCTATTAAATTAAACAGAAATTGGGCACACAACCCAAACATGAAATGATCATCTATGCATCAGATGTTTGGGATCTCTCTATTTTCTATAGTGGTCTCCATTATCAATTAGTTGAAGGAGAAAATCCTGCAGATCACCCGAAGAGGAAATTGCTACTTTTTCATCAGATTTTTAGAGTCTCTCAGATCCCTTTTGAGTGGTGTCGATTAGCTAGTAGTTTGCATGCCAAAAAGAAGTGAAAATAGAAAGGGAGGACCTTCTCATAAGAGTAAAGAAAATCACAATGCACTATAACACCATGACTATTAATCACTCACATGGTAGGGGTAGAAGAATGCACCATGACTATTAATCACTCACATGGTAGGGGTAGAAGAATGGGGAGATTCAAGCTACACTCTGTTGATATATTTAGGTAGTGATGTGTGTGAGCACACTAGGAGCACTAGGGCACTTTTTTCCCTCTTTAGGAGGTTTTCTTTCCACAAGCTTGTATATACGCCTATTTTCCTTAACGGGGTACTTATATTTGTACATTCTAGTGGTAATACATTTAGTATTGTGTGTTGTGCTCCAAGATTCTTCTTCTTCCTTGTATTGTTCATGTGCTTCCGCAGACGTCTAACGCCAAGAATTGGTATTAGAGCAGGTCGCCACTTCATCTAGGGCATCCTTGACACTCCTCCCATCACAGTCTCAAAATCGCATGAAACTCCTCCGAACACACTATCATCGTGCTTATGTAGGCTATTTTGTCCTTTTGTGCCAAAGATATATACAAGTATTGGTTTGCCAGTATAAGTGTCTTCAAGTCTGCTATAGGTCTAGCAGAACTCATTTGGGTAGTTTTGTTCAACTTTTTCAGATATAGTCATTTATTTGCATCAAGGTATTTTAGTCATTGGTCATGGGTGAAAGCAGTGATGTATTCGGTATGTTGGCCATTGAGGATAAGTTGGATGGTACCAACTATCCATTGTGGGCTTATATGATGCATCATGTATTGGTTGCAAAAGGATTGTGTAATATTATGTAGGGTGTTGAAAAACATCCTATTACACCTATGAACATAGGAACTGCAAATAGAGGTATTGAAGTCGATGGAGATGGTGTCGAAGATGGTGATATTCTGCAGATTCCTGTTTGTGTTGGTGTTTCTATTGCATCTATTGCAAAGTTAATTTGTTGGGATGGCAGAGATGCTCAGGCACATGCATTGATAGCTTTATCTGTCAAATATGCCATTATTCCTCACATCACTGTTGCAGAATAGCTAAGGATGCTTGGGATACACTTACCACATTGCACCAGTCTAGGAATGAGGCTCGTGTTGCTTACATCCAAAGACAGTTGGAGAGTGATTCTATGGACAATTTTCTAACAAAGATCTAGGATTTGAAGGAACAATTGATTTCTAATGATGAAGTCCTTCCTAACAGTTCACTTGTGTAGACTATTCTAAATGGTCTTCCTAACTCATATCAGAGTTTTGCTTCTACTCTTCGTTTGATGATGGGAGCAATCTAAATGCTTTAACATTTCAAGAGTTAGTTTCTGTTTTGTTGCAGGAAGAATAGTCTAGGCAGAACAGGTCTATTATGCATGTTGTAGATTAAGCTTTCCTAGCTAGTCAGAAGGACAAAGGAAAATGGAGCTCATCTATTAGAAAGCAAAAATTTGCTAATTCTGCACAATCAAAGAAGGAAGACAAAGATGAGAAGAAATAAAAAAAGAGACATTGTTTTGCAAATACTATAAAGAAAATGATCATGTCATTAAGATCTATCCAAAATTGGCTACTAAAGAGGCAAAGAAGAAAGAGGCCGGAATCGTTGTTGTAGAGGCCTCTACACCAAAAACAGAGTGTGCTAATATTGTACAGGATGAAGATAGGGTGTTTATAACTACTGTTTGCAGTTTTGACCCAGCCTCTCATGAGCAGTGCATGTCTATAGTAGAATAAAAGGTTTGGTACTTTGATAGTGGGGTGACCAAACATATTACGTCGCAACGTAGTTTCTTCTCTTCACTCAAGCCTGCCCCTATAGGGAATATTGTTACATGCATTAACAACACCTCTTATCCTATTATGGGACTTGGTAAGATCATTCTGACCACTATGGATGGTAGTTCGTTTACATTGTCAAATGATTTATTTGATCCAGAGATCAAGAAGAATCTTTTACTAGTTTTGACTTTAGCCAAGATTGGCTTGGTTGTGAAATTTGTTGATGATAGATGTACAGTTCATGATCTCTCAAATGGCGATGTGATTATTGATTCTGGCATTTTATCTCATGGGCTGTATAAGCTCATAGATTATGAGAAATCTGTGAATGAATGAGCATGTGTAGTACATGATTCTTAGGCTATGTCAGAGCAAAGCTTTTGCATGCATGCTTTGGTCAATTGAATTTTGCTAGTTTGCTATGCTTGCAAAAATCTGAAATGGTGTCTTCTTTTCCCAAACTTGAGGCACCTCGTAAACATGTATGTGAAGGTTGTATTTTGGGCAAAATGTAGCATTCCTCATTCCCAAAAGATGGTTCTATTTGTGCTACATAGAAGTTGCAGCTTGTTTAGTGATGTCTCTGGTCCTATGCAGACAACCTCTTTTGGAAACTATCTTTACTTCGTGACTTTCATTGATGATTATTCCAGGCACGCATGCATATATTAATTGAAAGCAAAGTCTGAAGCATTCATGTGTTTCAAATAGTTTTTAGTTTTGGTGGAAAATCTGTCAACATGTAAAATGGGCACCCTCCATTCTGATCGAGGGGGGGAATATATGTCTTCTGACTTTAATGCGTTTGTGGATGAATGTGGGATAATACATCAATGTAGAGTTCCATATACACCTCAATAGAATGGAGTTGATGAATAGAAGAACACGTCACTCATGGACATGGCAAGGTGTATGATCAAGAGTTAGGCTTTACCACATTGTTTTTGGCATGAGGCTGTTATGTGTGCAACATATGTACTTAACATAAGTCCCACTAAAGCATTGTGGTCTATCACTCCATATGAGGTTTGGCATGGTCACAAGCCATGTGTTGCTCATCTGCATGTTTTTGGTTCTCTTGCATATGCATTAATGCTTGAACAACATTGTAGAAAATTGGATGATAAAGTAGTGAATGTATTTTTGTTGGGTACAGTTCTCAAAGCAAAGGCTATTGTTTATGTCATCCACATAATAAATGCATTTTGGTTAGTCGTAATGTTGTTTTTGTGGAGGATGCTATTCAGCCCTTACTTTCATGTATGAAGGAGACATCTGTTAGCTCCAAAGCTATGTATGATACTTTGCTGCCTCTTTTTATAGGCGGACAATCTAGTGCTGGTCCTAATGAGGCAACTTCTGAGCCTTTGTAGGTTTCATGTGATGATCTAGATCATTCCATTTCTGATGTAGATTTACATGATGCACTTGTTGATGAGAGATCTAATATTGGGTAGGCAAACACTATGCCAAAATGGCTGGTGTTGACTTTGCGTGACAACAAATAAGATGCACCTCTATCATATCGTACTCTTGCAAGCTCTCATAGTGCCTCTTTTGCATCATATTGCTATGCTATGGTTGTGTTTAGTTTCTGTGATGAGAAGGAGTCTGTTTGGTTTGATGAAGCACAAAATTCAAAAAATTTGATGCCTGCTATGCAATCTGAATATGATGCTATAATGAAGAATGGTACCTGGTCTTTAGGTGACTTGCCTCCAAGGAAGAAGGCCATTGGCACTAAGTGGGTATACAAGCTGAAGTGTAAGCCAGATGGAACAGTTGATAGGTATAAGGCTAGGCCTATCGAAAAGGGTTATGCACATGAAAGAGGCATTGATTTTAATGAAACCTTTGCACCTACATGCAAAATGACTATTGTTTATAGTATTTGTGCACTTGCAACTCATCATGGTTGGAATGTACATCAGGAGGACATTAAAACATCATTTCTGAATGGTGACTTGCATGAAGAAGTGTATGTTTTATAGCCCTATGGCTTTGTGGAAAAAGGGCATGAAAACCAGGTGTGCAGGTTAAACAACGCATTATATGGCTTAAAGAAAGCACCACGTGCTTTGTATGAAAAGATACATGCCTATCTGATTGCACATGGTTTTGAGAACATTCCAACTAAGATATGTTAAGCATGCTAATGATGTGCTTATGATCATTGTTGTGTATGTTGATGACATGCTACTCACTGATCCTCATGACAAGCATATTGCTGATTTTAAGGCTTATTTGCATGCCTCATTTGAGATGTTTGATTTGGGGCATTTTGCATCATTATTTGGGCATTCAATTTATGCAAGTTGATGGTGGAATGGCTTTGTGTCAAATGTAATATTGACAAATTATTGTAGCGTTTTGGCCTTCAAATCTATTAGCCTATTTCCACTCCTATGGAGACAAGTTTACGATTGACTCTTCATGGTGCTAGAGATGCATTTGATGCTGTTCTCTATGAGCAGGCTGTTGAATGCTTGATTTACTTATGCATTAATTGGCGAGATATTCAGTTTGCTATCTCACAGATGAGCAGGTTTATGCATTGCCCAAGTGTCAAGCATTGGCAGGCAGTTAAGCACATATATCGCTACTTGAGTGGTACCCGACTGCTTGGATTGTTTTATCCCAAGGGGGATCACTAGTGCCAGATTTGCATGCTTTTTCTAACAATGATTGGGCTAGTTGCTATGACACTCGTGTGTCCACTAGTGGCTTTTGCTTCATGCTTGGAAGCTCATGTATATCTTGGTTGAGCAAGAAGCAGCCTACTATGGCCACTTCCAGTTCTAACCCTGAGTATAGGGTAGCTTTCACAACACCTATTGAGTGTGTGTGGCTTAGATGTTGTATGGCTGACTTGGGTGTTGGTGAGTCTTTTACCACCACCATCTTCATTGAGAGTCAAAGTGCATTGGTAGTTGCGAGGAACCCTATGTTCCATCCTCGCACTAAGTACATTGAGGTGCATTATCATTATGTCAGGGAGAGGTTCTCTGTTGGAGAGATCAGCTTGGCATATATACCCACGTAGGAGAAAGTTGCAAACCTTTTCACAAAGGATCTACCTAGGGAGAATTTCGAAGCTTTCTACAAAGATTTGGGCTCCTTTTCTAGAGTTATTTCCATAGAGCTTGGCACTTGCTTATACATGAGTGCCAACTCCTTGTTCACCGCTTCACTCTGAGGGGAGATTTGTTGATATATTTAGGTAGAGATGTGTGTGAACACACTAGGACCACTTGGGCTGGTTGCTATGACACTTGTGTGTCCACTAGTGACTTTTGCTTCATGCTTGGTAGCTCATGTATATCTTGATTGAGCAACAAGTAGCCTACTGTGGCCACTTCCACTTGTGAGGCTGAGTATAGGGTAGCTTTCATAGTGAATATTGAGTGTGTGTGGCTCAGACACCTTATGGCTGATTTGGGTGTTGGTGAGTCTTCTACCACCAGCATCTTCACTAACAATCAAAGTGCATTGGCAATTGTGAGGAACCCTGTGTTCCATGCTCGCACTAAGCACATTGAGGTGCATTATCATTATGTTAGGGAGAGGTTCTCTACAGACCAACTTGGCATATGTACCCACACATTAGAACATTGGAAACCTTTTCACAAAGGCTATGCTTAGGGAGAAGTTTGAAGCTTTCTGCAAAGCTTTGGGCTTACTTCCTTTTGTGGAGTGATTTCCACATAGCTTGGCACTTCCTTATACATGAGTGCCACTTCCTTGTTCACCGCATCACTCCGAGGGGGATTTCTTGATATATTTAGGTAGTGATGTGTGTGAACACACTTATATCACCGAGGCACTTTTTTTCCCTGTTTTGGAGGTTTTTTCCCGGGCTTGTATATACGCCTATTGCCGTAAAGGTCACTTTTCTTTGTACATTCTGGTGCTCATACATTCATTATTGTGTGTTTTGCTCCAAGCTTCTTCTTCTTCCTTGTGCTATTCATGTGCTTCCACAGATGTCCAACTCTAACACACTCATCCTTCTTGCTTTTTGGTTCTTCTTCTAATCTTCATAATAGGTTCTTCCTCTAATCTTCATAATAGGTGTTGACTACAAACGTAAGGGGCGATCAATAGTCATGGAAAAAATTGAAAACAAAATTTCTTATTAATATAGTTACATATGAAACATTAAAAAAAAAACTTTTAACACAAAGGGGAGCAATAAATGAGATGCTTCCAATCCTTTAAATTGGATTTTTTTCCTTTTGAGTAGATACATGCCTAAATTAGAAAATGAATAAAAGTATGAGGGAGTAACTAATAAAATCATGAATAAAGGTATGAGGGAGTAACTTATAACAAAGAGGGTTGATAACCTTTTCATACTCTTCATTTGGGACCATTTCCTCTCTAGCTTTAGTTTTCTCTAAGTTGATAACTATCTAGTGTCTAAAATGTTGGGGGATGAGTCAAGACCCCTATGCAACTTTCGAACCTTGTAGGCCCTCACATATTTTCTTCCACACTGAACCAAAAAACTATTTTTTCTCTACCTCTGAATTTAGATGGAAAAAGAATGAGGCTTTTGAGAATCAAACTAGACACGCTAAGCTATCCAAAACACTTTAAAACCCTTGATTTGGATAGTCTAGCATGGAGAATCAAGGTCTCCAGTTAGACTAGCTATCCTTGCTGATGTTTGCCTATGTGTAGAGACACACCTTCACTATTTTCAACCCCACTCCATGCTTACTTAGGGAATGACCAAGAAATGTATACCACATTTAAGAGAATCTATTCTCAATACAAAACAAGACAAAAATCACTTCAAATGGATACCAGAAGAAGGAGTTACAACGGAAACAAATTTGTGTTGGAAACTAGCTCACTCCTTAGAAGGCAACAGCAATGGCTAACTGCTTCACTCCTTCCAATCCTTTTGCAAACATATCTTCAATTTCATCTTTGGTACTTAGCTGCTCCACCTTCACCTCCTTTGAAGTCACCTTCTCTATGATGAAGTGGTAGTGTACCTCAATCTGATTAGACCTAGCATGGAAAACCACATTCAAAGCTAGGTATACATTACTCATGGTGTCACACATGATGGCAATTTGTTTCACTTGCAATTTCACATCTTTAAAGATCTTGTTCAGCCACATAAGTTCACATTTGGTTGAAGATAGAGCTAGTGTTGGCTCCTTCTTGGAGCTCCATGAGATAGTCCTATTACAAGTCATGACTACATAGCCACTTGTACTTCTCCTATCACCCTTCAAACATGCCTAGTTTGAATCACAATAAGCTTTCACTTGCAAATATTCATGATATCTAAGAACCCTCTGTTCTTCCATTAAGTGTTGTGCTTTGATAGTTTGCATAAGTTGTGAGAGATCTCCTACTACATGCTTGATGACCAATGTAGTAAGAGTTGCATAGTTCAAAGATCCTACAAAGGATCTGTACAAAGTAAGATATTCAATGTCGTCTTGTGCATTAGCAGTCATCTTTACCTTTAATTCCAATGTGTTTTCAATTAGATCTTGAATTCCTCTCCAAGATCCTTATTTGTTTATTTAGTCCTTGATTCATCATCCATGTGAGGATAAGATAATCAACATAAATGCAAATGTAGACAACAAGGTCACCTTCCTTCATTTATGTACAATGATGAGTGAACTTCACTTTGTTTGTAGCCACAATTGTCTATAAATTCCACTAGCCTTTGGTTCCAAGATCTTAGGGATTGCTTGAGACCATAAAGAGACTACTTTAACCTACACAAATGATGAGTATACCACTGATCTTCACAACCTTTGGGCTGCTCCATGAAAACAGTCTCCTCTAGGTCCTCATTCAAGAAAGCATTCTTCACATCTAGTTGTTGACTCTTCCAAGTCTTTGAAGCTACAATTGCACCTTACTCACCATTGCTAAAGGGCTGAGATTCTCTTCATATTCAATGCCATAAAAGTGTGCAAAAACCTTGGCAACGAGTCTCACTTTATACCTAGATATGGTGCCATATTAATTCCTCTTCACTTTGTATACCGATTTGTTGCTTATCATCTGCATGTCCTTAGTCTTAGTCACCAATGAATAAGTGTGGTTCTCTTTGAGTGTTTTGAATTCTTCTTGCATGGCTTGGTTCCATTCTTCATGCTTTCTTGCAACCTCAAAACAATTATTCTCTTCACATGCAACTACTTGACTCATGTATGTATAATGCTTGACAATGAAAGAGCCATAAGTTAATTATTGATTGGGTACCTTTCTCTTGTTGAGATTCCCTTCTCTTGAGGGTCTGGAGTGAACCTTTGTCTTCATGCTTTTGATGTCTTTACCATTGGAGTTTCTCTCTTTACTATTCATCTCTACCACCGGAATTCCTTGATCATCTTCTTCCTCCTTGCCTTTGCTTCCTATGGAACATTCTTCACTTGAGGTAGACTTTTTTCTCAATCTCCCTTTCCATGGAAATGTGTGGCTGCCAATTATTTGTACTTGAAGTTGAAGGACCAAAAATCTACATACTTTCTTGGTCTTCTACATGTCTTCTCATGGCATCATGTATATCTTCAACCTAAACATGAAACTTTCACACCAAGCCATGACAACAATTCCTGAAGTATAAGATCTCTTGATATCTTCAACTCTTTGGTTTTAAGATCATAGCACCCAAAACCCTTTTTCTCACTTGAATACCCAATGAAGATACATCTTCATTGCAGGTGTGTTGGGGTTTTACCCCCATTTGGAAGCCATTCGTGCAATCAGAATTGCCATCAGAGTGACAGTTTGTGAGCTGAAATTTCAGCATTCATTTCAGCTTTCGTCGAAGTGAAGATTTTATCATTTTCTTGTTCCTTAGTGAAATGGTGGGCAACAATGACTTGTTTGGCATGCTTCAAGTCGAAGATAAGCTTGATGGGACTGACTATCCAATGTGGTCTTACATGATGAAGCATGTTCTTGTTGCAAAATAGCTTTGGAACATAGTGGAAGATGTAGATCGAAGAGCGGCAGGTGCTTCTACTTCACAGTCTACTATCACAGATGGAGCTTCTTCTTGAAGTACAATGGTTTCTCCTTCTCCACCTACACAGGAGCAGCTTAGATGGGATGGAAACGATGCTCAAGCGCATGCATTGATTGCGCTTTCAGTGAAGCATCATATAGTTCCACACATTCGGTCATGTTCTACATCGAGACAGGCATGAGACACTCTAGCTTCTTTGTATGCCGTGCGTAATGAAGCACATGTTGCATACTTGAGGAAGCAACTTGAGGATGTATGTATGGCTGAAAATGAGTTGGTGGATGTGTATGTGACACGCATCAAGGACTTGAAAGAGCAATTGGGAAACATAGATGAGATCATTCCGGATGCATCACTCATTTCTACATTGTTGAAAGGATTACCAGAATCTTTTCAAAGCTTTGCTACTACACTCCGTTTGGTTGCAAAAGGAAATCCTAAGATGTATGCATTTGGTGAGGTTGTGTCTCTTCTTTTGCAAGAAGAGCAATCTAGAGTGAATAGGAGTGGTTTGATTGAGGGAACACAAGCACTTGCTATCTCACAAAAGGGGAAAAACAAGTATGGTTCAGCTTTGGGTTCATCAAAACCAAAGCTTCAAGTTTCCTCTTCCACTCAGTCCTCTAATGATGGTGATTTTCAGAAGAAGAAGAGATGCAAATATTGCCGAAACGCTGGTCATACTATTGACGAGTGTAGAAAGCTTGCTAAACGCAATGAAAAGAAGAAGGAATCCGGCATGTTTATTGCTGAAAATTCAACAAATGCAAAGAACGATGAAGCTAACATGGCTCAAGATTTTTGGGCATGTGTTTTTACATGTCATTATGATGCTTCTTTACATTCTAAATGTATGGTTGTGAGTGAAGCTGATTTGGATTGGTTCTTTGATAGTGGTGCTTAAAAGCACATAATATCATGCAAAAAATTTTTTGCCTCTTTGAAAGATGCACCCAAAGGAGGACATGTGGTGTGTGCAAACAATTCCTCTTATCCTATCATTGCAGTAGGAGAAATTGAGCTTACGGCTGCAAATGGAGGTGTGATTCTCTTAAAAAATGCATTGTATGTGCCCTGTATCAAGAAGAACTTAATTTCAGGTCGGTTGATTGCCAAAGTTGGACTTCATGTACACTTTGTTTATGATAAGTGTATGGTTCATGATTTCAGCAATGGTGATGTTATCGTGATGTCCTGTACACTATGTAATGGTTTGTATCGCATGGATACATACAAGAGGGCTGCCTCGAATGCCTTGGTTGCTCATACTTCTTCCATGGCTGAAATGGAGCTTTGGCATGCTCGTTTTGGTCACTTGAACTTCAATAGTTTGCTTTACTTGCAAAAGAAGGACATGGTTATTGGCTTGCCTACACTTGAGTCCATTGAAAAGCATGCATGTGAAGGTTGCATTCTTGGAAAAATGCATCGTGCTTCTTTTCCAAAAGATAGTCATACACACACTACAAGAAAATTGCAGCTTGTTCATAGTGATGTATGTGGTCCCGTCAAGACTCAATCTTTTGGGAAGCATGTGTATTTTGTTACCTTCATTGATGATGCTACTCGCCATACATGGGTGTATCCTATGAAAGCAAAGAATGAGGTATTCTCTTGCTTCAAAGTGTTTTCACAAAAAGCTTTTGACTCTATGCACGGATCATGGTGGTGAATACATGTCACATGAGTTTAATGCTTTTCTTCGTGAAAGAGGTATTTCACACCAATCTACGATGCCATATACACCTCAGCAAAGTGGTGTTGCCGAGAGTAAAAAAAGAACTCTACTTGAAATGGCATGATGTATGGTTAAAGGAAAGCATCTTCCTCATAAGTTTTGGATGGAAGCGGTCATGTGTGCAAACTATGTGTTGAATCACTGCCCTACAAAAGCATTGAGATTCATCACTCCTTATGAGGCTTGGAATGGTCATAAGCCTATGGTTAGTCATATGCGTGTGTTTGGTTGTTTGGCATATGCTCTTCTGCCATCACAACAACATCACAAACTTGATGAGAAGACAAAGAAATGTAAATTTGTTGGTTATGCTGTGAAAGTAAGGGATATCGTTTGAACCATCCATTGACGAACACAATTATTGTGAGTCGAGATGTGGTATTTGCTGAAAATTCAGTTTTTCCTCTACTTGAATGCAAAAAACAGCCAACAGTTAGCTCACAAGATGTGTTCGATACACTCATGCCTTTGTTCCAAAATGGTGTGCTTGACTATGGCCATGTAGACCAGCCAACTGAGGCTCAAAAGGCTGAAAAATTCCAGCCAAATGGGGCTGAAAATGCAGAGAATTTCAAGACAAACATGGCTGAAAAATTTCAGCCAAAAATTATCAAAACTATTGGAAATTTCTAGCCACATATGGTTGAACATTTGCATCAAAATATGGCTGAAAATGAGCATGAAATTCAGCCCACACATGCTGTAAATTATGAAGATGTTTTACATAATGAACACATGTCTATCAAGAGTGCACAAACTATGCCAAAGTGGCTGAAACAAACTTTGCAGGACAGCAAATTGAGTGCACCTTTACTTGGTAGAACAAGATCAAGATCTCACCATGCATCAAGTAATTTTATGGATTATTCTCTTATTGCTACAACATGTAATGAAGAGCCACTTTCTTTTGAAGATGCATGTGAGGACCCACAATGGATGAGTGCTATGCAATCAGAAATGGATTCCATACATAGGAATGGTACTTGGGAGTTATGTGAATTGCCAAAAGGAAATAATGCCATTGGTACAAAGTGGGTTTATAAGATTAAGAGAAAATCTGATGGTAGCATTGAGCACTACAAAGCTAGATTGGTTGCCAAAGGATATGTGCAACAATATGGCATTGACTATGAGGAAACTTTTGCACCTGCTTCATGCATGACTACCATTCGTACCGTGGTTGCATTGGCTGCCCATCGAGGTTGGAAAGTGCATCAATTGGACATAAAAACAACCTTCTTGAATGGTGATTTGCAAGAAGAGGTTTATGTGAAGCAACCTCCTAGATTTGCTATGAAAGGGAAAGATCATATGGTTTGTCGCTTGCATAAAGCCTTGTATGGTCTCAAGCAAGCTCCACGTGCATGGTATGACAAAATACATAAGCACTTGATTGCTCTTGGCTTCACATGTTGTCCGATTGAAGCACACTCTATGTACGCAAAAAGGGGGCTGATCTTATAGTGCTTGTTCTTTATGTCGATGACATACTCTTGACTGGGCATGTGATGCAAAACTTGACATTCTTATGGCTGATTTGCAACATACTTTTGATGTCACTTATCTTGGTCTTTTGAGCTACTATTTTGGCATCCAGTTTGTATCCGTTGAGGGGGGAATTGTTATGCATCAAGCAAAGTATGTTGAAAAACTACTTCAACATTTTGACTTTGAGGATTGTAAGCTAGTTTCCACACCAGTTGAGATAGGATTCAGGTTCTCACTTGAGGATTTCAATGATGCATTTGACACTTCTCTTTATCAGCAAGCTCGGGGATGTCTTATATATGCATGCAACACAAGGCCGGAATATACAGTATGCAGTTTCCCAGTTGAGTCGTTTCATGCATAGCCCTGGCAGTAAGCATTGGCAAGCGGTGAACATGTGTCTAGATACCTTCGAGGCACTTTGAGCTTAGGTCTGTTTTATGGCAGAGATATTCAACCATGCTTGCATGCTTTTACAGATAGTGATTGGGCTAGTTGTTATGATACTCGCGTGTCCACTAGTGGTAATTTCTTTTTCCTTGGAGACTCATGCACATCTTGCTTGAGTAAGAAGCAACCTACAATGGTGACATGAAGTTGTGAAGCTGAGTACAGGGTAGTTTTCACAGCAACAGTAGAGTGTATATGGCTGAGACTCCTATTGATGGATCTTTGCATGGAGATTGATGCTGCTATGCATATTCTGACTCATAGTCAGAGTGCTTTGGCTATTGCACAAAACCTAGTGTTTCATGCACGGACCAAACATATTGAGGTGCATTATCACTATGTGAAAGAGCACCTTCATGCAGGAGATATTGATTTGGTATATGTGCCTACACATGATAATGTGGCAGACATATTCACCAAAGCTCTTCCACGGGAAACGTTTGAAGCTTTTCACAAAGCTTTAGGCTTATTACCTTGTGGGGGCTGATCTGTCACTCTCTATATGTGTTCACATCATTCGGTCTAGGGGGGTTTGTTACACTTATGTGTTCCTCGAGTAGCTTTGATGTGAACCTTTTCCCTATACATGGGCACTTTTTACTCTAGTGCTGGCTAGAGGTTTTTTCCCCATGTTACCACATACTTGATACTCTCATATGTGGTGGTACTTTGTACTTAGGGATATTATTCAACTCTTACTTCAGTTCAGTTTTATCATCAATAGAGGGAGCTATCCAGCCATCGTCTTCTCCGTGTGTCTTGTTGTGTTTGTGCTCCTTGTGTGTGCTTCTTGTGTGTCTCTCGCACTTCTAGAGACACCCAACAACCATGCTTCATACAGTCTTTAAGGAGGTACACCTAAAGTGGGGAAAAAATTCATGATGTAGACGGCTTTACTTGTTGCATCTAGCCAACAACAATTTGGAATAATTATCTCATTGAACATCAATCTTTCCACTTCAGGTATGTGTCTATTTATCCTCTATAGAATCCAATTTTGTTGGGGGGTATATACCTACATGCATATTTCATTTTGATGCCATTATAAATTAAAAATTAAGAAAACTCCTTGGAGAAGCATTCTCCACCTCCATAGAATCTAAGAATCTTTATGTACCTACCCATATCTTTTTCAACAATTTCTTTAAAAGCTTTAAAGTGACAAAACACCTCAACCTTTGACTTCATGCAATATAATCATGTAATTGTTGTGTGATTATCAATGAAAATAACAAAATACCTACTCCCTCCCAATGAGGGCTCCTAGTTTGGTCCCCATATGTCTGTATGAATGAGATCCAATGGAAATCTGCTCCTTTTGTGTACTCTTCTTGAATCTAAGCATAGCTTGATTCCTGAATCCACACGCCTCACCCCCAATGTTGCATACTTTGAGAGTAGAAATTTGGAAGACCACTTACCAAAGTTCTCCTTTGCTTATCCTTCATCTTTTGAAGGTTTATGTGGTTGATCATCTTGTGCCAGAAATCCACTTGAGCTATTTGCTTGCTGTGAAATGTCAAATAGACCATATGTGATAAGGGTGGTCTTACCTTCATGGTGAATAACCTTCCTTCCTTCTTGCCTTGAGCAATTATCTTATATCATTGCTTTGGATCTTCCACAAAGCATCCCTCATTGTTGAACTTGATTGCATACCCTCTTTCGATCATGTATCCAAATAAAACTAGATTTTCTATGATTCTTGGCACATGTGTCACATCCTTAAGACACTTTGCATTGTATTTTTCATCCAAAGGAACATCAGCTATTGTGGCATCTTATCCTCAATTCCATCCCTTGTTTCCACATGCCCATGTGTGGTTGGTTCATGCATATTGCAAAACATTTCCCTATTGTAGCTCATAACATTTGAACATCCACTATCGATGTAGGTGTTTATGCATTCTATCTTACCAATCCTTGCATAATGGGTAAGACATTATCATTCTGTGATGTATTTGAAGTATTTTAAAAGTTACCTTGATTCTTCATGTAGCTTTCTTGGCTTTCCTTTGAGTAACATTCCCTTGCAAAGTATCCCAACTTTCCATAGTTCTAGCATGTGTTTATGTAGTCCCCTCCTTGAAGCTGACTTCTTCTTCCTCTGCCTCTTCATCTCCCCTTTGCTGCACTGCTTTGAATCAAAAATTCATGATCATTTCTTGATCTTCCTCCACCTTTTCCTTGTCCATTTTGTCCATGTTTCTTACCTTTGCCTTCACTTGTATAAAATATTTGGGCTTTATTGCCATTTGAATGAACACCATTGAAGGTCATCTCATCTGTCACCATGATTGGGGCTAATTGCTCAAAATTTGGTAATGAGTCCCATAAATATAATGAAGTAGTGAATGGCCTCGATTTGTCATCATCCATCAGCCCATTTAGTGTATGAGCTACTAAATCATTATCATTGATGGAACTTTCTAGTGATCCTAAGGAATATGTGTCTACCTAAGTGACAACTTAGGGACTTGTGATGAAAGACACTATTCCTCTATCACCGACAAATGCATAAAGTGGGGATCACACATTTAAATTATCAGTCCGAGAAGTGTCTTGAACCTAATTGAGTGTATGAAGACTTGCACTTACACAATGGTCAATGAGGTGAAATAGCTACCATTGCATGCAGAAGAGTATTATCTCTCACATTCATCACTCACACAGTTGGAAATGGTGTCGTGATACATGGAACGATATTAAGCACAAAAACAGACTTTTCTCTTAGCTCCAAACTTGGAATATGGTCAACAGTGGATTCATTTCAAAGATCTCGAGGAAACACATCCAATGCTTGTATTTTGGTCGCATTCTAACAAACTTCCTTCAAGTTATGGGCAAAAACATGAGCTATGCAACTTACCTAGTTTCACCACACACCTTCTCATGCTTCACACACACATTACACACTTCATAAAAGTAATGAATTAGATAGAGAACACATACATGCACTCATTCCAAGCTACAATCGCACATGCAAGCTCACAAGCAAGGAGATACAGAAGGAAGAAGAGGCAAATTCAAAAATCTGAGTTCTTTGTTACTCACAATGGCAAAAGGTCTCTACAAAGTGTCACCAAATGAATTATATACATGTGCCCTAAAAATGGTCCTTTCACGCAAGAGACTAGCACTTTATTGGAAAACTCTAATCTCCTACTATGTTACAAGGATTATGATACTGGGTTTGGGATTTATGCATCTAGAGGACTCCTCTAATGCATTTACATAGCTTCATGAGATTTTCATAGACATTTGAAGAAGAAAATTGATGCCCATAATTTGAAAATTTTGGGGCTCCTCTTCCTGTGCTTCTTTACTCTGCAACACTCTCCCCCTCTTTCTCTCTATTGTCCCTTGACAGGCTTTGCTTCTTGTCTCTAGTTTTGTGCCTGTAGTCGATCTAGTTCCTTATTAAATGATAGCCTCTTTATAGTTAACCACTGCCGGCTCCTATGGAAGTTGTAATAATATAGTTTTACCAACGGTCAAAGAACCGATCATAACTCAGGACCTGGTGCATTGGTTTTGGCGTATTCTATTCTTTCCACTACGTACACCTAGTGGCTAAGGTGACTTTGATATTGGTCACATTTCATTATGGTTTAGCCTTTAGATGTTGGAAGAACCTTGTTTACTCCTTTGTTTGCATTCCTCCAACCCAACTGCATTGTTGAGGCCTATTAATTTCTTCTCATCGCATGCAGCCAATGGTTGAGAATGTGATTATCTTAGTGAATTTTCACTAGAGTAGCTCTGCTTCCACACTTCCCCCTTCCACGACCCCCGACAGGCTTTGGAATTCGATAGGAGTACATCTTGTATACCTTCTGCTCTGTATCATTGAGAAAACTAGCTTCACATATCGTTAGTTGCTTCCGTTGTTCTGACTCAACTCCATCGTGGGGTGGTTGTCAGTGGTTAGCAAAAAAACTTAATTCATATGCTACTAGCTATGCATTTAGGTTAGTAGACATCTTTAGGAATAATTTTGAGGTGATTTCAAAGAAGCCATTGAAGAATGCTTCTTCAAAAGTGTGCATGCACATGCTGGGCAAAAACATTAGCCTTGAATAGGAAGCCATGATTATGAGTTGGCTTGGCATGATAGAAAGGTCGATTACTAAAATATATGTTCCCTGATTAATACCAATGAAATTCAAAAATGTATATTCTACATGCCTGAAGACTTTGAGTACTATTTGAATCATGCTAAGTATTTTATTTGTTAGTTTGATTGTGAGATTGGGGACTTTTGTGCAACGGGCTTGGGAGTAAAGGAAAATTGAGCCCTTGTTTATTTATTTTACCTTGACTTTGTAGATCTCAAAATTCCAGCCTGTATCCTCAATGTGGCATGGGAAAAAAAGCTCGATTGACTTGAAGTAGATATGGTGCTTCTTGCCAATGTTCCCACAATGTTGGATCTTTTTGCAAATTTTTTCTCCTCCAAATGGGATCCGTGGCTTCGAACTCCTATTGAGTATAATTAAAAGAGGTTGGTTGGAAGTTGAGTTGCTCATCCAGATCCTTCCCTATGGTCGTGTTGATGTATCTTCTTGTGTGCTCTTTCATTATTCCATATGGGAGGTTGAAAGGTTTCATTATCTCATTTAGGTGTTTGTTTTTGATCTGAGCCTCTTTCATGACTTTCACTAATTCATTTTCAAAATTCTCGGTGAGATGAGACACTAGTATTGCCCGTTCTTTCTAACTTAGTTCTATAGTATCTGGCATTGGATGGTCATCATATTCATCTATAGCCAGCTCCCTTATTGGTGAACGAACGATTGGGGGAGAAAGAGGGCATACCTGAGTCTCGTCAGTAGCCATCTTATAAGGTTGCACTAATGCTCTCCCCAAGTTCTTTGCTTGTTCTAACTGGGAGCTCTACTATGATTTGATATTTCTCTTCATGTCGTACCTTAGTAGCCTTAAGCTCCTCTTCAACTTTTGCCTTTGCTTTGGAAATGATCCTTACCTTATCCGCATCATCATTGCATTGCTCCATGTATTTTTGCACTGCTTCATTCCACTTGAATTCCCAAGTTTTGTTTTCCACTTTATATTTGGCTTTTAACTCGACCTGTTTCATTTGCTCTTGTTTGAGCTGATCTTCCATTGCTAACAACTTTGCCTCCAATTCCTGTAAGCCTATTTTTTCTATGATAGTGCTTTCAATAGATTGATTTAACAGAATAGAGTTCATTAACTCTTTATTCCTTGCATGTAGATTGTTTGCTTCATCCATGTACACTTTAATTTGATTTTCTAATAGTTAGCTTCGGTTTCTCATTCATATTTTTTCCGCTTCATACATTTCCTATTGCTTTTTCAATGTCATAAACTCAACTTGAATTTCTGAAACAATTGTAGTTACCTCTTTTAATTTTTTGTTGCACAGTAAGTGTTTCTCTTGGATATAATTGCATTCTTTAGTCTTCTTTGCCAAGTCTTCTATTTTCTGTGCGAGTTCCTTCCGAATGCTTATATTTGTTGCTTAGAGTTCCTCACTTATGGTTTGGAATCGACTTCTTGCTTCAAATAGTTTTGCCTTTTCTTTTTTTTTCCATCAATAGGGTTTGGGCAGTCATGGCTCTATCAACCATATTTCTAACTATAGGCTTTAGTCATCAGATCATGGGGATGATCATCATGATGAGGATGAGGATGATCATGATGCTGATGATGATGATGATGATTAGGATTCTTGATTATGACATTAGATATGTATTTACATATATATATATATATATATATATATATATATATATATATATATATATATATATATATATATATATATATATATATATATATATATGTATATATATATATATATATGTATATATATATATAATCTATATATTGTTCATTTCAGTTATGTTTTGAATTGTGTGTATGGTATTAAGTAATCAAAAGTTTTGTTCTATTGATTGTTATTATTAATAATATTAAGCATGTGTTTTAGTACTTTAATTATATAATTCATTCATATGTGTGTACGTATGTGCATGTATATGTGTGTAATATGTGTGTGTACGTATGTGCATGTATTTGTGTGTAATATATGTGTGTATATGAATGTATGTACAAATGTCTATGTGTATATGCATGTTCTTGTGTAAGTGTATATGTGTATGTATGTGTATGTGCATGTGCATCTGTATGTGTGTGTATATGTATGTATGTGCATGTATAAGTGTATATATGTGTATATGTGTATGTGCATGTGCATGTGTATGTGTGTGTATATGTATGTGCAAGTATATGTGTAAGTGTATGTGTATATGTGTGTATGTGCATGTACATGTGTGAACGTATGTATGTGCATGTGTGTGTATGTGTATATGTGTGTGAACATATGTGCATATATATGTGTATGTCTGTGTATATATACATATGTGCATATGTATGTGTATGTGTATAAACATATACAAGTATCTATATATGCATGTGTATATGTATGAAACATGCATGTGCCTGTGGATGCATTTCCATTTGCATGCATGTGAATGTGCATGCATATGGATATGCATATACAGTATTTAAGTATATGTTAATGTGTGTGTGTATATATATATATATATATATATATATATATATATATATATATATATATATATATATATATATATATATATATATATATATATATATATATATATATATATATATGCAATAATGCATGCATGCAAGTCTTTTCACATGGTTGAAGAAATGTTTGTGCATATGCATGTGTATGTATGTGTAAGTGTATGTGCGCATGTATGTGTGTGTATATATGTGTGTGTATGTGCATGTGTATATGTGTATATGTGTGAACATGCATCTTTATCATGTATGTGTATATGTGCATATCAATATGTGAGTATGCTAACTAATAAAAATAACACAATTCAAATGATATACAATGAATGGAAATTGTACTTACAATAGTTAGTCATATTTTTTACTTGGTTATAATTAGCTTTTTGAATAACCTGCAATAAAGAGAGAGAGAGAGAGAGAGAATTCAAAGCGAGAAAGAGGTAGAAAGAGAGAAACAGAGATAGAGAGAGACAATAAGATAGAGATTAGACAAAACAACAATTCTGCAAGCGATTGTTTTAGCTCGTAAGCGCAACACAATTGCGAACGTTGGAGAGCTCTTTGATCAAATGCATGAAGATACCGATCAGAGATCCTCCAACTCTTTAATTTTTTTCGTCAAAAAGCCATCATGTAAGCGATGGTAAGACATCATAAAGAGCATTGCAATTAGCATCGCATAAGTGACATTACTTACCATCGCTTATGCAATGCAAAAAAGTATCGCTTATGTGACACTTTTTTAAATCCTTGCTTTTCTTGTAGTGATGTAAGCCATATACGGCCTACAAATGGTCTAATATAATATTCATTCTACATGTAATTTGAGTCCCATAATCATGATAGTAGTACATTGTTGGATTATTTTCATAACCATCGCTATAATAATTTTGCAATATAACATAAGATCATGAGCGGTAACTATTTATTATAATTCATACTATTGTTAGTGTTGGTGGAGTGCAATATTGGTAGGAGATCCATCACAGTGGTATGTTTATGGTGGTTCTTGGTGGGAGATGGAGTTGTCTTTCTTTGCCCCTCTAATCACACTTTCTTTTCCCATCTAAAAGTTTTTTTCCTTTTCAAAAGAAGAGCGACGTTCCTTTTTAGCACTTGATCATGCATCGAGAGAGTTTTAATCTTTTATGAGAATAATTTTGTTTGGCTTTGCATGTTTTTGATATAAAAAAAATTGTATATTCTCATTATTCTAAGGTCCAAGGCCTAAGCTGAGGATAAATGAATGTAAATGAGACCATTTTGACAAGTGGTTATACCCCTAATCAAAGTGTGGTCGTGGTACAATTTTAGTATGGTGGTGTTATCTATGTGAAATGGAATCTCAATATCATCTAACCATTAGGTCTTCCTGCCTCATATTCCTATAATATAAGCTTCCATGGTTTTACAAGATGGTTTTATTTGATGGAATACGGAGATCTTGATGGCTTTGAGAGGCTCTATCTAAAATGGTAATGCATCTGGTCCATCCTTCTAGGTTAGGTATAGTAACATCTATTTTTAATCATAATGGTAGACCGCATAGACATAACAATAAATTACATATAAAAAATATATTATCATTATTTAATACGGATGCATGAAAATGAAAAGCGCGAAGTTTGACAATAACAATCTTAGTAATAACCATAAAAGTAAACTTTTACAAGAAACCCATAACTATATAAAACATCTTCTAGAACTAAGGTTTAAGTCTTAACATTAAGAGATGAATTACAATAAAATCGTCAAGCTTACATAACCATATCGAATCTGTTTCTAGTTGCTCTGCATAAAGAAAATGAAAAAAACAAGTGATATGGATGAGCACCGTATGAATGATATTATAAGCTTAATTACATATTTATTATTGCTAGTTTAGATAATGATTCATTCAAATAAGAATTATAAAACATAAAAAGTTAGAAAAATAAACTTAACTTTTATCGCACTCAGATGACGGATATAGTCAGTTCTAGAAAGTTATATCTCTATATTTATTAATATATAGCAGGATTCCATGAAATATTTATTTTCTTTACAAGTACTATCAAGACAAGTAGTGCACGCTGTAGTAGGTATCATCTCAATGGAACGTAGGCTTGCCAACATGTAAAGCGAGCTCTAAATTAGACACAACTTATTGTAAATATTTCCTTTAATTTTATTAAAAGAAAAAGAAACTCCAAACAAAAATCTTTCATTGTTTTTTCACTATAAGTGTTTTATCACTGCAATGGTCGTTATCATTGTTTTGTCAAACGAAAGCTAATACTTTAACCAAAATGCTTTTTACGAAAAGCGGACTATTAGTGATCATTAGATCACATTCTTCTATCCTCACACCATTCTCGAAGTCTGGTTTTAAAGGAAAAAGGAAAAGAAGATTTGAAAAGTATTTAGATGATGCATGCATCTCCTTCTTCGATTTTACATTCATCCGTATTTGTTTAGGACTTATTCTCTTTTAAATATTCCGATAGAGTTTTCTTAGCGTGAATTATTGTAAAGTACATTGAGTCATATTGCTAATAGTATTCTAAATAAAGAGTTCAACTTCAACATTACCTGGAGAATGGTAAATTGGATCATTGTACATTTCATCAACTTTTTTAATTGTGTGTGTGTGTCCAATGTGCATTGCATCAACTTGTCGTAATTTGCTATACAAGTATATATCTTTTTATTATAAAGGAGTTGGGCCTTTGTTCATTTGATTCTTTTAATTGAAGTTGATGAGCTTGGTGAATGGGAATAGTACTTGCATGCCCCAAATGTCTCAAAAAGAATATGCATGTAATATTTTACAGGCCAACAACGTATACATGAAATATAATAAAAGGGATATAGACATCAAACCCAAAGATTCTCAAAGATAAGAAATTAGAGGGACATAAGTTCCATTGAATTAGAGGCAGAAAGACCTGTATATCTTCACCATCTATCATTACTTGTTTGGGAAGACTATTTGTAGGATGTCCTATATATATCACAACGAAGATGCATACAACAATGTGAACCCTGAATTAGTTAAAAGGCAGGCGCACAACCTTGAAGTTGAAGATCATGTGCTTGAAATGCAATTGAAGCTTATTCGTTCATAGTAAGGAGGTCCTCTTTTGTGGGACCAAAACCGTACTGATTTGATACCCTCCGGTTTCACTAGTTCTCATGGGACTTCCACCTTCTCTCTAGTTGATCGTTCGACATCCAGTCTCTGTACTTTTAGTCTGACTCTCTAGCATCGCTCGTTGGTCATCCAAATCACGACAATTTATGGTTTAAAAATTGACAACTCAAAGGTATTGGGCAGCTCACAAAACAAAAATACAACACTTCCAAGCAGGCCGGCATAGTTTAGTGGTTTGATGCCTTGAGTCTTTGAGAAGAAGTACTGAGTTCAAGTCTTGGATAGACATATCACTGAATTCCTCAAAGAAGGATGTCTCTACCTTATGAGGTTGAGTGTGTGAATGTGTTTTCAGTTCATTGTAAAATATATATATATATATATAAAACGCTAAATATTCCTAGAATAATTGGCGACTGATTTCAAAGCTCTAGATATCAGCAACCCAAAAAGCATAATATATTCTTATGAGATGGATCTTTACACCGTGAGAATCTGAAGTGTTTCAACTTATCGTTCGAGTTTTTCTTTCTATGAGCTTGAACATCCCAATTTGCAGATGCTAAAAGACGTATTTTCAAGGATGATTACTTACATCAAGTGAAAAGATACGCTGCTTTCGACATATTTTATGGCTCCATCACATCCACTTTCTCAAAGTGAAAAGACGTATGTCTTGTGTATTGCTTGGCATTCCAAGCTCGGAATTCATGGCGTATTAAAATACATTCGTTTTGAGGAGGAGAACCTTCTCTGTCGGCCGATTACCGTGTTTCAAACTGGTTACAAGATTGAAAACTGGCGGCCGATTACCATGCTCCAAAATTGAAAACTGGCTGCCGATTACCATGCTCCAAAGTGGTTACAAGATAATTGCCAAGATAAGAACAAAATTGAAAACTAGCGACTGATTCCTATGCTCCAAACTGGTTACAAAATAATTGCCAAAGTTATTGCCAATAGAATCTCTTGTCACTTAAATTCATGGCTTTCTAAGGACCCGAAAGGTTTTATCAAAGGTAGATCTATACTTGAAGCAATTGTCAATATTTGGGAAGGCCTTGAGTTTGCTGAGGAGTCTGCACAAGATCTGGTATTCATTAAGATTGACTTCAACAAAGCATATGACAGATTGGAATGGGACTTTATTCTTCAACCACTTAAAGAACTTGGATGCAGCCAAAAGTTCACGAAGATGGTTACCATCTAGTCGGAAATGCTTCAACGAGAATAAATATCAACGGTAAGATCTTTGAGCCCATACGTTTAAAAAGATCTATCAAGTAGGGCTGCCCACTAGCTCCACTACTCTTCGCTATTGCCTCCGATGGCCTTAGTCACCTATTAAAGCATCAGATGGATGATGGCAATCTCAAGGGCCTCTCCCTACCTCTAGATCACGGCCAAGTGGTTGCGAGACTCTTTGGTGATGACATCAATGCCTTTGTACATAACCATATGAGCAACATTGAGGTGTTCTAGAGTTGCCTCGACACCTTTTGTGTGGCGTCAGGTGCAAAAATCAACCATGCTAAAACTGCTTTCAGAGCAATCTGTGGACCTCCACTCCAACTATTGTTAGATCAGGGGTGTCAAGTTATTCCTAGAGGTCAAGTTTTCTGCCTTCTAGGTATTCTGATGGGCTTCGGCATCTCAATGGACCAATGGTGGAACAGGGTGCTATCCAAACTGATAGCAAACCAAATCATTGCAAAGGTATGCGAGTTAACTTGGCAGGGTGTGCAATGGTCGTTAACACATTTATGCTTTCTACGACCATTTACTGAGACCTAAGGAGAAAGAGTTGGACAAAGTGGAAAGAATCTGGAGAAACTTCCTATGGACTAGGGATCCCAATAGTAGGGGGATTCCCAAAATCAAATGGGAAACTTGCATTAGCTCGAAAGACTCGGGGGGCTTGGGTATTTTGGATATCAGTGGGTTGGCTGACAAGTTGGCAGCAAAGTGATTTATCAAGGCTTGGAGCAGTAGTGAGTCCTTTTTGGCTAAATTGATCTTCAGAAACATGAAAGAGCTTACCTTAGTTGGCCATCCTGGTTGGAAGCACATAGGGATCCTCACGCTTTTGTTTTCCCCCTAACCGATGTCCCCTAAAGGCTCTAGCTATGTGCATTCCTTGTGGAGGAGTTGGAACAAGACCAAACAATTCATCAGAATCAGTGATGAGTGGAAGTGGGCAACGTGAATAAGACAAAATGAATCTATTTGATACCCAATCATCGACATTAGGGGGGTGGAGTCTTGGAACCTCCAAACTACTAAATGGCTATGGAACAAGGGGTTCAAACAGTGGAAACAGATCTAGAAACAAGAGACCAGTCAGTGGATCAGGTTCGAAGACTTAGACCCAAGATACAGAGTTACCCTCGAGGAATGGACTCTTCTTCAAGGCACGTGTTCAGCTTGGGACCGGCTGAATTTGTTAAAAGGCGGGCGAACAACCTTGGAGTTGAAGATCATATGCTTGAAATGCAATTGAAGCTTATTCGTTCATAGTAAGGATGTCCTCTTTTGTAGGACGAAAACCGTACTGATTTGATACCCTCGAGTTTCACTACTTCTCATGGGACTTCCACCTTCCACTACTTCTCATGGGACTTCCACCTTCTGTATTTTATGGTCCAACCTCCTGTCTCTCTAGTTGATCGTTCGACATCCAGTCTATGTACTTTATCCTCCAACCTGTAATCTCTCTACTTTCTAGTCTGGCTTCTAACATCGCTAGTTGGTCATCCAAACACGACACGTTATGGTTTAAAAATTGACAACCCAAAGGTATTGCGCAGCTCACAAAACGAAAATATACAACACTTCCAAGCCACATAGTCTAATGATTTGATGCCTCGAGTCTTTGGGAGCGCAAGTGCTGAGTTCAAATCTTGGCTAGAGATATCTTTGAGTTCCTCAAAGATTATGTCTCTATGTTATGGGGTTGGGTGTGTGAGTGTGTTTCCAATTCGTTATAATCTAAAAAGAAGATATATATATATATATATATATATATATATATATATATATATATAACAGCTATAACGCTGAATATTCTAAGAATAAAGGGCGACTGATTGCAAACCTCTAGATATCAACCTAAAAAGCATAATATATTCAATACGAGATGGATCTTTATATATATATATATATATATATATATATATATATATATATATATATATATATATATCAGCTATAACGCTGAATATTCTAGGAATAAAGGGCCACTGATTGCACACCTATAGATATCAGCAACCTAAAAAGCATAATATATTCTTACGCGCTCTAAGGTTTGTGTTCGAAAGGTACATACATAAAGATAACCTGGTTTGTGTTCGAAAGGTACATACAGCTCAACACGATCGAAGACCAAAATCCACACTGTACATCCAAAGCATGGAGTCATCTTTTGAACTTCCGAATTCCAAAATGCACTCACAACCTGCACGAAGCCACTAACCTTAACCTTAGATCATCTCAACCATTGTTTGATATTTAACGGCCGTATTTCCCATTTTGGCTCATCTAGATGCACTCTCTAGAGGCGAACGTCTAGTGAAGACCGCACAGCCATTCCCTATATTCATTAACTTTCAAGCTTGTTATTTTATCTTTTTTATTTTAATGGAGGTTCATTCAAATCTTACTCCCCTCGGTTTTAATTTTGAAATTGCAATTGTACAATTGAACTGAACAAGCATAGTATCCATTGGACTCCATATCCCACAAAGCAAAGGTTAGACTGCCTGATTCAAGAGAGGATTGTCTAAAGGCAACTATTCTCAATTGTATAAAACGTGGTTACACTGTGGTTACACTGGTCTTACGCCCACAAAATGTTCTATCATAAATGAGGACTGAACCTTGACTTTGGCTTCAAAAGGTGAAAAAGTCATCCAACCAAGCTAACGCACGCACACACTCTCAAGCTTGTTTTTTTTGTTAATAAAAGGAAGTTCGGCCTTAGCCTAATCTCCCGGACTTTAATTAAAATAAAGAAAAAAAATTACAAGTGAATGGGACTAGTGCCCATGGGACCCCCCAAATCCCACAATGCAGGGGAGGAGTATGGCAAGCTAGAGGGCATTACAAATGAGGCGGATAAATTTATCATCACCCTCATGTGGGACCCATTTAGGTTTCAACTTGTTGTTTTCAAGGAGATAAATACAGTGATGTCTAAACGGTGGAGATCTCTTATCACGGGAGATTCTTTTACCTAGGAGAAACAAGGATTTCTCGATCCACCATTCCTTAGGAGTTTGGCCAAAATTGACAGCACATCGCTCCCTCCAAATCTTCCAGAGAGTCTCACCTCTGATGGAATTCCACAGCCTAGATGAGAAGCCGACCGCCTCACCCAACATCACCTCTTGCCAATTGATTTGGTTCGTGAGCCTCAATACTCGGGTCACGTGATGCCAGATAACACGAGACTTGGGGCAGTCAAAGAACAAGTGAGCTAAATCTTTGATGCAACGATGGCAACGCTTCCACCATGGCGGCACACCATAGATTTTGTTAGCCCTTGCATTGGACTAGATACCTTTATGCAAGATCTGCCACATGAGAACGGACTTTTTCACCTCAATTAGGGGGTGTCAAATAGACATGAATTTTAGTTCCCACTGAAGTTTGGTCAAAGAAAGGCACCATCTCTTGTTAAGAGTGTGGTGAGCATCTAAATCCTCTTTGAAGTTGGGGGTTCTGGATAGCTTATTACCATTGCTCCATTTGAGGCCCTCCAGGCAAGGAAGATCCTGACAGTAGAGAAGGCGGGTAGTTGAGCGGTCCCATACTAAACACCTGCTTTGAAGAAGAGTCCATTCCTCAAAGGTAACTCTAAGTCTTGGATCCAATTCTTCGAACCTATTCCACTGGCTAGTCTCTTGTTTCCAGAGTTGTTTCCACTATTTGAACCCCTTGTTCCATAACTGCTTTGCAATTTGGAGGTTCCAAGACTCCACCCCCCTAATGCCGCTGATCGAGAACCAAATAGAGACATTTTGTCTTATCCTAGCCGCCCACTTCCACTCATCACTGATTCTGATGAACTGTTTGGCCTTGTTCATAAGGAACACACGAGGCTAGAGTCTTTAGGGGACACCGGGTGGGGGGAGAACAAAAGCGTGAGAATCCCTATGTCCTTCCAACCAGGATGGCCAGCTAAGGTAAGGTCTTCTATGTTTCTGAAGATCAATTTAGCCCAAGAGTACTCTCAAGATTGTTTTTTTTAATGTAAAGGAAGTTCGGCAATAGCCTACTCTCCTGGACTTGAATTAAATAAAGAAAAGTACAAGAGAAGGGGACTAGTGCCCACGGGACCCCCCAAATCCCACAAAGCAGGAGAAGCTTTTACAGAGCTTAGATGACATTACAAAGAAGGTTAATTACCCTCTCATCACCCTCATGTGGGGCCCACTTGGGTTTAAGCTTGTTATTGATCAAAAGGAGTACTTGATGATGCCTAAAGGGGGAGATAAAGAGCCAAAACCTTCATATTCTCACTAAAAAGCTAACCTAACACTTAAAACCTAACTGGATACAAGATAATTGCAAAAGTTATCGCCAACAGAATCTCCTGTCATTTAAAGTCATGGCTGTGCGAGGACCAGAAAGGTTTTATCAAAGGTAGATCTATACTTGAAGCAATTATTGATATTTGGGAAGGCCTTGCTTTTGCTGAGGAGTCTGCTCAAGATCTAGTTTTCATTAAGATCGACTTCGACAAAGCATATGACAGATTGGAATGGGACTTTATTCTTCAATCATTGAAAGACCTTGGATGCAGCCAAAAGTTTACGAAGATGGTTTCCACGCTTCTTGGAAATGCGTCAACTAGAATAAACATCAACGGTAAGCTCTCTAAGCCCATTCATTTAAAAAGATCAATTAGGCAAGGCTGCCCTCTGGCTCCTTTACTATTCGCTATCGCCTCAAATGGACTCAGCTGCCTATTAAAGCATCACATGGACGCCGGCAATCTCAAGGGTCTCTCCTTACCTCGAAATCACGGCCAAATGGTTGTGAGACTTTTTGCGGATGACATGAATGCCTTTGTGCATAACGATATAAATAGCATTGAGGTGTTTTGGTGGTGCCTCCACACCTTTTGTATGGCATCAGGCTCAAAAATCAACCATGCTAAAACTGCTTTTAGAGCGATCAGCGGGCCTACTCCCCAACTATTGGTTGATCGGGGGTGTCAAGTTATCCCTAGCGGTCAAGTCTTCCGTCTCCTCGGCATTCCGATGGGTTTCGATATCTCAATGGACCAACGATGGAACTGGGTGCTATCCAAGTTGGATAGCAAGCTGAATCAATGGAAAGGTATGCAAGTCAACCTGGCAGGACGTGCTATGGTTATTAACACCTTTATGTTGTCTACAATTATTTACTTTATCTCGTGTTGGAGACCTAAGGAGAAAGACTTGGCCAAAGTAGAAAGAATCTGCAGGAACTTCCTTTGGACTGGGGACCCCAACAGAAGGGGGGTTCCCAAAATCAAATGGGAAACTTGCATTAGCCCTAAAGACTCAGGGGGCTTGGGTATTTTGGATATTGTTGGATTAGCTGACAAACTGGCAGCTAAATGGCTTATCAAGGCCTGGAGCAATAGGGAGTCCTCTTGGGCTAAATTGATCTTCAGAAACACGGAAGACTTTACCTTTGTCGGCCTCCCTGGTTGGAAGGACATAGGGATTCTCACGCTGTTGTTCTCCCCCCACCCTGTCTGCCCTAAAGGCTCTAGCCTCGTGTGTTCCTTATGGAAGAATTGGAACAAGGCCAAACAGTTCATCAGAGTCAGCGATGATTGGAAGTGGGCAGCTGGCATAAGACAAAATGACTCCATCTGGTTCCCGATCAGTGGCATTCGGGGAGTGGAATCTTGGAACCTCCAAACGGCAAGGCGGTTATGGAACAAGGGGTTCAAACAGTGGAAACAGCTCTGGAAACAAGAGACCCGCCAGTGGATTAGGTTCGAAGATTTGGATCCGAGACTTAGCATTACCTTTGAGGAATGGACTCTTCTTCAAAGCAGGTGTTTAGCATGGGACCGCTCAACTACCCGCCTTCTCTGCGGTCAGGATCCTCCTTGCTCGGAGGGCCTCAAATGGAGCAATGGTAAGAAGATGTCCAGAATCCCGAACTTCAAAGGGGATTTGGATGTTCACCACACCCTTAACAAGCGATGGTGCCTTGCTTGGACCAAACTCCGGTGGGAGCTAAAATTCATGTCTCTTTGGCACCCCCTAATTGAGGTCAAAAAGTCCGTTCTCATGTGGCAGGTCTTGCATAAAGGAATCTGGACCAACGCAAGGGCTAACAAAATCTGTGGTGTGCCGCCATGGTGCAAGCATTGTCATCGGTGCATCGAAGATTTAGCCCACCTGTTCTTTGACTGCCCCAAGTCCCGTGTTGTCTGGCATCACGTGTCCCGGGTTTTGAGACTAACGAGTCAAATCAACTGGCAACAAGTGATGTTGGGTGAGGCGATCGGATGCTCATCGAGGCTATGGAATGCCATCAGAGGCGAGGCTCTCTGGAAGATTTGGAGAGAGCGCTGTGCCGTCAATTTCGACCAAACTCCTAAGGAATGGTCGATCGAGAAATCCTTGTTTCTCCTTGGTAAAAGAATCTCCCGAGTCAAGAGATCACCACCGTTTAGACATCACTGTATTTATCTCCTGGAAAACAACAAGTTGAAACCCAAATGGGTCCCACATAAGGGTGATGGGAATGTTATCCACCTCATTTGTAATGCCTTGTAGCTTGCCAGACTCCTCCCCTGCGTTGTGGGATTCGGGAGGTCCCATGGGCACTAGTCCCATTCACTTGTAACTTTTTTTCTTTAATATAATTAAAGTCCGGGAGATTAGGCTAAGGTCGAACTTCCTTTATAAAAAAAAAAAAAAAAAACACTTAAAAGCATATGCGGCGTTTATGTATCAATACGGAGTACAGTCTATAACCATGCTCGCGTGCTGCTGTGAATGTATACACGGAAAATCACAAGTTCACAACAACTCATCGATGCATGTCTTCGCTATGATCTGACGATCCGCCGAGTGAGTCGAGGTTGATGACGAAGTCCTCAACGTACCCCGGTCAATGAACTCTTAAAAGACGTGCATTTTCTGTCACATGCGTGTTTCATATCTGCCCTCTGAGATTCCAATTTGCATGATCCAGCTCTGGCTCGCCAAGCTTTTGGACGTTTCTGCTTCTCTCTCTCACACACACATTTGAACGTTCCGCCAGGGACATGATTGCAATTGGCGTCTTCTTGCGGGTAAAACACTCAATGAGTGACATAAAGCTCACATAAAATATTATATCAGCTGCCTCTATCTCAAAACAAAATAAAAACAAAGAAAAACATCTCTCATCGGCGCATAATGCATTGCATGCAGACCTTTCCCTTTTGGTAAAGTGGGTAAGGGCGAAGATTTGCCTTGCACGTTTTTAGAGAGAACTTTGAAATCGCAAGGCCATTCCGAGGACCAAGTGTGCAGAGATGATGGCAACACGACGAAAGTACTAACCCTAGCGCCGCCTGTCCCCCGTCGTACGTAGTGGCGTTGTGGGGGAGTTATCGCGCGGTGTTCTCCCCTATTGTCCTTTGGTGATCGTTGCTCGCGGCACTGCTTTGTCCTCCTCTCCCTTCTCTCGTTCCCCGCGACAGGGGGGGATCCTCCTTGGCACCCGTCATGGCCCTGCACGACACTCTGCGTGATGGCTTACCTCCTACGAGCTCTGGTGATGCAGATTTTGTTTTGAAATCTATGTTTAACCCGGTATTTGATGGTGGTATAGGTTCGTCCCGTCCTGGAGAGGCTCTCCTGTGTGGTGCGAATGTCCATATTCATCAGACGGAAGGCAATCGTAATGAGCGTACTTCATATGTTGAAATGGTTCAGAGTAAGAGGCACGACTTCTTTTCCGTGTTCACTGATCAGGAGATGTCAGGTAATCACTTCTCTCCGTCTGGTATTAAGGATGTCAAAGGCAAAGGTAAAGCTCCCTCAGTTAATATGATAGATACTTCCGCTTCTGTGGAAGGAAATGGTCATGCTCTTAACATTGATCATGAAGAGCTTGATAAGGATGACTGTACTCTCGTCATTGAGAGTTCCGCGCTTAATAGCTGGAACATCCATCTCGAGGATAAAGTTGTGATTGCCCATTGTCACGGGCCTCGTCCTGCTCAGGATCTCCTTAAGAACTGGATTAAAGTTAATTGGGAAAGTAGGGGTTTATTTGTTAGACATGTTCAGTACCTTCCCAATAATTTTTTTCTCTTCTTCTTTGAAGATGTGAATAATGCTATCCAAGTTATAGCAGAGGGCCACTGGATCATTAGGAACACTCCTCTGTCTTTCTATAAATGGTATCCTGGGTTTAACCCTAGGAATAATAAGCCGACCAAAGCGCCCGTTTGGGTGGAATTTCTTGATTTTTTGGTGGAATTTTACCCTTGGCTTGATAAATTAGGATCATTAGTAGGGAAAGTGCTTGGTCAGAAGCCTAAGAAAGAGTTTAACCCTAAATGGGATCCTCAGTTGCTTATAGAGGTTGATATTTCCAAATCTGTTAAAACAGAGCTGATCATTAAAAATTCAGAGGGCTACAAGTTGCATACTCAAAGTGTTGTGTACAAGAACCTGCCAAATGCCTGCTTTAATTGTTTTAAGCAAGGACATCTAATTAAAGACTGTCCCTTGCTGGTTAAAAACCAAGAAAAAGTGTCTGCTTGTGATGAAGCGTCCCCCTCTGAACCTGCTCCCTCCAGCTCGGCCCACCATAAAGAAAACCAAGGCTTCAAAAAGGTTCCCTACAAACAAAAAAAAACCCCCTAATCTGGTAGTTAGAACCGAGCCTCTTGTCAGGGGGGTTTTTAATCCCTTTCAGATTCTTGAGAACGCCCCGGGCAGTGGCTCTCATACTTCCGATGTTGATACTATTGTGGAACAAAAAGTCCAGAAAAACAAGGATTTTGAAGATGTCTTGACGAATGGCACTCAAAATACTAGTACCAATATGAAATGTCAGGTTCAGTGTGGCAGTGATAACTTTGTCACTAAGGAGCCTGATAAAAGACCCAATTCAAGCACCACTCCTGCCTCTGTGTCCTCTGAAGAAGATGATAGTGATGATATGTTTGTGGACCAAATTAATTGTGTTGATGAGGTTACCATTAACCAAGCTGATAATGGTTGTCCCATTGAACAAGATGTTAACATGGCCAATGTCAGGTCCCTAGCCCTAAAGGGAAAGTTAAAGCCAAATCCAAGAGGAAAGAAACGACAAGGACCTCGTTCTCCGCTGTGAAGCCTGGTAAGAACCTCAAAGATAGGAGGTCCCCCTCTCTTGATGAATCTGAGAACTGTTTCAAGCAACTGCCATTGGATGTACACAGACCACATGGGCAAAGGGGGAGCGGCCATTGGAGTTGCTAATGGAGTTAGTCACCTCATTGAAGATGTGCAGACGAGTCCTACTAACCAATGGATTGTGGTTAAGTGTAAAGTGCCTCTCAATGTCACCATCGTTTGTGTTTATGCTTCTAACAATGCTTTTCAGAGAGTCATTTGCTGGGAAGAGATATCTAGGATCAAAGGTGACATCTGGCTGACTGGAGATTTTAATATGGTCACTACTAGATGTGACAAGAATGGTAATAGTGAAAATGTCATTTCTGGTAGTGAGAAGCAGAGCTGGTATAATTTGATTGATAAGCATAACCTATTGGATCTTTCTGCTAATACTGGGCATACTTGGTATAACAGGGGGCAGTGCTCCAATTTGTCTGCTAGGCTTGACAGGTTTTACATGAATGCGGGCAGGAGTCGGGAATTGTCAAATTATTGTTGCTCCGTTGATCAATCTCTGTTGCTGTCTGATCACTCGCCTTTGATTGTCAAATTGTATAATAACAGCCCCAATTACAGGGCTGGCTGGCCTCATCTGGACTCTTCGTTGTTTAAGATTCGTGTAGTGAAGGAAAAAATTTCTGAAATTCTTTTACTGTATTTTGACTCGGATCTGGCTCCTTTTGTGGCCTGGGAAAGGGCTGTTAGAGAAATTCAGGATATTATTAAGTACTATAAAAATAGGGCCAAAAGTATAAGATACAGAAGAAGGATGATGATCCTACAGGAGATGAAATTGCTTGAGTATTCTAACATTGATTTGTGTACCAAAAGAGCCAAGTTGCTTGATCTTCAGGAAAAAGTCAAGAAAGTGGACTACCTCCTTGCTAGAGGTGCCCTTGCCTCTTCTAGAGAATTCTGGGCTGGAAAGATAGACAAACCTAATAAGCATATGTTTGAGCTTTTGAGAAAGAAGAAAGTCAGGGACTTCATCCCCCTGCTTAGAGACAATGATGGTTCTCATGTTTCCAGCATGAAGGAAAATCTGCAGGTTGCTCATAGGTTCTTTGCCAATGTATTCTCCCAACCTCCCAAGAGAGGGGATTCTGTGTGGAGTGCAAGAGCTGCCATTGCCCTTTGTAGGAAAAAAATGGTTCCTCAGGGAATGGACTCCCTCCTTGACATGCCCCTTTTTGTTGGTGAGATTAGAGAATCCATTAGCAAATTGAAGCCTGGAAAGTCTCCTGGACATGATGGTTTGCCCAATGAGTTTTTTCAGGAATTCAAGGAAGAATTGGTGCCCATTATTCTCAAAATTTGGCAAGAAGCCTCTAGAAGGGGATCCCTTTCTCCTTTTATTAACACTGGAGTGATTAAACTTATCCATAAAAAAGGTCCCAAAGATGATTTGAATAACTGGAGACCCATCTCCTGCCTGACTTCTCTGTACAAAATCTATGCTTCTATCCTGGCCAGAAGGCTGAGCCCTCTCATGGATAGTATCATTCTCCCTGAGCAAAAAGGGTTTATTAAAGGTAGGTTTATCCTTGACAACATTATCACTATTTGGGAAGGTCTTGAATACTACAATGAGCTCAATGTCGATACCTACTTCTTTAAAATTGACTTTCACAAGGCCTATGACAGGATTGAATGGGATTTCATACTGCAATCTTTGCAGGACATTGGATTAGGAAAAAAATTCATCAAATTTGTCAGTATTTTGTTTGGTAATGCCTTTTCTAAAGTGACTATAAATGGTTGTCTTACTAACCCCTTCAGGTTGTGCAGGTCTATTAGGCAAGGCTGCCCTTTGGCTCCCCTGCTTTTTGCCATTGCAAGTGATGCTTTAGGCTGGTTGGTTAAAGATTGCATCTCCAAAGGAACCATTACTGGTTTAGATATCCCCCAGGCTTCCTCTCCCCTGGGTCTGCAGATCTTTGCAGATGACACCAATATGTTAATGCAAGCTGGGGAAACCTCTGCTTGCTATTTCCTTAACTGCCTTAATTTGTTTTGTCTGGCTAGTGGCTCGGTGGTCAATCATAAGAAAACGGGCTTTTTTTCCACCGATAATAAGATTCCTCATTGTGTTGAGGCTGCTGGTTGTGAGATTATTAAGAAAGGCTCCATTTTCAGGCTTCTTGGAATTCCCATGGGCTTTGGTATCTCTTACGAGCAGAGGTGGCAGTGGGTTCTTGATAAGTTCAGAACTAAAATATACAAATGGAATGACATGCATAATAATTTGTCTCAAAGAACGTTTATCCTGAAGCATTATATCCTCCCCTCTTTGACATACTTTCTCTCCTGTTGGCAGCCTAGTAAAAAGCAGATTGGGCAGGCCATCTCTCTGGCTAGAAAGTATTTATGGGGAGGATCTAGAATCCCTAAAGTTGCTTGGAATATCTGCTGTATGAAGAAGAGTGAAGGGGGCCTTGGTCTCATTTGTCCCTCTAGGATGGCCACTCAAATGTCTGCCAAGTGGATTGTTAGAGCTGTTTCCTCTAATGACTACTGGGCTTGTTTGATTAAAAGAAATATCAATAGATTCAGTGTCAAGAATAACAAAAGTTGGGATGGTTGCTCTCTTTGGGATGTGATCTCTTCTCCTGTTGAATTTGTGCCTAAGGGTAGTCAACTGATATGTAATTTTTGGAAAGCCTGGATGGCAGTTAAGTCCAAGTACATCCTCCCTATTTGGTTTGCTAACAATTTTTCTTTCATAGTGCAGGACTCCATTTGGCTGGGCTGGTCGGAAAGGAACACCCATCTGTCCTTCCCCATCAGATGGAATAAGTGCAGGAAAAAAGGCTTCGCCCATTGGCAAGACTTGATAAATGAAGGAGAAGTGCTAGATGACAATTTTATTCTTGATTCTGATGGGTTGTTTGTGTACTGTAAACAGATTCTTCTGGATAAGAAGGAGCAACTGCAGAAAAAGTTGGAGGTCAACTTGTGGAAGAAGGAGATTACTCTCCAAGTCATTGCCTGTGATATGCTAAGCTCCTTCAGAAGGAACGTCAGAAGCGTTAAAGAGATCTCTGGGAAACTCAACAAGAAGTGGGATCTGCAATGGTCCCACTTACAGTGGAAGTACAGATTTCAGTGTTGTTGGGCCTTCCCTATCTCTAACAAGCAATCTTGTCTAAATTGGCTTATTCTCCACAAAGGAATCTAGGCAGGAAGTCTTGCTAGGAAGTATAAAATTGATGCTGGTCTCTGTAAAACTTGTGACAAAGAAGAGGATTTGGATCACTTGTTTATAAAGTGCAAAACTGCTGCAAGATTTTGGATCTGCATATGGTCATTCTGTCGGATGCAGGGCCTCAAAATTCCTAGCTGTAAGGACATCCTTATTGGTGAATCGTGTGGCCTTGACATTCTCCTGTGGCAGATTATAAGAAATCACTTCTTCTGGTCTATTTGGAAAAACAGAAATAATGTCCTTTTTAGATCGAATAACAAAGACCACTTCTTCTCTTGTATCTATGGGTTGAAAAAAATTCTCAACCTTTGCCTCACTGCCTGTCAAAATACTCAACCGGTCCCCCTGAGCCCCTTTGAAATCTTGAAGAAAAACCAATGTAACGCTTGGAAAGCTAAACTCCTCCCCATGTACTCCAAGTCCAGGTTGGACATGATCACCTTCCTTGGTGATTATGTTAGCACTATACTTGGGTGATCTTGTTCTACCCTCCAAGTCAGGGTTGATGTGTCTTCTGTTGTAATTTCTTTCAGCATCAATTTTATACTTTCTGTTGTGTTCAAAAAAAAAAAAAAAAAAGAAGATTTGCCTTGCTTATGTCCTCTTTCTGCCTTTCTCGCACATGGAGGGAATCGGTATGTTTACATGACCTGTTAACCTCCCACGCGTTCTGCTAACCAGCTCCGTATTTTACTAGATATGCCTAGGGACCTGCTGTTATTGAAGGAACACGTTTTCTTTGTGTATCTATCTTTGCTAGTTGGATTCATTGCATACATTCATCTCCACGTGCAACTTCGAGGCAGCAAGCTCCGTGGAAGACAGAGTAATGGAGCATCTACGCCACTTGAAGACAGAGGAGGTTGTCGTCTTCAAAATGAGTGTATTTTAATACGCCATGAAGTCCGAGCTTGGAATGCCAAGCAATACAGAAGACAAACGTCTTTTCACTTTGAGAAAGTTGATGTGATGGAGCCATAAAATATGTCGAAAGCAGCGTATATTTTCAATTGAGGTAAGTAATAATCTTTGATAATAGTTCTTTTAACATCTTCAAATTGGGATATCCAAGCTCATAGAAGGAAAAACTTGAAGGATATGTTGAAACATTTCAGATTCCCACGGTGTAAAGATCCCATAGCCTTTGTGGTAGGCCTTGCAAGGCTTACATGGAGTTACATGGAGTTATAGAGGAGGTTGATAAACCTCGCATCCCCATCATGTGTAGCCCACTTGGTTTTAGCCTTATTGTTGACATACTATAGCTCTTTGTGATGTCTGAAGGGTTTTCCTACAATTAGCAATTCTTCTACCGAGAAGGAAAAGGGACTTCCCAACTAACCACTCCTTGGGGGTATTGCCAAAGCTTTGAGCACATCTTTCTCGCCAAATCTTCAAAAGGATCTCTCCCCTAATTGAATTGCACAACGTCGTAGAGCAACCGATCACTTCACCAATGAGGACTTGCTTCCAATTGATTTGTTCTTGGAGTCCCAAATAACGACCAAGGACCCTCCATAATCGAAGGGATTTAGGGCAAGCAAAGAACAAGTGACCTATATCTTCTTTGCTACGGCAACATCACTTGCACCAGGGTGGAACCCCACAAATCTTGTTAGCTTTTGCATTGGTCCATATTCCATGGTGCAGGATTTTCCATAGGAGAACCGACTTTTTGTTTTCAATGAGAGGGTGCTAGATAGACATAAATTTCATATCCCAACGAAGTTGCATCTAGTTGAGACACCATTTCTTGTTGATACTGATGTGAATGTCATTGCAAGCTTTGACATATGGAAGCTTGGAGAGGTGATTACCATTGTACCATTTAAGGCCCATTGGGTTCTGAGAGTCCTGCCCCATAAGTAGTCAGATTTTAGATCCGTCCCAAGCATGGCGTTTGCTCAGTAAAATATTCCATTCCTGAAATGTGACCGTAGTAGTAGGTCAAGGTCCTCAAAGTCTACCCATCTCTTCATGTCCTATTTCGAGAGGTGCTTCCATTGTTTGAATCCCTTATTCCAGAGTCTCTTGGCACTCAAGACATTCCAAGGCTCCACGTTTCTCATGCCTTGGATAGGGAACCAAATAGAGTCGTTTTGTCTGATACCTGTAACCCACTTCCAATCTTCACTGATTCTGATGTGAGGTTTGAATGTGTTCCAGCTCAACCACAAGGATCTTACCAGGATGGATCCTTTGGGTGAGATTGGAATCGGAGAGAATAGAAGGGTGAGGATGTCGAGGTTTTTCCATCCAGGGTAGCCTACCAAAGTAATCGCATTTGTGTTTCTAAAAATTAATGTGGCTAAGGAGGAATCTTTGTTGCACCATGCCTTAATCATCCACTTAGCGGCAAGTTTATTGGCCATGCTGCCAAAGTCCATAATACCCAGACCTCCATTCTCCTTTCGGCTAGTGCATATGGACCATTTGGTTTTAGGCACTCCCCTCCTGTTATGGTCCCCAGTCTAGAGAAAGTTCCTACAAGTACTTTCTAATTTAGCTAAATCTTGATTCTTCAATCTCGAGCAAGAAAGAAAGTATATGATTGAGGATATGAGGAACGTGTTGATCACCATGGACTAGCCAGCAAGATTGATTTGCAAACCCCTCTAATACTTAAGTTTCTTATTAAGTCTAGCGAGGACCCAAGCCCACCTTTGTTTCAGAGTAACACCGAATCCCAAGGGGATACCAAGAATGTGAATGACCTGATCTAATTGAATCCAAGACATGCCATAAATGCATCCAGGTGATTAGTAAGATTGGGAAGCCTATAGTGAGTTATTGGCCTATGCTCGAAGGTATGTAAAAGAATTTCCAAGCACAAAATTATTAGGGTTTCTGAATTACAATCACTCCACCTATAATGGATAGTATCTAGGTAAGAGACTTCCATGTAACCTAATGAAATGTGATATTTAAGGATACATAAAACGAGGAGAAATGTGGATATTTAAACTCATAAGCATATATCAAAGATTTCATAAGAACATATTATTTGTAGGGTATAATGTGTCATGTTATCTTGCGCAACATCTTAAGGTATGGGAGGACTCAAAAGTCTTTATTGTTCGGTGCATATAAAGACCTCGTACTATTACTTGAGCATTTCAAAATGTCTCCTCATTGTCATGTCAAGATGTCTCCTTATAAAAGAGAAAAAACATTAATAAATTGGTTCATCAGTACATCGAGCTTTGTTTTATTACCCTTGAAGTCTTGAATGCAGCTTACAAGTGGTTCGGATAGAGTATAAACTAAAAGTAGATATGGAGAAGATGAGATAGAGAAAAATGCAAGGAGTCGTTATCAAAGCTGTTATTAGACAATTAAAAGATCACAAGGTCGATGGAATTCTATAATGGGGATTCTGCAAGTATCTACTTAACAAATCAAGGTGGACTCTCTACTTTCAGGCCATCTTTGTTCACAAGTTGTTTTTCTTTTCCAGGTATCTTCTTCGTTGAGCTCATACCTTGTCGATCAATATGCATATTTGAAATTGCAATTATTTATACTGTAAAAATGTTGGCCTTGATTGTTTTGGAGGTACACATACATCGCACTTTTTTTTTCTTTTGCATAGGTTGAATGTTATGTGTGAGTTATACAACAGCGACCTAAGATGTAAGAGCGTAAATCAAAGAGCCTACCGCAAGGAAATAGGCTTCACATGAACTGTTTTATTTTCTTTATATTTAATTCAAATCTTCAAATTTAAAACAATGTTTAGGGACAGCACATCTTCTATAGAGGCAAGTTTGCATGATATCCTAAGGAATAACTATTACATTTTCCTCTTTTAGGAGATCAGGTCAATTTTCCCTATTTAAGGAAGGGTGGAGGGATGTTTGAGCATACAAAAGAATAAAAAGAATCGTTTTACATACGATTGTCCATGCAGGAAATTAAGTACGCATAAACACATGATTAGAGTTCTGGTAAACAAGTAAGAATAAAATCCAAATGAAGAATGATGGAGAATCAAAATGGTCCAAGCCTTGAAACGTTATGATAGAGATAAGTGCTAGTTCCAAATTGTTCATCTATGATAATGCAAGAAAAGATGCATTTCAAAATAGATAGCTGAGGCCCACATACACCTTGAATGATGCAAACATCGAATCATCTAAATGGTGCATCAAAGGCATTATTCGTTCCCATGAAATGGAGTCTCCTTTAAAAAGATGATTAGAAATTGAACATTGAATGTTCATCATAGCATGGCATGAATATTTATGAAAAGTTTGAGCTTAATATTGAATGTAAAATCATGAGAGGAAATTATGAGCATAAATTTATACATATAATGATTTTTCAAGTAAGACCTTCTTGCATGCTTGCAAGAGGGGTTCAATTTTTGAACCTTATGCAAAACATCTTCAAGCAAAGATGTGTGTTATTGGAATTCACCATGTATACAAATCAATGAATCTTTTTTGCATATGTATAATCATATGGATTGAGAGGTAGCTTAACTTTAATTAAAGTTTTAGATAGGAAAAGAACTTTTTATATATGTTGGCTTAAGTCAAAAGCGAACAAGTCGTAACACAAGATAGAAGAAATGTAAGGTTAACGGCCTTATTATGTAAGTTGACGACTTGTTGAAGTTTTGAGAGACTATCTGTAGCACCAAGCATAATCGGGATAATAACTTCTCCATTGTTGTAGCCTTCTGTTTCTAAGAGTAATGAAGTGAGCAATCGTTTCACCTTCGGTGTCATCGCGTGCAATCCGGGTCCGGCTTGGGTGCGATCGTGAGTGCGGGGTGGCAGCGTTCATCAGGACGGTATTGTCATGCTCTCGGTGTTGTCACGCCCTCAAGCAGTATCCTCACGTTCATTCTCTAGTGTCATCACATTCTCTCAGCAGTATCATCACGTGCTCTTAGCGATATCATCACGTTCTATCAGGGGTGTTTCGTTACAATCTCTCAGCGTGGTTTCCTCGCTGCTGCGGTATCTTCTTTCATGGGCCAGGGGAGTCTCTCCGTCACACTTTGATAAGGTACAGTTGGTATCGGTATCGTCTTTCTTAGGGCTGTGGTATCATCGCTATTGCAGTATCATCACTCAAGTGGCAACTCTGGGCTGGGGAATCTCTTCATCGCACTTTGATTAGATTCTGCCACCGTTAATGCACTTTTTAGTTTGCCAGGCCCCATGTTGAATCAATGCTCTGTGATTCAAGGAAGTATTGAAACTCTGATCTCTTCAACTTTCGAGTGAGCATCGATCATGGTAGAGTTTTGTCAAATAATAGTTTCCTTGAGCTTTGATTAAAATGTGTTGTGCTTGCGGGCTCCTGTCGGCGTGGATTGTTGAAGTTTTTGTTTGGTGTTGTCTTCGGTGTTGTCCCTCGTGTTAAGCAACCTTGCCCCACCCTAGGGGGTGACTGATAACCTAGTGCCCATTTTGGAGGGGGATCCTCTGTTGCTCCTGAGCCCTCTACGGTTTTTAAGCTTCCTTTGGTCTCTCTTAGTAGAGCTGCAATCCTGTCCAAGCAAGACAAACTCAAGAAAGTCTCTCTTGTTGGTCAACTATTTAGCCCTAGGCCGCCGCTTGAAACTATGCGACAGTGGCTTCGAAAAGAGTGGTTCCCTCATGGATTGATTGTCTGCAAGTGTCAATTCGTATCGGCTAGCCATATGTGACTAGTCTTTGAGAATGAAGAAATGGCATTCCAAGCCCTCAGCATCCGAGCCTAGCAGCTTGAGCAGGCGACCTGTGTTTGTTTAGATGGTCCCCTGACTTCACTCCTGGCAAATTGAAATCGCTCTGCTACCCTCTCTAGGTTGACCTCACAAACCTGCACTACTTCTTGTACAACTTCATATGGGACATCGTCTCTCAAATATTCAAGCCTTTGGCTTCGCGGGAGGATGTTGGCGGCTTCATTTATGACATTCTTTCAATGCTAGGTGGTACCCTTAAATCTGTGTCAAGGCTGACCTCAGCGCGCAGCTTCCTTTAAAGATCAAAGTGGACTTGGGAGAAGGGGAGGTCTGGGAACAAAATACGAAGTAAAAAAATCTTTCAAATACATGTTTTCATTGTGGTCAATAAGGCCACATGATTAAAGAGTGCCTGTTGAGACAAAGCAAACAAATTCAAGAAATGACCAAAAGAGCACAAGACAACAATGGGACCTAGATTCCATCGGTGAATGAAGAGGAAGTGAAGGGCTCCTGAGTCCTAGAAAACGACTCAGACAGGCTCAGGGAAGTAAGAGAAGAAGAAAAAGAAGTCCTAGTGTGACTCTTGAGAGAAACCGTACTCCTGATCCCCCCCCCTAACAACTTATATTGCCATCTAGAAAAGGAGATTAATGAGCTTGATTACCTAGATAGAAACCAACTTGAGGAGGACACCAGCGACAAAGCCCTAGAATCCCCTATCAAGAAAGATTCTTTTTAGGAGGGCTACACTACAAGCAAAGAAGATGGATTTACCACTAGCAATGAAGACAACATGGATAGTGAAAGTTCCATAATTGGATCTATGGTCCGAAGGCGGTCTTGTGTTCATTTAACCATGAGACCTCACCTATGGGAAAAGAGCCTCTGAAACTACCCTCAAAAAACAAGTTAATAACTCGGGACCACGTCACAACGAAAAAGAAAGACGAACCCAAGAGGAAAAAGGATAAGACCCCCTCCCACAAAGAGGGTAAACTTTGACAATGATCATCATCTCGCTTAATGTTACGGGGATGACTGACACCTCAAGAGCAACCATCATTGGTGGATGGCTTTGCGAATTTTGCCTAAAGGTTGATTTTATCTATATTCAAGAGACTAAATTGATAGAGCTGACCTCCAGAAATGGCTTAGACAAGTCTCCCCATCCCATGCCCAGATCTCAATGTCGCACCCTCTAGGATCCGCTGGGATGGTAATTGGGTTCGACCAATTATGGTTTGGAAAGTTGGAGAACTCTATTGAAGATCAGAACAATGCATGGGTTGTCGTCTCCTTGCATGCCCCCTATCAATTTACGTTAGTTTCTATGTATGCACCAAATGGGGAATCAAAGAGACTGGACACCTAGACCTCCTTGGACTCGCTCCCCTACAACGTACTAATTTGAAGCGATTTCATGGTCGAGGATCCTATGGACAGATGGAACAACAAGGGCAGGGTCATTGATAGTCATGAGAAAGAAATCACGGACAAATCCAAGCTGCATCTAGATCTTGTCAAATTTAAAGATTCAAATGGCTTTTTGTTGTGGAATCTGCAAGGAGGCGATGACTTAAAAAAAGCTAGACTCGAAAAAAGCTACATTTCTCAAAACATTATTCATCATTCAGGCCTCCCTTCCCTCTCGCAATGCACTGACCTTGCCATCTCTGACGACTACCTGATCATTATCTCATTCCAACCTCTCGCTCAAATTTGTAATGCTCCTTGGTTTCAGGCTTGCACAACGTTCTTCTCTCTCCCCTCCGTACATCAAGATATTTCTGTTGCATGGAAGGAGGTGTTCGCCCAATGCTCATCCCCAGGTAGGAGCTAGAGATGTGAGGTCGAAAAGTCATGACAGATCATGATTAGAACGAGGAAGACGATCGAGGATACTAGACAGGCATGTAGAGAAGCTCTTTATCATAGACTCTAGAGACTTGAGGAGGAAGTCAATAAAGGAAAAGCTCAATCCTAGAAGGGTCTTGAAAAAATAACAGCATTGATGAGATACAAGGAAGAAATTCAAAGGAAAAATTTGCAAATATTCTTTAAGGAGTGTTGGGCTGGAAAAGCAGACAAACCCACCAAAGAGATGTGTCGCATCCTTAAAAGGCAACAAAACAAAGAATCGATCCCCCTACTACTAGACTCAAATGGAGCGGTTTGCACTACGGAACAAGAAAATTCTAGAATCATCTCAACCCCCTCTCCCACCATAGACGGGACTGCATGGCGACCATATCTTGAGTATCCTCTTATAGGATCCCACAGAACTTTCGTTCCCTACTGGATGCCCCGATCTTGGAAGAAGAAATCATTGAAGTCATTGATGCCCTCCCTAATGGTAAAAGCCTGGGGCCGAACGGACTCACTAATGAGTTCTTTAAGACTTTCAAGTTGGTGGTCGCCACCCCTCCTCGACTAGTCTAGCAAGAAGCTCTCAAGTTTGGCGTGCTTCCATCTTGCCTCACCAATGGCATAATCAAGTTAATTCATAAAAAAAGAGAAAAGAGATTAATTGAGAACTAGCGTCCGATTATGATGCTTCAAAGATATAAGATCATTGCCAAAGTTATTGTATATAGAATTTCCTGCCATCTGAGTGCGTGGTTAAGTGGGGACCAAAAGGGTTTTGTTAAAGGCACATCAATTTTGGAAGCCATTATAGATATTTGGGAAGGCCTCGACTTTGCAAGTGAATTAAGACAAGGTGTGGTTTTCCTCAAGATTTACTTTGACAAAGCCTACGATAGGCTAGAATGGGACTATATTCCACAGTCCTTAAAGATCTCGGATGCAGTCAGAAATTCACCAAGATGATCTCCACTCTTTTGAGAAATGTGTCAACAAAAAATAATGTTAATGGCCAACTCTTGAAGATTATCAAACTTAGAAGATCGATCAAACAAGGGTGCCTGTTGGCTCCCCTCCTCTTTGCGATTGCCATAGAAGGGCTTAGCCAACCAGGGGAACAACAGGTGGAGGCTGGTAATATCAAAGGCCTTGGATTGCCCTATGCCCATGACCAGATCACCATGAGACTTTTTGCGGACGATATGAATGTGTTTATCTACAATGATTATATCAAACTTGAGACACTTTGGAGGTGCCTAGACACATTCTATGTTGCCTCTCGATCCAAAAGCAACGACTCAAATACTGCTTTTAGAGCTGGTACCCAGCCTGACCTTCTCTTTGATCAGGGCTGCAAGAACATTCCTGAGGGCCAAATTTTCTAGCTTCTTGGGATTTCCTTGTGCTTTGGCATGATGGAGCAACGGTGAAGTTGCGTCTTGGCGAGACTTGAAAGCAAACTAAACTATTGGAGAGGTATGCATATTAATCTCGCTGGTCATGCAATGGTCATCAACATGTTCCGCATTTCTTCAACCATTTACTTCCTCTCTTGTTGGAGACCCAAAGAGCAAGAGCTGTCTAAACTAGCAAGTATTTGTAGAAACTTTCTCTGGATGGGTGACGACAATAGGAGGGGGGTGCCTTAAATCAAGAGGGACATCTACACAAGCCAAAGAGATAGTGGGGGCCTTGGCATTCTGAACATTGGGGGCATGGGTAACAAACTTGCGGCAAAATGGATGATTAAGGCATGGTGCAAGGGGGAGGTCTCGTGGGACAAACTGACCTTCAGAAACAAGAATGTGCTCACTTTTGTGGGATTCACCAACTGGCAAAAACATCACATTTTGAACCTGTTGTTTTCCCCAATGTCAGTTCTTGTGAGAGGCTCCAGTTTGGTGTGCTCCTTATGGAAGAGTTGGAATAAATTCAAAAGCCTCGTTAAAACAAGTGAGGATTGGAAGTGGGCTGCCGATATCAGACAGAACGACTCTATCTAGTTTCCAATCCATCGTGATGATGGAATCTTGGAACATTCGTAACGCCAAGAGGCTTCTGAACAAAGGCTTCAAACAATGGAAACATGTCTGGAAACAAGACACCAACCAATGGATCAATTTTGAGGATATAGACCCTAGCATCAACATGACCTATGAAGAATGGAATACCATGCAAAGTAGATGTCTTGCCTAGGACCGCTCTAAAGTTCATCTTCTCATGGGACACGACTCACTGAGCCAATTCGGTCTTACATGGCACAATGGTAATTGCCTAACAAAAATCCCAAACACCAAAGAAACCATTGATTATCAAATGAACCTAAGCAAGGAGTGGTGCCTGACATGGACATGGCTTCGGTGGGACATGAAGTTCATGGCTATCTGCCATCCTCTCATTGAAATCAAAAAGTCTGTCCTCTTATGACAATTTCTTCATCATGGCATCTCAACCAACATAAAAGCTAGCAAAAAGTGTGGGGTTCCTCCCTGGTGCAAACGGTGCTACTGTTCCACTAAAGATGTCTCTAACATCTTCTTTACTTGTCCTTACGCCAACAAGCTTTTGCAGATTGTCAGAAAGAGAATAAGACTTCAAAATCGGATCAGCTAGAAACGAGCTGTGCTTGGACAAGCGATCGGCGGATTTATGAATCTCTAGAATGCCATCAGAGTTGAGGTCTTGTGTAAAATTTGGCACAAAATATGCGCTTATAACTTTGGCAACTCCCCAAAGTGTGGTCAATCAAGAAATCGTTGTTCCTCCTTGGCAAAAAAATGGTCAACTGCAAAAAATCTACCCCTTCCAGGCACCACCAAGTCCTCCTTTTGTTCAACAACAAGCTCAAACCCAAGTGGGCCCCCCATGAGGGCGATGAGAGGGTGACTAAACTTCTTTGTAATGACATCTATGTTAGGAAAGATGGATGGATCCTCCAAAAGATTAAGTAGGTGCTGCTAATCCTGCTCTGCACCAGCCCTTAGTGACTCCAGATATGATTAGTAGACACCCTTAGCTTCTAAATGATACCAAGAAATGCTATATGTACTTTGGAAAAGGTTTGAGTAATGATTTGATCAAAACAGATGAGTTTGTGAATCACAAAGCTAGAAAACTTTCTATTTTGGTGTTGATACCCCTCAGTCTTTCACATAGTATGATCAGTACACTTACAATTGGCAAAATTCCTTCTAGAGGTATTCTATTAGCTTAGTAAGCTACCATTTGCAAGTGAAATCATTCAAAATGATAAACTAGAAAGGGAGAAATATCTTTAGCAAACTTATGGACATCCCCGACTTTTTAGGAAGTATGCAGACAAATACCAGTGAGCACTTCGATCGCGATTTCTCGAGATTGGTGTATGCTTGTAGTATGCTTTGAGCTGGATCCACCAAGCTTTGAATCACTTGATTTGGTGAAGTAGGCACTGAGATATGCCTCTTTGAAGTTGACAGACTTGAAGTGGTACACTCAGAGAACACAGAGTGGATGAATGTGAATATATCTATTAATTGACATAATTGTACAATCTCATTAGCCTGATAATCATAGCTAGATGAAGTAATGAGGTGTGAGCTAAGATTTAGCACTCATACACACTCAAATACCAAGATAGATGTCTCGGGAAGTGAGCTAGAACAAGCTAAGCTACCCGTGACTTTTGACTTGCATCTTTTATAGAGTTGAGTTGGAACTTCAAGTTTGAATTCAAATTCAAACTCCTAGAATCTTTCACCTAAAAGGTAATGAGATATTCTCTCAATCAATCAACAACTTTTTCACGACTCTAATCAAGTAGGTGTGTACATAATAAATGCCAAGTCTTTTAGTCTTTTACAAGGAGTAAAATGGTAAGAACTTATAAGCATAAGTTCCTATGATCCATCCTTCAAGTGCTGTCTTCATGAAGTAATCCAAGCCAAATTGTGAAGGCTTGAATTGCACCAACAGCTCCCCCTCAAGCCAAACACTTTGGCTTAAGTCTTCATCTTCAATCTTCAATCACATCCTGCAATCCAATCATGGATTTGAATCTGCATAATTTGTTTCCATCCAAGGCTTTAGTGAGTAAATCTGCACATTGCATATTAGTAGACACATACGTCAACTGAATGTCCTTGCTTAGCAACTTCTCTCTCACATAGTGGTAATGAACCTCTATGTGTTTTGTCCTAGCATGATAGCTGCAAGGTGAAGAGAGCTTGTGTTGTCTCCAAAGATAATTGGAGGCCTAGTGTATAAGCCTAGCTCTGTATACAAAATCTTTAACCAAATAGCTTCTTGAGTGGCATTGGCTAGCCCTCTATACTCTGCTTCAGTGGATGACAATGCCACTATTGGTTGTTTCTTGGGTGACCAAGAAATAGGTTTATCACCTGCAAAAGATAAGTATCCTGATGTGCTCCTCCTATCATCCTTGCATCCTGCCCAATCTGCATCTGAATACACTTTAATGTCAATATCTGATGTATAAGGAAAGTACAAACCATGGTTCTGAGTTCCCTTTAGATACTTCAATATCTTCTTTGCAGCCTCAAGGTGAGGTACTCTTGGTTTGTGCATGAATTGACTTAGCACACTAACTCCATATGCTATGTCAATTCTTGTCAAGGTAGCATAATTCAAACTACCTACCATACTTTGATATCCTGTAATGTCTTGGACTTCATCCCCTTCATGAGCACTTAGCTTTAGGTTGACTTCCATTGGAGTACTTGAGACTTTAGCATCCTGCAGGTTAAACTTCTTCAACATGTCTTGTACATACTTTTTCTCAGTGATATATATACCTGACTTAGTATAAACCAATTCAATTCCTAGAAAGTATTTCAATAATCCAAGATCATTGATCTTGAACTCCTTCATCATCTAGTTCTTGATGCTTCTGATTCCTTGGACATCATTACCTGTAATGATGATGTCATCAACATAAACACAGAGATAGATTACCTCTGAATTGCTCCTTTTGATGAACAATGAAGTGTCTGCCTTGCTCATAGTAAACCCTTGGTCTTGGAGGTATGTTGTCAGCCTGTAGCTCCATGCCGTAGGTGCCTGCTTCAATCCATATAGAGCCTTCTTCAATTTACAAACATAATTTACCTTCTTGGGATCTTCATAGCCAGGTGGTTGTGACATGTAGACTTCTTCAGATATCCATCCATTCAAGAAAGCATTCTTGACATCTAATTGGTACATGTTCCAATTTTTGGATGCAGCTACACTCACCAATACTCTGATTGTTGGCATCTTAGCCACAGGAGAAAATGTCTCCTCATAATCAATGCCTTGGGTTTGTGCAAAACCCTTGGCTACCAACCTAGCTTTGTATCTGTTGATTGTACCATCAGAGTTCCTCTTTAGTTTGTAGATCCATCTGGATCCTATCACCTTCATAGAGTCCTTCTTGGGTACTAAGTCCCATGTGTCACTCTCCTTGAGAGCTTCTATTTCTTCATCCATAGCTCCTTTCCATTCTGGTTTGGTGATTGCCTCTTCATATGAACCTGGTTCTTCACTTAACAAGTCCTTTGCAAGATAAATTGAATGCTTAGTTACAAGAGATGTGTCATACCCATATCTGATAGGCTTCTTACTTTCTCTCTGAGATCTCCTTATTGCTTGAATTGAAGATTCTGGTATATCCTCAAGCTTCTTCATCTTCATCTTGCCTCTGGACTTCCATGCCTTGAATTCTTCAAGATTGATTGTGTCATCATCTTCTGAACTTGAGTCTTCCTTCTGGATTGGTTCCTCCTTTGAGAGTTTTGGAAACTCCTCTTCCAAATCATAGGGTAGACTAACCTTCCTACAATCATTCTCATACCATGAGTCATTCTCATCAAAGATGACATCTCTGCTTACCTTGAACCCTTTATTGGTTGGGTTGTAGAATCTGTACCCTTTTTGATTCAAGTCATAACCAATGAAAATACATTTTTCTGCTTTTGGATCTAACTTTCCTCTTACCTGTGAGGGAATATGCACATATGCTACACAACCAAAAATTTTGCAATGATCCAATGATGGTCTCTTACCATGCCAAGCTTCATAAGGTGTCATTCCATCAAGTGACTTTGATGGCAACCTGTTTATGAGATAGGTGGCAGTAGATACACTCTCTGCCCAAAGATAATTTGGCAACTTCTTTTCATTATGCATGGACCTAGCTGTTTCAACAATAAGTATATTCCTTCTCTCAGCTACCCCATTTTGTTCAGGTGAGTACCTTGTGGTTATCTCCCTTTTGATGCCTCTTTCCTGCAAGAAGTCCTCAAACTCATTGGAGAAGTATTCACCTCCTCCATCTGACCTTAGCTTCTTCAAGTTCCTTCCTGTTTGATTTTCAACTAGTGCAAGATATCTTTTGAAACAATTAAACACTTTATCCTTGTGCTTCATAAAGTATAACACAGTCCATCTGCTATAATCATCAATGAAAGACACATAGTACCTTGAACCTGAAATTGAAGGGTCCTTGCTAGGTCCCCAAACATCTGTGTGTACCAAGTCTAGGTAGTCTTCATGCATAAAACCTCTCCTTGAGTAGGGCAATCTTTGAGACTTACCAAACTGACAAGCACCACATTTGTAAATCATGTGTTGCTTGGATACATTAGGTATCCCAAGCACACATTGGTCCCTGCACATTTGCTTTAAGGTCCTTTCACCTATGTGACCTAATCTCTTGTGCCATATTTCTAATTCTGAAAGTGTTTGATCCTTGTAATTGTATAAAGCAATGTTTTTTGTGTCTTCTAGCTCAAAAGTAAATAATCTACCTGATTTTTCTCCCTTGGCTATCCTTTTGAATCCATGTCTTGGGTCCTCTACATATGCTCCATGTTGATTGAACCTGACCTGCAAACCTTTCTCCACAATCTCACCAACACTCATTAAGTTTTTGGTAATGGTTGGTACATAAAGTACCTTGCTCAATAGGTTCTCGTTACCATCACAAGTTTTTACATTTCCAATCTTTACTACAGAATGCTTAGTATCATCACCTGTCTGTACTTGCTGTTTGCCCTTGGGTTCCTCAAGATCAGAGAGTAGTGCCACATTGCCAGCTACATGATTAGAACACCTTGAATCAATATAAAATAGATGATCATCATTGATACCTGACTTGGAAGTCATATTCATGATCAATAGGGAGTCATCTTGCTCCTCTGTGTAGTTGTTGTAGTCTTTCCTATTTTTGAATCCTCCTTGGTAGTTACCATTATGGTTGTTGTTGTAATTGTTGTAGCCATTGTAGCCTTGGTGTTGGTTGAACCTTCCTCTGCCTTGAGAGTATCCACCTCTTTGATAGCCTCTTCCTCTCTGATTTTTGTAGTTTCTGTAGCACTCATCTGTGGTGTGATTAGACAATCCACAAATATTGCATGGTGATGAATTGTAGGGTCTCCCCCTACCTTGCTTACCTCCTCTGCCCCTGCCTCTTGAAGATCTACCTCTCCCTGCATAGTTGGCTTGGGAGGTAGAACCTTCATCTTCTTGCTTTTTACCTTTACCTTTGTCTTTAATCTTTTTATCAGTATATAGGGCAGAAGGAGTGTTACATTTAGATGTATCTCCAACCTTTGTGAACTTTGCTTCATGTGTGAATAGTTGGCCCATCAGAGTTGTGAGATCTGGGGTATGCATATCCATGTAGAGATCCATTGCAGTGGTGAAGCTTTCCCACTTATCATCTGCCTTTAGTCCATTGGTTACTTGCCTTACTATTTGTTCCTCTTCAATCTCCTCTCCTATGCTTGCTAATTGGTCTGCCACATCCTTGATCTTGTTCACAAATTCTGAGACTGATTGTTTTGGTTGCTTCCTAAGGGTTGTGAATTCAATCCACAATTGATTCTTCCTGGCCCTTGTATTAGATGAAAAGTATGATGACAAGGTTTCCCAAGTTTCTTGGGAAGTCTTGCAGTTCCTGATGTGAGGTAAAAGGAAATCAGATATAGAGTTAAGAAGATAAGACCTTGCCAATGCATCTTTTGCACACCATGTATTAAGCCTTTCTTGTTCTTCCTTGGTGGGTAGACCCCTTGCTTTGAATGAGGGAAATTCCTCATCTCCTGAGATGAATCCAAATAGACTTCTTCCTTGTAGATAGGTCTTCATCCTCAGAGACCAAGCTTCATAATTGTTCCTATCCAATTTATCAATGAATGAAGGAAAACCATCTCCCATGTTACCTTGCTTGCTCTGATACCACTGTTAGGAAAGATGGATGGATCCTCCAGAAGATTAAGTGGGTGCTGCTAATCCTGCTTTGCACCAGCCCTCAGTGACTCCAGATATGATTAGTAGACACCCTTAACTTCTAAATGATACCAAGAAATGCTATATGTACTTTGGAAAAGGTTTGAGTAATGACTTGATCAAAACAGATGAGTTTGTGAATCACAAAGCTAGAAAACTTTCTATTTTGGTGTTGATACCTGCTCAGTCTTTCACTGAGTATGACCAGTACACTTACAATTGGCAAAATTCCTTCTAGAGGTATTCTATTAGCTTAGTAAGCTACCATTTGCAAGTGAAATCATTCAAAATGATAAACTATACAGGGAGAAATATCTTTAGCAAACTTATGGACATTCCTGACTTTTTAGGAAGTATGTAGACAAATACCAGTGAGCACTTCGATCGTGATTTCTCGAGATTGGCTGAACCAAGTTGCTTCAAACTTTTTATGCTTGTATTATGCTTTGAGCTAGATCCACCAAGCTTTGAATCACTTGATTTGGGCATTGAGATATGCCTCTTTGAAGTTGACAGACTTGAAGCGGTACACTTAGAGAACACAGAGTTGATGAATGTGAATATATCTATTAATTGACATAATTGTACAATCTCATTAGCCTGATAATCATAGCTAGATGAAGTAATGAGGTGTGAGCTAAGATGCAGCACTCATACACACTCAGATACCAAGATAGATGTCTCGGGAAGTGAGCTAGAACAAGCTAAGCTACCCGCGACTTTTGACTTGCATCTTTTATAGAGTTGAGTTGGAACTTCAAGTTTGAATTCAAATTCAAACTCCTAGAATCTTTCACCTAAAAGGTAATGAGAAATTCTCTCAATCAATCAACAAATTTTTCACGACTCTAATCAAGTAGGTGTGTACATAAGAAATTCCAAGTCTTTTAGTCTTTTACAAGGAGTAAAATGGTAAGAACTTATAAGCATAAGTTCCTATGATCCTTCCTTCAAGTGGTGTCTTCATGAAGTAATCCAAGCCAAATTGTGAAGGCTTGAATTGCACCAACAATCTAAACTCTGTGAAAGCTACCCCTCCATTGTGTGATTTGGGGGATCCCGTGGACAGTAGTCCCCTTCACTTGTACTTTTCTTTTATTTAATACAAGTTCAGGAGAGTAGGCTCAGGCCAAACTTCCTTTATTTAAAAAAAAAAAGGCCAAGGAATTACGCAAACAAGTTAATCAACTTTTCTTTTGTTATTCAGCATAACGTGGTGGTAATAAGGATAAGGATGGAAGTATATCCGAAAGAGAAACTAAATCCAATATCAAACCCTAAAAAAAATGATGGGCTAACCTTTCACAATCATGAAACACTTCATGAAGTTGAAAGACCCCAACAACTTCAAGAACTAATCATCGAGGACGGTGATCATAGTCTCGGGGGAAAATAATTCCAGAGAGTGAAAACCTTGGACAATAAATACTCATTTTTCTCTTTTGAAATGTTCATTTCTTCCATAATAAAGATCACGTGTTTTTGACAAGCGGTATTATCCATTTGTAGCTTCAAAATAGTTGCTTAATGAGTACATATTTGGAGCAAAGCAGACTCAACATGTCAACAATGCTCAATCCAAAAGCAGGGCTCTAATGGAGTTTTCTATATCATCTAAGCCTGGAATTTCATTAGTGCAAGAGGAGCCAACGGTTGGAACGATTTGAAATGGTGAAATTAATTGATGGCGGGATGAGCTGCGATCGCAGGTGACGATGGCGATGGTGACTCGGAAGCTTGAGGTGGCGACGGAGCTTCGACGGAGAGATTATTGCACTGCTGTGTCGACGGAGAACTCTGCTGCTACGTAGACACTGCTGTGGCGACGGACAACCCCGATTGCGCCAGTGGTAGATGAAGAAAGGATCGATGGTAGATGCTGCGGAAAGAGATGGCGATGGTGACTCGGAAGCTTGAGGTGGCGACGGAGCTTCGACGGAGAGATTATTGCACTGCTGTGTCGACGGAGAACTCTGCTGCTACGTAGACACTGCTGTGGCGACGGACAACACAGGCGACGGACAGAAGCTCTCGGGGAAGGCTGCAAAACCACTTGTCTTACCGTCTATCGCGGCGTGAAGCTTTCCGCCTATCGCGGACGGAGCTTAACCGCCTATCGCGTGAAGCAATCCGTCTATCGCGGGTCGAGGTAAACCGCCTATCGTGGGGGGAGAGTAACCGCCTATCGCGGGAGGAGTCTTACCGTCTATCGCGGCGTGAAACTTTCCGCCTATCGCGGACGGAGCTTAACCGCCTATCGCGTGAAGCAATCCATCTTTCGCGGGTCGTGGTAAACCGCCTATCGCGGGGGGCGAGAAACCGCCTATTCCTTCTTTCGGGGAGGCTTTTAGCCGTCTATCGCGGGCGTGAAGCAAACCAGGTCGCGACTGGCTGCTAACTTGGCGTTCAACTGAGGGCTTGCTTCTCTTTGGCGGTTGCTCCCGGTTTGTGCCGCCGTTCCTTCGTTTCCAAGTGGGCCCCAGCCTAATCCGTGGTGGCTTTTTCAGAGGTGAATTTACCATCTGTGAGTATACCCTGTGACCTATCGCATTGAAGACGTCAGATATCTCCGCAAAATAAATAAATTTTTAAGAAGTCCCCTAAAAAAAAAGAGTGATAGCCCTTCGAGAAAGAGAGAAAAAAAAAAGAAGAGAAAAAAAAAGAGAAAAAAGAGAAAAAAAAAGAGAAGAAAAAAGAAAAAGAAAAAGAGAAGAGGGCTACTTTTATTGTGGGTCTTTTGGGCTTTTCAAGTTGCTTCTCTTCTCAAAGTTTTAGAAAAAGTTCTTCTTTCCCGGGTTGTCCCTCTTGTGTCATGGATTTGGCGTCCCCCTCTCTTGTGAGAAGCAATCTGGCCCCTCCTCCCGGGGAGACCGCTAACCTGGCCTCTTTGTTGGAGGGGGGCTCTTGTGCCGCCCAAGGGACCCTCGAGAGTGCTGAACCCCCCTTGGTCTCCCTCAATAGATCCGCAATTTTGTCAACTCAGGAGGAGCTCAAGAAAGTTTGCCTCGTCGGCCAAATGTTCGGCCCTAAGCCCCCGCTCGAAACTGTGCGTCAGTGGCTTCGCAACGAGTGGTTCCCCCGCGGGCTAGTTGTTTGTAAGTGTCAGTTCTTACCGGCGAGCCACTTGCTGCTAGTCTTTGAAAATGAAGATATGGTGTTTCGAGCCCTTAGTGTCGGAACTTGGCAACTCGGCCGGGCGACCCTGTGCCTATTCAGATGGACCCCTGATTTTACTCCCGACAAATCAAAATCGCTTCGGTACCCCCTCTGGGTTGAGCTCCCTAACCTGCCATACTTCTTGTACAACTTCGTATGGGACATTGTTTCTCCTATCGGCAAGCCATTGGCCTCGCGCGAGGACATTGGTGGTCTCATTTATGAAGGAGCAAGACACTCGTTCAACGCCCGGTGGCATCCTCAAATCTGTGTCGAGGCTGACCTCAGTATGCCACTCCCATCGAAGATCAAACTGGACTTGGGCGAAGGGGAAGTATGGGAAGACATCAGCTACAAAAACCTTCCCAACACGTGCTTTCGCTGTGGCCAACAAGGTCACAGGATCAAAGATTGCCCTTTGAGACGAAAAAGCAAGCCAAATCAAGAAGCCCCCAAAAATGCTCAAGACAGCAATGGAGCATTGAATCACTCGACGAAAGAAGAGTAATTCAAGGGTCCCCGTAATCCAGAAGCTGATGCAGACGGGTTCATCGAAGTCAGAAGAAGAAGGAAAAGAAGCCCTAGGGCAACCTCTGAGCGAAACAACAAGTCTGTTTCCCCCTCCAGCAACTTGTATTGCAATCTGGAAAAGGAAATCAATGAGTTTGACTACCCAGGTGGGAACCAACTTGAGGAGGACACCGATGTCAAAGGCCTGGAGATCCCTGACAGTAAAGAAACCTTGCAGGAGGGTTACACTACAAGCAAAGAAGACGGCTTTACTACCAGCAACGAAGATAACATGGATAGTGAAAGCTCCATCATCGGATCGACTATTCCGGAAACGGAGCTGAAAACGGTGTCCTTTTCTTCCCAGCAGGAGGCATCCCGCAAAGGAAAACAACCTATGGAGGTACCGTGGAAAAGCCCCCACAAGAACCTACTGCTAACTCAGGATCCGATCCGAGCGAAAAAGAAAGATGAACCCAAGAAAAGAAAGGACAAAGCTCCCTCCCGCAAAGAGGGATTACTACGACAATGATCATCATTTCGTTAAATGCTAGAGGGCTAACCGATCCCTCAAGAGCGACCATTATTGGTCAATGGCTTCGCGACATTAGCTTAAACCCAGACTTTATATGTATTCAAGAGATTAAAATTGACGGAGAAGACCTCCAGAAGCGGCTCAGGCAGGTCTCCTCGACCCATGTGTGGATCTCAACGAAGCACCAGCGGGGGTCTGGAGGAACGGTTATCGGTGTTAAACAACTCTGGTTTGAAAAGCTCGAGAACTCCATTGAAGATGTAAGTCACCGTTGGATTGCCGTTTCTTTTGGTGCTCCTCTTTGTGCTACTATTGTTTCTTTGTACGCCCCTAACGGTGATTTGGAGAGACTGAACACATGGGCTTCCTTAGACTCGCTTCCTCACAACGTGCTTATATGTGGAGACTTCAACATGGTGGAGGACCCTATGGACAGATGGATGGGCAAGGGCAGGGTCATCGACAGTCGGGAGAAAGAAACGTGGGACATGACCAAACTCCACTTGGATTTGGTTGAACTAAAAGACTCGAGTGGCTTTTCTTGGTCGAATCTCCAAGCGGGCGAGGACCTGAGGAAAGCTAGACTAGATAGATGCTACATCTCTCAGAGTTTTACTCATCAGTGGGGCCACCCTGCCATCACACAACGCACTGACCTCACTATCTCTGATCACTACCCGATCGTTATCACTTTTCAACCTTCCAACAAGATCCGCAAGGCTCCGTGGTTCCATGCCAACGCAACCACCTTCTCTCTCCCCTCCCTCCATCAAGAGATTGCCGATGTGTGGAACGTGGCGTTCGCCTCTGACTTGGCCCCAGCCAAGTGCTGGAGAAGTGCGGTCGACAAGTCTCGTAAGATCATTATCAGAACTAAGAAGATGCTCGAGACTGTGCGGCGGGCTCGCAGGGAAGCTCTTTACCACAGACTCTGGCGGCTCGAGGAGGAAGTGAACAATGGAAAACACCAAGCCCAGAAAGGTCTCCGAAAAATCAGAGCAGTGTTGAGATACGAGGAAGAAATACAAAGGAAAAACTTGCAAATCTTCTTCAAGGAGTGGTGGGCTGGCAAAGCCGACAAACCCACCAAAGAGATGTGCCGTATCCTTAAAAGGAAACACAATAGAGAATGGATCCCCCTACTGCTAGATCCACATGGCAATGTATGCATTTCGGAAGAAGATAACTTTGGCATCATCGAAGGGCACTTCACGAGACTCCTGGGAACCTCGAACCCCCTCTCCCACCATAGAAGGGACTGTATGGCTGCCCTTTCTAGGGTTTCCCCCCGGAGAATACCACCCAACCTCCACTCCCTGCTTCATGCCCCTATCTCTAATTCAGAAATCATTGAGGTCATTGAGGCCCTCCGTCTCGGTAAAAGCCCGGGACCCGACGGACTCACTAACGAGTTCTTTAAATCCTTCAAGCTGGTGGTTGCCACCCCTCTTCGGATGGTTTGGCAAGAAGTGCTAAAGTTTGGTGCTCTTCCCTCTTGTCTAAATAATGGAATTATCAAGTTGATACACAAGAAGGGGGAAAAGAACAGAATCGAGAACTGGCGGCCTATTACGATGCTACAAACAGGATACAAGATCATCGCCAAAGTCATCGCCAACAGACTCTCGTGCCACCTGAGATCTTGGCTTAGTGAGGACCAAAAAGGTTTCATCAAAGGCAGGTCTATCCTGGAAACCATTATGGATATCTGGGAAGGCATTCAATTTGCAAATGAGTCTAATCAAGATGTGGTTTTCCTTAAAATCGACTTTGACAAAGCCTACGACAGGCTAGAATGGGACTATATTCTGCAGTCGCTCCAAGATCTCGGATGTAGCCAGAAATTCACCAAGATGATCGCGACCCTTCTCGGAACGCAACGACCCAAATTAACGTTAATGGCAAACTTTCGAAGGCGATCCATCTTAAAAGATCTATTAGACAAGGGTGCCCTCTGGCCCCCCTTCTTTTTGCCATCGCCACTGAGGGTCTGAGTAGACTTGTGGCACACCATGTGGAGGCTGGCAATATCAAAGGCCTCCGGCTGCCTCACGCCCACAGTCAAATCATATCATGAGACTTTTTGCCGATGATATGAACGCTTTCGTTCACAATGATAATACCAGCCTAGAGACTTTCTGGAGGTGTCTTGCTACCTTTTGTGATGCCTCTGGATCCAAAATCAACCACTCTAAGACCGCCTTTAGGGCTATTGTGGGACATCATCCTGGCCTTCTCATTGATCATGGCTGTCAAATCATTCCGCAGGGCCAAATCTTTCGGCTTCTTGGAATCCCCTTGGGGTTTGGCGTCTCTATGGAGCAGCGATGGAACTGGGTGCTGGCCAAACTCGAAAACAAGCTCAACTATTGGAGAGGTATGTAAATCAATCTCGCTGGACGTGCGATGGTTATCAACACGTTCCTCCTCTCTTCTACCATCTATTTCCTTTCTTGTTGGAGACCGAATGAGCAAGGCCTGTCCAAACTGAACAGTATCTGTAGAAACTTTCTTTGGACGAGCGATCATAACAGAAGGGGGGTGCCCAAAATCAAATGGACCATCTGCACTAGTCCTAGAGATAGTGGGGGGCTTGGTATCCTGGACATCGGGTGTATGGCTAACAAACTGGCAGCCAAATGGATGATTAAGGCTTGGTGCAATAGGGAGGCCTCGTGGGCCAAGCTGATCTTCAGAAACAAGAATGAGTTGGCTCTCATGGGGTTCCCGAACTAGAAGAACCTTGACATCATGACCCTGCTATTCTCCCCGATCCCCATCTTCCCGAAAGGCTCCAATCTCGTGTGCTCCCTTTGGAAGGGCTGGAATAAAGTTAAAAGCTTCACAAGAATTAGTGAGGACTGGAAGTGGGCGGCCGGAATCAGACAAAACGACTCTATCTGGTTTCCAATACATGGCATCAGGAGTGTGGAGTCGTGGAACATTCAAAATGCCAAGAAGTTATGGAACAAAGGATTCAAAAAATGGAAACACCTCTGGAAACATGACACCAACAGCTGGATCAACTTCGAGGATATTGACCCTCGCATAAACATCTCCTATGAAGAATGGAACACTTTGCAAAGCAGATGCCTCGCTTGGGATCGTCACAAGACTCGCCTTCTCATGGGACACGACACACCAAACTCGCTTGGTCTCAAATGGCAAAATGGAAACAGCCTACACAAAATCCCGAACATCAAAGAAACGGCTGACCTCCAGATCAGCCTCAACAAGAAGTGGTGCTTGTCTTGGACGCGGCTTCGGTGGGACATGAAATTCATGGGTATCTGGCACCCCCTAATAGAGATTAAGAAGTCTGTCCTCTTATGGCAAATTCTTCATCGAGGAATTTGGACCAACAATAAGGCTAGCAAACTTTGTGGGATCCCTCCTTGGTGCAAACGCTGCCACCGTGCTATCGAAGATGTCCCACACATCTTCCTTACTTGCCCCAACTCCTACAGAATCTGGCAGACGGTTGGAATGAAAATCAGACCTCAAAAACAGCTTAGTTGGAAACAAGTCCTTTTGGGAGAAGCGATCGGCTGCTCTGCGACACTCTGGAACGCCATCAGAGGGGAAGTCCTGTGGAAAATTTGGCGGGAGAGGTGTGCTCTCAACTTCGGCGATCCCCCCAGGGAGTGGTCGATTGAGAAATCACTATTCCTCCTTGGCAAAAGGATCGTTAACAGTAAGAAATCCCCCCCCTTCAGGCACCATCAAGTCCTCCTTTTGATCAACAACAAGTTCAAACCCAAGTGGGCCCCGCATGAGGGCGATGAGAGGGTGATTAACCTTCTCTGTAGTGCAACCTAGGATTCAATCAAGCTTCCCCTGCTTTGTGGGATTGGGGGGGTCCCGTGGGCACTAGTCCCCTTCTATTGTACCTTTGTTTCTTAATTTAATTCAAGTCCGGGAGAGTAGGCTATTGCCGAACTTCCTTTATATTGAAAAAAAAAAAAAGATTACGGTTGGTAAGATACCCTACATACTAGTGCTGTACAATAAGACCTATGAACAAGAAACAACGTTCCAATATGGTTAGATATATCACTATTCGGCTAAGTCATGTACTATTTCTTATGACATAGATGCGAAACTTTGTCAAAAGATATTATCTAGTTTGAAAATGCTAGCTCTATTATCAAATGGCATAGGAGAAACTAATTTTGATTGCATTTGATAAGAGAAATATTTGAATGCAGGCTCAAACGCCAAAGTCCTTTCAAGAATAAACCAAGACTTGGTAATGATGTAACTTACAAGTATTTTGATTGTACTTGATTAGACTAAAACAAATCATTTTTTCTTAGTTAACAAGCCTTGAGTAAGAGCTAAAATTGTCTACACTATGGTGAAAGTGTAGATCCGATTGTATGGCAAATCTAGGTTTCCACCATCAATAATGTGAGATCACTAGTATCGGACAATGGATTTAGGGCTAATGAAAGCTTGAAATCAAGGATATTTGATGAATTTTTAAGTAAGGTTGAAAGAAAAGAAAAGTTATCATTAATGATGACTCAAGTAGGTTTAGGAGATTCTATAAGCATCAATTTCCTCAAACCGTAAAGTTTTCTACGAAAGCAATCTTAATGAAGGGAAGAAGGTTATCAAAAATATGAGATTTTCGAGCCAAAGATACGTTCCTTAATTATGTAGGGAAAGTTAAGGAGTGCATCTAACGTGGAATCAAGTATCTTGTATTTAAATTAAAACCTCCATTCAGAGTAAGAACTAGATTTAAAGAAGAAAATTCATTGAAGAACTTCAATTTCTCAGTAACCAAAAGTAAAGCTACACTACAACAGATCGATGGTATACCGAGGTTTTTACCAAGGAAAATGAACGCGGCTTAATTTGCCGCGACGCCGGTGTAAAGGTCGATGTGCGCGTCGGTACCAGAGCGTTGGTATAAGCGTCGGTATATGCGTCGGTATAGGCGTCGGTATATGTGTCGGTAATACCGACGCCAATACCGAGGCTTCTGCTGGAGATACCATCGCCTATACCGTCGCCTGCTGGGTGTACCGACGGTTATTTCGATGACACTACTGGAAGTATCGTCGCGTATACTGACGACCATACCTGCAAAATTTTTTTTGGGCAGAGTGTTTTGTCTTTTGCTACAGCAACATTACCATGATGTTGCTTAAATACAAAAGACAATACACTCTACCCAAAAAAAACTGAGTACATGTGATGTGTACTCTAATGACAACCGAAATATGATTTCATGAAACAGAGTATTATTGGACACAAAAGAGATAATCAGAATGAACTATGAACCATGTACAAAAGAAGTTATATATTTGAATAATGAAGCATGTACAAGAGTGTGGCAAACCACTATCATATATGACGCTTTTACAAAATGTGGCAAAGCAATGTATTTCCATATGAAAATCAAATACAAAATATTGGTCTTCCAATGCCATACACATGCAAAGTACGTTCCATATCAACAGTCTTGCAACAAAGAACATTAATGGAATGAGATAAATTCACATGAAAATTACAAACAACAAGTAAAAACCAAGTTTATAAATTAATTACCTCATCGCAAATGCTCCCATGAAACTACTGCACTGCCTCCCTCCAAGTCCTGCAATAGTGCAGTCAACCCATGACTATATCCATAAGACTCATTGCCGACCCATTGCCAGCTCCTGAAACAAATATAAAAAGATTAGAGAAACATACATGAGAAATTTAACACAAATAAATTCAATAAATGAAATGGTACTTACAAACTCATGATGCATCGTGTCATATCCGCCGCTTCCCAAATATGATGGTCCAATCATATCTAAACGTGTGGCTGTGGCATTTCGCTGCTGGCGATATCGATCAGGAGTCTGCTGCTGCTCGTCACGAATCATGTCCCACTCCTCGACATCTAACCATACAGGCTTTCGTAAGCCTTCTCTGAATGCATCACGTGCCTCGGATCGTCGATGGGACATGACCTCACGTGCGGTGTGCAGAATCCACTCTGAACTGACAATAGACTGTCCATCGGCTGGTCGGAACTCCTAGTAAATTGTCTGTGTGATATAATGCTTCCGATCTTTATCCTGTTCACTCCATTTCAACATGATGGAGTGTCCAAACTGGATGGAGCAAAGCTGTCATATGCGTGTACGCATTGCTTTGCCAGCCGCATCCATCACCGGAGCTCCATCTCGGATACTATACACCTTGGAGTCATCATGGTCATGAGCACCCCAAGGTGTACATGGTGTTCCACGTGGTGTACTACGTGGCGTACCTACATCTGAGGTACTCATCCTAGGAGTAGAAGCAGGCGACACAACGTCCATCGCACTCCCTCCACAACAACCGCCTCCTCCGCCTCCATACCTACCTGTAGATCCACTCCTAGAACCTCCTGCTCCAGAGCGTGACCTCGATCTACGAGACGAGCCAGAACTTGTATCGCGCTGAGGTGTCGAATGCACATGTCTACTAGTAGACCAAGTAGGAGATGGCTGCAAAGATGGTCGTGGTGGAGTCACAAAGCTAAGAGACATACCTCCTATGGGAGTAGCACCACACACAGGAGTGACACCCGCAGGAGTGACACCAGCGGGAGTGACACCGGCGAGAGTGAGGCCAGCGGGAGTGAGGCCGGCAGGAGTAAGGCCACCAGGAGTGAGGCCGGGAGGAGTGCTACCACGAGCAATCCAATACTGTGATGCAGCAGCCATATACACAGGAGGAACCTGAGAGATGAACTCCAAAAACTGCTCCTCTGTCATGGAATGTGGAGTGACTGGAGGACTGTCTCCCATCATGCTTTGTAATAAAAGAACTCAAATAATTAGCATGCGATAAGAATAGTAATATAGAGAATAAACAAAAAAAAAACAAAAAATTAGTACATGTGTATCTACATGTATGTATGTATTATATGTATATGTGTGTTTGTGTATATATGTTATCTACGTATTAAAACCCTAAAACCCTAATCAGAAAGACTTAGACTTAAATCTGAAATACTAAAACCTAAAAACTTAAATACCTATCAAAATCTAAACCCCTAATCCTAAAACCTTAATCATATTTTATATATATATATTTTATGTATTCAGATTTTTTTTCTTATTTTTATCTATATTTTTTCTTAATATAAATATAATTGAGTGATATGTATGCCTAAACCCTAAAACCCTAATCTTAAATATCTAGACCTAAAATATGTATATTTCTGTATACATGTGTACATACATGTATATATATATTATATGTGTATGTGTATGTATGTGTAAATAGCGTAAAAACCCTAATCCTATTTTTATATATTTGATGTAAAACAAAACTTCAAAATAAAAATAGGATTATATGTGTGTATGTATGCATGTGTGTATATATGTGTGTGTATGTATGCATGTGTACATGTGTGCGTGTGTATGTATGCATGTGTATACATGTGTGTGTATGTGTATGTGTGTGTATGTAGGCATGCATGTGTGTGCATGTGTGTGTACGTGTGTATGTATGCATGCATGCATGTGTGTGTATGTGTATGCATGTGTATACATGTGTGTGTATGTGTATATGTGTGTATGTATACATGCATGTGTGTATATGTGTGTATGTATACACGCATGTGTGTATATGTGTGTGTGTGAATGTATATGTGTGTATATATGTATGTGTGTATATGTGTGTGTATATGTGTGTGTATGTGTATGTATGCATATGTGTATATATGTGTGTGTATGTATGTGTGTATGCATATATGTGTATATATGCATGTGTGTATATGTGTATATGTGTGTATGCATGCATGTGTGTATATGTGTGTGTATGTATGCATGCATGTATGTATATGTGTGTATATATGTGTATGTATGTGTGTATATGTGTGTGTGTATGTGTATGTATGCATATGTGTATATATGTGTGTGTATGTATGTGTGTATGCATGTGTGTGTATGTATGCATGTCTGTAAATTTATATGTGTGTGTATGCATGCATGTGTGTATATGTGTGTGTGTATGTAAGCATGCATGTGTGTATAGGTATGTGTATGTAAGCATGCATGTGTGCATGTATGCATGTGTGTACATGTATGTGTGTATGTATGCATGTGTGTACATGTATGTGCACACATATGCACGTGTGTACATGTATCTCTCTCTCTCTCTCTCTCTCTCTCTCTCTCTCTCTCTCTCTCTCTCTCTTTCTCTCTCTCTCTCTTTCTCTCTCTCCTTCTTTCTCTATCAATAAAGAATGAAAAAATCACTTACAAGTATGCCCCTCTTTTGGATCGTTGTCGTCAAAGCGTAATTTATGTCGTCTATCGTCGAATTCCGAACAATCGATGGCAAAGAACTTCTGCAAAATCGAAGAAAAGAGAAATTATAAAACCTAAAGCATAGAGAAACACAAATGCTAACACTACGCGTAGCACTTACCAAGATGTGAGATCTAAGCCGAGAGAGTGTGTGTGTGTGTGTAGAGAGAGAGAGATCTGTGTGTGTGTGTGTGTGCAAAAGACAGTGCACGTTCGGTTCGTGTGCGCAAGTTCGAGAGAAGACCAATAGTATTCAAACACGTGCGAAAATGTGAAGTTTTGCTCTCAGGTTCGCGGTATGTTTAAAACTCGCCGCCGGTATAGGCGCCGGTATGAGCGTCGATATATATGCGTCAGTAGATCCCAGTAAATTACCGATGCATATATTGACGCTCATACCGATGCCTATACAGACACTCATACCGACGCCTATACTGGTGGCTGCGGGCCACACCGACGATCGGTTTAAAATGGTCATACCGACGGTCACTTGATCGTCGATATCTCTAAGTGACATTTTCCGAGGCCCATACCGATGCCGACTATGACCGTCGGTATATGCAGCATCGGTATGCCCCTCATATGTTGTAGTGCTAGCGGATGACATATAATTGTCAATCCCTAAGATAATAGTCAAAGGTTTAGGGAACATCAGCAATAATTTAAGAAATAAATGATAAAAAAATCATGGAGGTATGAGTTAAAGATGCCACGACAAATTCAATGGGTAAAGATCCTTGAAGAAAGGGCGAAAGGAGATCTTATTTCAAGTTAACTTGGCTAGAGGAAATTTGAGAAAGCCTAATTACCAACATTGGTCCAAGGGATCAACCCTCTATGGATTGATAAATGATACCAAGAAACTTTTAATGGTGGACCTACGAAATCTTTGAGTTATAAGATCAACTCACATGAGATATAGACACCTTCATTCTTGCTCTCTTGTTTTTGGTACCAAGGATTTCAAAGATGCATTCGGGGGCATGGAGAATGAATAGAGAGCATTGTGAGAACAAGGAAGGTGGAGATATTAAAGGATGTAGTATTATAGATTGGAGAAAGAGCTTCTTGATATGGGATATTGGGAATCGACTCCTATTGAGAAAGGTTTGCACATATCAAGAGAGAATATAGGATCAAGATCTAATAGGAAACATCTTAGTAAGCCTTAAATTTATTTACCTACTTGAACCATATATTTACACTACGGTAGATGAAATACTGTTGACATTTAACTTGGAAAAGTGCTATTCTTTAGATTATGTAGTACATATGGAAAGATCAGGATAAAAGTTTTAGGGAGTCTTATAAGATAAACTACTAAATTGAGGAGCCTATTGAATGTAAATCTTATGCAAGTTTTGAATTATGAATAATTATTCTTTGAATATTTGTACGATGAAAATAAGTGCTTCAAAAATGGTCATTAAGTTGTTTGAAGCAATATGATGCCACGAAATATGATGCCACGAAAGAGGTATTTTTTGTTACAACGGTCTGGACCTTAAAACAAAAGAAAAATTGAATCATTTAACCCCATTTAATAGCTAGAATATTGAGCAATAAAGTATCTTAATGGCGTGATAAATATTATTCCTTAATTATTTTTAGGCTTTAGATGAACTGGTTTAAAGAAAAGATAAGTGATTTGCTGTTTTTGGAAAGCTTTTGTGACCTTTGAAGTTAGTATACATAACTATCTTGGTTATAAAGCCAATTTTGTTCAAGATAGCTAGCACAAACTCTCTTTGAAAGAACCTACTAATCCAAGATGAACAAGAAACTTGGCTAAATACGTAAAATAGTGTTCTACAATGTAGATTGGATTGATAAATACAAATTAAATGATTTTATATTTAAAAAGGATTATAAAAAGATTAAGTCAAGTATAAAATATATGACTATTGATCTCTTTTCTATTGCAAGTAGAAGATGAATCTAGTTTTTTACCCTTTATTCTTAGAAGTAGGACCTCTATTGCATACAAATAAAGGTTTACTTTTACAAGAAGATACACTGTGTACCAAAATGTACGATTATATAGAGAATGATCTCAAAAGTAAAAGAAAAGGAACATTGAAGCTAAGACCAATTTCAATAAGCCAATGGTACAAGGCATGCATGTACATTCAATTACAATGAGAGAAGGTGATTAGTTAGGGATTTGATTCCTTTTAATTGAGAGTGAGGAAGGGTTATTAGCATGGGTTCTAAGGGTTACGACCCTTAGGTTTCCAAGAGAAACGCTTAGAAAACTTTTGGAGAACCCTTGGGTTTTATTTATGAGCATTTGGTAGTTAAGTGGTTTGAAGTTTAGGATTTTTTTCCTATGTTGTGGAGCTCTATAAATTGAATATTTCAAATCAAGGCCCCTCGACGGTGTACCTACGATTCTAAAACATCTTCTAAGAAAGCAAGTGATTTTGAAGTAATCCCATGTGATTCCATGTGTGCCGATGTGATTGCTTGACTTAGGAATCCGCCTAAGGAAACCCGTTGGGAAACCATGTTAAAACCCACCAACATGCATCCCTAGACCACTTGGTGTAGAGACATTTATATGGATTGAGTTGGATGGGTAGATCCACAATGCTTTCTCTTAGAGGAGGTGGTCTTCCTGATTTTCTTAGGTAGTTTATTTTATCTTGTAGGTTATGTTCATTATAGAGAAAGTCCTGAATACATAAAATGAGGAAAATACTCTAGGTTATGTTCATTATAGGGAATCACTGTGCGGTCTCCAGTGGTTGTTGGGAGTGCAACTAGACTGGCAAAAATGGGAAATAGGGCCTTTAAATATATATACAATGGCTGAGATGATCTGAGGTTAGTGGCTTCGGGCAAGTTCTGCATGCATGCATTTTGGCCTTCGAAAGTTCAAAAGTGGATTCTGATCTTCGATCGTCTTGAGCTATATCCGGCCTTCGAACACAAACCGTGTTATCTCATTTGCTCTTAGAACCGTCTAACCAGATATTCGATCTTTGTAACTCTAACCAGATCAAGCGTCTAACCCTACTTAGTGGAAGACACGCAGTCCCATGGTACTAAGCACACATTCAGTTGTATTCTCAACTAATTCAAGCATATATACGACAGTAAAATTCATGAAAAAACTTCCTTTAAAAAACACGGCTTATTACCGTTCTTTCTAGATCTCTTGAATTTTGTTAACTCTCTCGAATTTTCTTGAATTTTTGTCCTTGTTAATATAAATTTATTTTGCTCTTAATTGGCTTGTTACTTTAAAGTTATCTTGTTGAGAAAAGTTGGCGTATTTTGCTTCTTTCATTGTTTATTCAAAGCTATCTTCAGAGCAAAGATGGCGCTTTTCGCTCTTTTATGTGCCACAGTCATCCACATTGTTGTGTCACGTGCGCCTTTCACATAGTATGGGGGACAAATAAACTTAAAGCAAATAACTACGATAAATGCATACATACAAGAATGCATATAAGACTGTTTTTAACGTAAGCGTGCATACATGTCATTAAATATATTGTTTTAGATGGTTGATCCTTTGTCCCATCATTACGGGTTAATTAAATAATTCAAGTCAAGACCCCTTTAGGAAGTATCTACAAGTCTAGAGCTCCTCTTGACAAACCATGTGGCATTCAAGTGATCCCATGTGAATCCGTTGAATCGCTTGACTTAAAAACCCATGTGAAGAACCCTTCTTGGGAACCGTATGACTTGAACACATGGCAGCCCTAGACCCCTTGTGCTAGAGGCATTAATATGGGTAAAGATATATGGATGGATATGTGCTCTCTCTTAGAGGGGCCTTTCTTAGTTGCTTAGGTATTTTTTTTAATTGCTTTGTGGGTTATGCTCATTTTAGAACATTGGTATTAAGAGCTAAAGTGTTCTAAGTTTTTAGAGATATCATGAGAATAGATGTTGTCCACAATGGTTTTGCTTTCTATTTTCTAGTGAATTTTGTGGAAGAAAATGCAGTTGGGAGATCATCCACATGGGCATTTTAAGAGCTCAAAAAGGTAGCGTTGTGTAATGCCGTGCCCCTCGATATGAGAGCCATGGATATATTTTCGCCAACCAATATCCAACAAAGAGACTTGATAGGATGGGCAACTCAAAGGTGTATTCCCATAATCATGTGCAAGCACATTGAGTAACATGTGCACTCTGCTCCTTGTAGATAGTACAATTGAGTGCACACTCATCTTCTTATACCATTTACAATGGATTTTTACCCTGTACATGGGATCTGAAGCCTCAGTTATGTGAAGAGATGGATAGGTATGTGCTTGAAGATGAAGAGGTGTTGCAAAATCCTTGATCTACACCAGCCAAATGAACTCCAGGAGTATATGGTGGGCCCTTTTAGCTTGCCAATGGATGTATTAGACACCCTATGTACCTTGGAAGATCACTCTCAAAAAGATAGATCAAAACAGATAAGTTGGAGTTAGCTCAGAGGTGAAAACTTGCTATTCTTGGTTGATACACCTGTCCAGTGTTTTACATAATTCTCTGAGCACAGCAGCAATTAGATTAATTCCTCTTGGGGAAGGCTAGGTAGCTTAAAGAGCTAACTTTAGAGAGTAATCTCATCAAAAATAACAAACCACACACTGAGAATGACTTTTAACAAGTGATGACATCATCCCGATTTTCACGGGCTGCTACAGAAATAGACCAGTGAGCAGAAAAATCACCATAACTCAAAATGTAGAAATCCAATGATTATGAAAATTTGTATGCTTATATTAGACAGTAAGCTGAATCCAACAAGTTTTAAATCACTGAATGTGGATAAGTAACCACTGAGAAATGGCTCTAACAAGATGAGTGAAAAAGTCGGGTACCTGACAGAGAGGTGAAGATGAACAGACCCTGTTGACTTCAAATGAACATAACTGAAGATTCCAACATCCAAATGACATGAAAACTTATGAGCATATAGTAGACTTATAGAGCTAACTTTACCAAGTTAAATCACTGAAAATGATGAACCAAGTGCAGAGAAACAATCTCTGCAAGCTGACTGAGAAAAACTAAAGTAATGGCAGTGAGTAGTACACATCACAAGAACATGGAAAGATGAACTCAAATAATCATGAAAATGAAAGTATATTTCTTGTACAATACAATGACTTACTGATACATATGTGTGCCTTGTAATCACACCTTGATATGGCATAAAGCTCAGCTCTTGGAGGTCTTCACATAGGTCTCTCTAACCACGACTAAAACTGCCATCTATTTATAGTTGAGTTTGGGAGGCTACACTTTACAACCTAAGAGAATGGCACGAACAAAGAAGACTGCTAGAAAGGATCATGTCGTCTACCCTAGCCATGTGCAAGGTACTTAGCGCCCAACATGGATGACACCCCACAAGAAGCGTCGAACCACAAGCCACTCTTCTAGATGAAACTCGGGTGCAGGGACACAGCCTAGTAGCATTCCATCATGGGGTGATGAAGCTTCACAAGAGAGAGATGTATCACAAGAAATAAATTATTCCCCTCCCGCATCTGGTGATGAGCCCCCAGTCAGGACACCACTCAAGGCAAGGCCCAAACAATGAGGACATATGCAAGTTGTGATTGAGACATCAAATTTATCGAGTTCCTCTGATGAAGAAAGTATAAACAAGCCACCATGGAACAATGATGATATCCCTGTGAATCATTGAGTAACACAAGGAGGCAAGACACTCCCCATAGGACAAGGAAAAAGACCAACTGATGAAGAAAGAGAGGAAGGTCGGGCAGAGGAAGTATATGATGAGGCAAGACCATCTAGGCGTGCTCCAAGAAGAAAGAAGAACTATCAACCACGTTGTAGACCACAACGACCACAACCCAACATCCCCCCAAATTCAAGAGCACCACAAAGGCGCAGCAAGCAAACCAGAGCCTTTGCAAAGATTCGACACTATCAAAAGTCGGTGGAGCTTCTTATTCCATGAAGGTCATTTGCAAGAGTTGTGAAGGAAGAGATCCAACGCTATTGCGTTGGACTTCCTATCCAAGGGATAGCCATTGAAGCCCTCCAAGACGCTCCAGAGGTGTATCTTATATCAATGCTGGAGTACTCTAACCTGTGTGCCATCCATGCAAAAAGAGTGACAACACAACCTAAAGATTTGCAGCTAGCTAGGAGAATTAGAGGGAATAACCCTTAAAAAAAATTTACTCCCTTGTTTAGAGAACCTTTTGTATATCCCATACGATGAATATTTTGTAAATCCCAAATGATGAATATAATCTTTGTCTTCTTATATTTTCTCTCCCAAGTGTTTATCTCTTAGTGTACATGTTTTGAAGTTTATTTCTCTTATGTTTCTAGGTGTCTTTTTCCAGTACCTCTTTGAAGTGTTTTTCAGAGTTGTATCATTCTTTTTTCTGTACTTCTTGTAAGTGGTAATTCTATTTAATGCATTTCATGGCTTGGAAATGCCAAAAAAAGGCCTGCTATAGAAACGTGGGGATGGGCCCTACAAAAGTTTTGCAGGGCCTATCCCCGCGTTTCTATAGCAGGCCGTGTTTTGGCATTCCAAGCCCTGAAAAAACATTCCATGCACATTGGGGCATATAATTGGCCTTAAATAGAGTGCACAACATGCTAACCCTCTGACGAAGAGCTAAAAAATGTTTATGAACATACATGTACTTATTTAATGCTGCATGCTTATATGCACCCAGAGGAGTCTTAACTTTCTCTAATTATTGCACATAAGATTGGTCTTCCACAATTCCCCAAGTGAAGGTGCTAATTGGGGGACATAGACTTGCAATATAGGGAACCTAGTGCATAGGATGGCCTAAGAATGCAAATAAAAGGCCTGCCACAGAAACAAGGGGATGGGCCCTGCAAAACTTTTGCAGGGCCCGTCCCCGCGTTTTTGTCGCAGGCCTTTTTTTTTTGAATTCCTAGGCCAACCCATGCATTGTTGGCAACAAAAATAACAAGATTGAATGGAAAAAGATTGATTATACTATGCAAAAGTTAAGACATTGTCAAAAACATAAAGATTGCACATGGAAATTGGAAAAACAATATTTGGTATTATAAAGTTTTTACAATTGGCTCTTGGCCTTGAGCCTCTCCACTACATTCTTTCTTCTCTGAAAAGACAATGGCAATTGGTAAGTCAAAACTGATTGGGATATTAACTAAGGGTCTGTCAATCCAAGACCTAAAGCTATTCCTATTTGACCCAATATTTTTCCTCTAAAGTTAACTCCTAGGGTAGTAAGGGTAAGGGACTTCCGAACTAGAAATATACAATTGGTCCCTTGCATTATTGTAGATAGGCACAAAACTTTGCTCAAGGCCTTTAGACACCAATTCATAAAGTGTCCTTGAGGGGAAAAGTCCTTGTGGATGATGAAAAAATCTTCCTTTGGCAATTTTCCAATGTAATGTGCCAAGGAAGAGCCATGGCCCCGGGAAACACGGTCACCACCACTCGTTGCTTCAAATTTATCTACTTCAATTGTTTCCTGCACATAGACAATCATAAAATTAAATAAATAAATCTTGTATGAATATTAGACAACCATAAATGTCATTAGAGACTACATCTTGAAGCCTACCTTCATCCTCTCCTCTTCCCATTGCATCTAGTGGAATCGATGAATAGGCCATGCCACTTTGCTCCACAACAGGGGATGTTGGAATCTTCTTCTCCAAAATTCTTTCCCTTGCTGCGACCACATCTTCTTCAGTGGCATCTTGGTTGGCATGGCTCAAAATCCATTCACACACAAATGCAATGGTGTCCGCAACTGAATCACCAAGTGGAATTTTTGCCTTTTTGATAATGTCAGAAGTGTTGTCCATGGGAACATCCGAGGTTGAGCAGAAAATACTAAGGCATTCGTCGAGGGGTAGATCCAATGCCTTCTGAATATCGTGTAGGAATAAAAATTCCTATCCGTCGGCAAGTACAATTGAAACATTTCCATCTCTACCTCCAGTAGAGTGGGTTCCACGGGGTCTAAGTTGGAGGGTGGACTATTCTATGTGCTGACTTCCTTTAATTTGTCCACTACTCCTTGAGGAAATTCTCTGCAATTTTTTTGACTCTCTTCTAATAAGTTGAGAGCTTCTGTCTAGGGTTCCTTCTTGTCATCTACAAAACCCCTAGTAACAAGATGGGGCAGGTCCATGGGTGAAGGTTCGGGCTCCTCATTGACAAAAAAGATGGTTGTTGCTATGTAGGAAAGACATTTTGTTCCCATTTTCCTTTTCTTATTTAATTATTTAATTAAGGGCACTATGTCATCTAACAGGTTCCTTGAACCCTCAACAATAGCCATGAAATGCTTTAAGCGCTTCGCAAACGCCTCATCTCCTTTATGAATGTAGAAAAGCAGGTCATAGGGGACCCATTTACACTCATATGATGGAATATCTATGGCATATCTTAATATATAGAATTCCATAAAATCTGTGATCTCATCGATCACATCAGAGTTCATGGCTATTGTCCCTCCAAGATTAGGGACTCTACAGACTAGGTCATACAAATCCGTATGACCATTGTAGTCTGTAGTATCCAAAAACTCCATGAATAGATCTCGAGGAGATTTCATGGGAGTGGAAGTGCTAGTAGCCATTGCTTATGCACGAGAATTCTACTGGCTTGTCTCTGCTTTCTAGCTCTTTGAGAGTGAAAATGTGAGAAATGAGCACTTAGAACCCATTTTTATAATAGTTTCAAGTTTGTAAACTGACTGGGCCCACTTTTAAAAGTATAAAATAAATCAGTGCAATTTCAAAAATGTGTTTCTGATGACAAAATAATGCACAAAAAAAACATGAGCAACCATATTTCAAAGTAGTGAACAAACATTTTGACATTCCAAAAGTTTTGAAATTACCGTTGCAAAGAAGAAGGTATATACAATATCTAAGATCAATCGATTGTCCTTTACAAGGTTCTTGAAAGTGAAAAAACCATGAGATACAATGACTAGGGCCCAAGAAGTGACATTATCTGGTTGCAAAAGAACTATGAAAATGAGATTTCTGTTCCATCTTTGCTCCAATCTACACGGACTTTCATTTTATATTCCATTCTTCTGCCCACCTCTAATCAATTTGCAAGAAATTGAAGTCATTAAAGTAAAATAAACAATAATGAAAAGAGTACTTTAACAAAAGCACGAAACATTTCTCTCCTTATGTCCTTGAATTTTGAATTTGGATTGAGTTAGTCCTTCAAACTCCATAATCATCAAGTGTTCTCTTAGATTAGCCAAGGTCCAATGATTATTCACTAAAATAGTTTCTATTTCATTATTGGGCAATCTAAGCTTTATTTCAAATGAATGTAAAGATCGCTCTGAACTTTGAAATGGTATCCATTTGCCAAGTTTGCACATCCAACGATCATAGTAGAATCTGATGTATAATGAAGTACGCTGTTTCAAATATCCAAATCCTATACCTGTTCCACCTATTTTAGAAAGATATTTATCACCTTTTGCAATTCCTTCTATCAAACCCCAATTTTCACCAAGAAGACTTTCAACTTGCTCATATGTGATATCTTTACACATGAACATAGTGCAAACCTACAGACCTAGACACTTTTGTGAATTTCAAAGAGTTATGTATATCCATTACCATCTTTTGCTTCAAAGATGATACATACCATATATCAGGTTTTGGCCACTCCAAGCTAAGAAGAGAATGTACTTCAATTCTCTCTAAAAACTTCCAAAACCATTCATTGTAGAGGGTACAACATATCTATGTGTGTAAAAGAAAACTCTATCATGGTAAAGTTGAGCAGGAGATATTTCTAGAAAGACTAGTGCACCAACATCTGCATGCAATGCCTAGAAAGTACCTATAAGACTATGAAGTGGTTGCTCTTCCACAAAAGTAGAAGGAAATATATCTGAAACAAACAAAAACATATCTAAATAGTTCAAAAATATATCCGACACAAGAAAACATAATACTTACAATTCACAGGATATCTCATTCTACTAGAGTTTTCAAGTTTCATAGTTGCCATTGTAAAAACATGTTGTACAATAGCAACCATCCCATTGTCTGTGTGCTTCTTGAAGCCAAGTAACTTTCTCTTCCAATGAAGATCTAAGTTTCCACGATCTCTAACTCGATGAGGCCCAACTCTAGAGGGTTGCATGTACACCCATGCACCTTTAGAGTACACATGTGATAGCCACTATCCATCTCTGGCTTTGATATTGTGAAATCTTAAGGTGAGGATTTCATCTTTCGGTCACCTTGAAGCTTTAGCTATTGCCATTGAAGCTAATGGTCTTCAAGCTACAACAATAATTCGAGATAGGAGATGTAGGTAGGTTGGAGTGTAGAAATAGGAGCATGGTGTGCTAGAGAGTGAAAGTAGTGGGAAAAGATGGCTTTTTGGGACCTGGGTATGAAAATGTGAGGTTTAGGAGGGAGATAACTCTTATTTGAGTATTTTTGAAAAAACCCCATTTTTTCAGCTCAAAACATGCACGGATTTTGAATTTGGGGTCAAAAAGAGTACTTTGACCCTAAAAAGTAATGGGGGGTCCATTTTTAGGTGTTATGATGAGTTTTTTTAACTTTTTAGAAATTAATTTTTGGGCCCACTGAGTTACGAGATTCCTTCTCTCTCTAGAGGCAGCTCATTAAATAAGGGAGAAATATGTTCACTCTTCCCCCTTCAGCCTAGTATTTTATAGGGCGTAGACTATGGCCACCACCCTCTTCTGATTGGTC
>CM035420.1:153369865-153372365 GCA_020310875.1 Ceratopteris richardii | reverse complement strand
GATAGATAGATAGATAGATAGATAGATAGATAGATAGATAGATAGATAGATAGATAGATAGATAGATAGATGTTGGAGCAAACCAATCACAAATTGGTGATTATACAGATCTTGGAGAATGCTTATGGTCAGAATGAAGCAAAGGAAGACATTTGCAAAAATGAAGAAGAAGTCAGAATGTTGTCTTGTACACATATGTACATATAAGTGAAGAATCTTGTAAGCTACCATAGTTAAATCCTTAGGATGATAAGGAGTAGAGTCATAGACGCGAGATGAGTCCAAAGTCATGTATATATAAGATAATTATGACAAGAAATGTAAGAGAGAAAGTAATAGAGTCATTTTGTAGATGACAATTTTGAGGAAGATGTGTAGAGAGTTTTTTCCCAGAAAATAGCGACGGGTTTTTCTCTGAGTGCTCTCTGTCTGATCATGTGGATCAGAAATCCTTTTGTACACATCTAATTGAGAAGCTAATGAAGCTATGTCTAGAGTTTCAGAATCTAATTCCTCTCCTACTGTGAGAATGATCATTAGGAACATTCATATGTAGAATGTGAGAACTGAAGCCAAAAGTAGCGCACTTTTCCGTCTCAGTATTTTGATTAGATCTGAGTGTATACTGTAAAGTTTTTGATGAGTGAACACTTAAAATTTAAGTTAGAAGATGAGGAAGCTATGGCTAAAAGCATTTAGCAAAACGGGTTCCAGATTGGGAGAAATCAAGTTAAGAAGTTGGCTATGTCGAAGGCGCAACTTCTGAGAGTCATTTTCTGACATGTATTTGATCTTAATGATCAAATTAAACTTTTGGTGATTAGTTTTGAGAACTAATGGCTAGTATGATTGCGCAAAGGTATTGCTAATACTTGTGCATCATTTACTTGAAGAAATTTGAAGATTTGTGCAGGTAAAGAAGTTGATATCTGAAGCAGACTTTCTGAAGTTGACACTTCTTCACTCAGAGAAGTGTTGCTTGAAGTTTTGGTAAAAAGGAACATTGTTTGTGTAAAGTTTGGTTTATAGCTGACATAGAAGTGTTCTTAAGTCAGTGTAGATCAAACCTTTGGAGATTAAAAGGTCTCCAACAGTGGTATCAGAGCTAAAGGTGAAGTACAAGAGAAGAAAAGATAATCGAAGTTCCGACTGGTGCAGATATTGAAGATCTTCCAAATCAAAGGAGGATAAGGACAAATTATTGAAGATAACTTGCAGAAGTTCATAGTACAAGTTCGAAAGAATCAAGAAGGACAAAGAATATATCAAAGGTACACTTTCTCTTCATAAACCATAGTAATTGTAGATACAGAAAGTCAAGGATGGGAGAAAGCTTGCAAATTGATAAGCTAGATAGGGAGAACTATCCAGCATGGTCCATGAGGATGGAAGCACACCTCATGAGCAAAGACCTTATAGCATTTATTACAGGAGATGAAGAAAAACCAGAGTTTGCAGATCCAAGTATTCCTACTAGGGAAGAACTTGCAATGTTGAAGACTTGGATGAGAAAGGATGCTCAAGCAAGGAGTATCATCTACATGGCTGTAAATGATTATCTTCTACCTCACATCAGAGGTTTGGAAAGTGCTACAGATGTTTGGAATGCCTTGGAAGAGCATTTCCAAAATACTACTAAGTCAAGGAAGTCCTCACTATGGGCTGAGTTCACAACATTCAAGAAGAAGAGCTCACAGTCAATTTCAGATTATGTGGCAAGGATGAAAGATATTGCAGATAGCTTGGGAGCAGTGGATGAAGACATTGAAGAGGAAAAGTTGGTAAGACAAATACTTACAGGTCTAAGAGGAGATGATAAGTGGAAGCCTTTTATATTGTCCATAGAATTGTCACTTGATCACTTTACTCCTGACCTTAATCAATTGCTAGGACACATGCTAACCTTTGAGCAGGATCTTAAAGGAGACAATGATAGAAGTACAAGTCAAGCTATGTACTCCAAAGACAAGAAAAAGAATGGCAAGGGAAAGCAATCAAATGATGATGAAGGGAATTCAAATCAAGCTAACTTCACAAAAGGGAAGACAAATTTCAGAGGTAAAGGAAGAGGAGGTAAGAACAAAGATAATGCTAAAGCTTGTTGGATTTGTGGCAGAACAAATCATTTGGCAAATCATTGTTGGTATAACAATCAAAGTGGAGGATACAACAATCAGAATTATAATCAAAGAGGTAGAGGAGGCAGAAACCAAGAGGTAATTTCAGAGCAAGAGGTGGTAGGACATCATATGGTAGAGGAGGTGGAAGAAACTTCCAATCTCAGTCCTACAACAATAATTATTACAATTATGCATCAGATCAGAAGGATGACATGACTCTTATCTTGAATGCAACTCATGAATTAATGGGAGATGATCAAAGAGTGTTTTATATTGACTCAGGGTGCAGCAACCATCTGAGTGGGAATCTATCCTTGATGACTGATATGGAAGCAAGGGTGAATGGACATACAGTTCAAACAGGTGACAATACCAAACAT
>CM035420.1:153326531-153349031 GCA_020310875.1 Ceratopteris richardii | reverse complement strand
TGAGTGACTACCTCCAAGTCTGTCAACTTCAACAGAGCATATCTCAAGATCTACTGAACCAAATTTGATAATCAAGGGCTCATTGGAACCAGCTCAAAGCATTCTACAACACTACAAAGTTTCAAGTCAATATATTCAGCCAATTGGGAGAAATCGCTGTCGAAGTGATCACTGGTATATTTCTGTGTGTTTCCTAAAAAGTCGGGAATGTCTCTGAGTTTGCTAAACATCATGCTCAGTGTATAGTTTATCATTTGGAGTGATTTAACTTGCTAATGTTAGCTTGTTAAGTTAATTTAATACTCCCAGAAGGAATTAGACCAATTGCAAGTGTGCTGGACACACTGAGCTTAGGACTGAGCAGGTGTCATTACAGAAATAGCAAGTTTTTGGACTTATGAAGGTTCAAACTTATCTGTTTTGATTTGATCATTACTCAATCACTTTGTAAAGCACATATATAGTTTCTTGGTGTCATTTGGAAGCTCAAGGAGTCTCCTAACCATATCTGAAGAAAAGAAAGGGCAGGTGTCAAGCAGGTCTAGCAGCACCACCTTGATCTTCTGATTGTACCCTGCCATCACAAACAACAGTGGTATCAGAGCAAAACAAGGTAATCATGGGTGATGGTTTCCCTTCCTTTATTGACAAATTGGATAGGAATAACTACCAGGCATGGTCATTAAGAATGAAGACTTATCTACAAGGGAGAAGCTTGTATGGATACATATCAGGAGATGAGGAGTTGCCCTCATTCGAAACCAGAGGCCTACCTACAAAGGATGAACATGAGAGACTTAATCAATGGTGTGCTAAAGATGCTTTAGCCAGGTCATATCTTCTAAACTCTATCTCTGATTTCCTTCTACCTCATGTTAGGAACTGTAAGACTTCCCAAGAGACTTGGGAAACCTTGTCAACATACTTCTCATCAAGCACAAGGGCCAGAAAGAATCAGCTATGGATTGAGTTTACAACTCTTAGGAAGCAATCAAAACAATGTGTTTCAGATTTTGTCACCAAAGTCAAAGATATAGCATATCAACTTGCAAGTGTTGGAGAAGAAATTGAAGAAGAGCAAATTGTTAGACAAGTGATAAATGGACTCAAAGCAGATGACAAGTGGGAGAGCTTTACCACTGCAATGGACTTGTACATGGACATTCAAGCACCTGATCTAACCACTCTGATTGGACAACTCTTCACACATGAAGCCAAGATCACAAAGAATGGAGAGCAATCAAAAGGTAACAATCCCTCTGCCCTATATACAGATAAGAAGTCTAAAGATAAGGGTAAAAGCAAGAAGGTTGATGATGAAGGATCCACCTCCCAAGCAAACTATGCAGGGAGAGGTAGATCATCTAGAGGTAGGGGCAGAGGAGGTAAGTCAGGTAGGGGGAGACCCTATAATCAATCTCCATGCAATATTTGTGGTTTGTCTAATCATACTACAGATGAATGCTACAAAAACTACAAGAACCAAAGAGGAAGAGGTCACCAAAGAGGAGGATACTCCCAAGGCAGAGGCAGATTCAATCAATCTCAAGGCTACCATGGCTACAACAATAATTACAACAACAACTACAACAATAGCTACAATCACAATGGCAATTATCAAGGAGGATACAGGAACAGAAAGGATTACAACAATTATGCAGAGGATCAAGATGATTCCTTGTTGATTATGAACATGACATCTAAATCAGGTATCAATGATGATCATTTGTTCTATATTGACTCAGGCTGCTCTAACCATGTAGCTGGGAATGTTGCCTTACTCTCTGATTTGGAAGAACCTAAAGGCAAGCACCAAGTGCAGACAGGTGATGACACTAAACACTCAGTGGTTAAAGTAGGTAATGTCAAAACAAGTGATGGTAATCAGAATTTGCTAAGCAGAGTATTGTATGTCCCAACAATCACCAAGAATCTGATGAGTGTAGGACAGATTGTTGAAAAAGGTCTACAGGTCAGGTTCACTCAACATGGTGCATTTGTGGAGGATCCAAGACATGGATTCAGAAGGATAGCCAAGGGAGAGAAGTCAGGTAGACTATTTACCTTTGAACTTGAGGATACTAAAAATATTGCCTTGTACAACTATAGGGACCAAACCCTATCAGAATTGGAGATGTGGCACAAGAGATTGGGTCACATTGGAGAGAGAACCATAAAGCAGATGAGCAGAGATCAATGTGTGCTTGGGATACCTAATGTATCCAAGCAACACATGATATACAAGTGTGGGGCTTGTCAATTTGGTAAGTCACATAGGTTGCCATATACCAAGAAAGGATTTATGCATGAAGATTACTTGGAATTGGTGCATACAGATGTGTGGGGACCAAGCAAGGAGCCATCCATATCTGGATCAAGGTACTATGTATCTTTTATAGATGATTATAGCAGATGGACTGTCTTGTACTTCATGAAACATAAAGATGAAGTATTTAATTGCTTCAAAAGGTATCTTGCATTAGTAGAGAATCAAACAGGTAGACATTTGAAGAGATTAAGGTCTGATGGTGGTGGAGAATACTTCTCCAATGATTTTGAAGAATTCTTGCAGGAAAGAGGCATCAAGAGGGAGATTACCACAAGGTACTCACCTGAACAAAATGGGGTAGCTGAAAGAAGAAATAGACTCATTGTGGAGACAGCTAGGTCTATGCTTAATGAAAAGAAACTACCAAATTATCTTTGGGCAGAGAGTGTATCTACTGCCACATACTTAATCAACAGGTTGCCATCAAAGACACTTGATGGAATGACACCCTATGAGGCTTGGCATGGTAAGAGACCATCTCTGGATCATTGCAAAATCTTTGGGTGTGTTGCATATGTGCATATTCCCTCACAGGTAAGGGGAAAGCTAGACCCTAAGGCTGAAAAGTGTATCTTTATTGGTTATGATTTAAATCAGAAAGGATACAGGTTCTATAACCCCTCAAACAAAGGCTTCAAGGTAAGCAGAGATGTCATCTTTGATGAAAATGATTCATGGTATGATAATGAGTGCAGGAAAGTGAGTTTACCTTATGATATGGAAGAAGACTTTCCAAAGCTTGTCAGGCAAGAACCAACTCAGAATGAGGACACAAGCTCAGATGATGAAGACACCATCAACATTGAAGAATTCAAAGCTTGGAAATCCAAAGGGAAGATGAAGATGAAGCAACTTGAAGACAATCGAGAATCCTCAACTCAAGCTATGAGGAGATCTTCAAGGGAAAAGAAGAAACCTATTAGGTATGGATATGATACTTCACTTGTAACCAAGCACTCTGTATATCTTGCAAAGGATATCTTAAGTGAAGAACCAGGTACATTTGAGGAAGCTATTACTAAACCAGAATGGAAGGAAGCAATGGATGAAGAAATGGAGGCTCTCAAGGAGAGTGATACTTGGGACTTGGTACCCAAGAAGGACTCCATGAAGGTCATAGGATCCAGATGGATCTACAAACTCAAAAGAAATTCAGATGGTTCAATAAGCAGGTACAAAGCTAGGTTGGTGGCCAAGGGTTTTGCACAAACCCAAGGCATTGATTATGAGGAGACATTTTCTCCTGTGGCAAAGATGCCAACTATCAGAATTATGGTAAGTGTAGCTGCATCCAAGAATTGGAACATGTACCAATTGGATGTAAAGAATGCATTCTTGAATGGATGGATATCTGAAGAGGTCTACATGTCACAACCACCTGGCTATGAAGATCCCAATAAGGTAAATCATGTTTGCAAATTGAAGAAAGCTCTGTATGGATTGAAGCAGGCACCTAGAGCATGGAACTATAGGTTGACAACCTATCTCTTGGATCAAGGATTTGTGATGAGTAAAGCAGATACTTCATTGTTTATAAAGAAGAACAATTCAGAGGTAATATACTTGTGTGTCTATGTTGATGACATCATTATTACAGGAAATGATGTTCAAGGAATTAGACACATCAAAGGTCAAATGATGAAGGAATTCAAGATCAATGATCTTGGATTATTGAAGTACTTCCTAGGACTTGAATTGGTCTACACAAATTCAGGTATATTCATTACTCAGAAGAAGTACATTCAGGACATGGTCAAGAAGTTTAATTTGCAGGAAGCTAAAGTCTCAAACATTCCTATGGAGGTCAATCACAAACTCAGTGCACATGAAGGAGAAGAACTCAAAGATATTACAGGTTACCAAAGTTTGGTAGGTAGTCTTAATTATGCTACCTTAACTAGGATTGATATCTCATATGGTGTTAGTGTACTTAGCCAATTTATGCATAAGCCAAGAGTACCACATTTGGAGGCAGCCAAGAAGATAATAAAGTACCTAAAGGGAACACAAAATCATGGTTTGTATTATCCATATTCATCAGACATTGATATCAAGGTATACTCAGATGCAGATTGGGCAGGTTGCAAGGATGACAGGAGGAGTACATCTGGTTACATATGCTTTGCAGGTGATAAACCAATTTCTTGGTCATCCAAGAAACAACCCACAGTGGCTCTATCATCTACTGAGGCAGAGTACAGAGGGCTAGCCAATGCCACTCAAGAAGCAATATGGTTGAAGTTACTCTATTCAGAATTGGGCCTATACACAAGGCCACCTATCATATTTGGTGATAACACAAGTTCACTTCATTTAGCTGCTAATCCTGTGTATCATGCTAGGACAAAACACATAGAGGTTCATTACCACTATGTGAGGGAGAAACTACTTAGCAAAGAAATCCAATTATCATATGTGTCCACTAATATTCAATGTGCAGACTTGCTTACAAAAGCTTTGGATGGGAGCAAGCTATGCAGGTTTAAATCCATGATTGGATTACAGGATATCATTGAAGACTAAAAGATGAAGACTCAAGCAAGTGTTTGGCTTGAGGGGGAGCTGTTGGTGCAAGCAAGCCTTAACACTTGGCATTGTTGTGTGCCTTTGAAGACCCAACATGAAGCTTGGACTATTGAACCTTTGGAAAGCATAAAAGATTGAACCCCTAGATGATACATGCACAAGAGTCAATAATCATGTGAACCTAGTCTTATTGATTCTTACTTTTATCTCATGTAAAAGTCCATGTGACTTTATCAATAATGTAATCATACCTACTAGACTAGAGTCGTGGAAAAATTAGGTGATCTAGTTGAGGGAATATCTCCCTAAGTCTAGTGGAGAGAATCAAGGGAGCTTTAATTTGAATTCAAATTCAAATTCATTCAAAAACTCCTATAAAAATCAATGTAAAAGTCGCGGGGTTTGTGACACTCTTCCCGAGGCTAATCCAAGCATATTTGTGAGAGTGTGAGAGCTACTACCTAGCCTACACCTCTGAGTACCATTGGGCATCATTCTACATGCCAATGGGAATGTACATTTGATAGTATCAATACATATACTCATAGTTTTTACTCTGTGTTTTCTCTGAGTGACTACCTCCAAGTCTGTCAACTTCAACAGAGCATATCTCAAGATCTACTGAACCAAATTTGATAATCAAGGGCTCATTGGAACCAGCTCAAAGCATTCTACAACACTACAAAGTTTCAAGTCAATCTATTCAGCCAATTGGGAGAAATCGCTGTCGAAGTGATCACTGGTATATTTCTGTGTGTTTCCTAAAAAGTCGGGAATGTCTCTGAGTTTGCTAAACATCATGCTCAGTGTATAGTTTATCATTTGGAGTGATTTAACTTGCTAATGTTAGCTTGTTAAGTTAATTTAATACTCCCAGAAGGAATTAGACCAATTGCAAGTGTGCTGGACACACTGAGCTTAGGACTGAGCAGGTGTCATTACAGAAATAGCAAGTTTTTGGACTTATGAAGGTTCAAACTTATCTGTTTTGATTTGATCATTACTCAATCACTTTGTAAAGCACATATATAGTTTCTTGGTGTCATTTGGAAGCTCAAGGAGTCTCCTAACCATATCTGAAGAAAAGAAAGGGCAGGTGTGAAGCAGGTCTAGCAGCACCACCTTGATCTTCTGATTGTACCCTGCCATCACAAACAACAGATAGATAGATAGATAGATAGATAGATAGATAGATAGATAGATAGATAGATAGATAGATAGATAGATAGATAGATAGATAGATAGATAGATAGATAGATAGATAGATAGTTAGATATATAGATAGATAGATAGATAGATAGATCGATAGATAGATAGATAGATAGATAGATAGATAGATAGATAGATAGATAGATAGATAGATAGATAGATAGATAGATAGATAGATAGATAGATAGATAGATAGATAGATAGATAGATAGATAGATAGATAGATAGATAGAAAGAAAGAAAGATAGATAGATAGATAGATATGTAGATAGTTAGCTTGGATAGATAGATAGATGGACAGATAGATAGATAGATAGTTATATATATATATACATAGATAGATAGATAGATAGATAGATCGATAGAGAGATAGATAGATAGATAGATAGATAGATAGATAGATAGATAGATAGATAGATAGATAGATAGATAGATAGATAGATAGATAGATAGATAGATAGATAGATAGATAGATAGATAGATAGATAGATAGATAGATAGATAGATAGATAGATAGATAGATAGATAGATAGATAGAAAGAAAGAAAGATAGATAGATAGATATGTAGATAGTTAGCTTGGATAGATAGATAGATGGACAGATAGATAGATAGATAGTTAGATATATATATATATATATATATATATATATATATATATATATATATATACATAGATAGATAGATAGATCGATAGATAGATAGATAAATATATAGATAGATAGATAGATAGATAGATAGATAGATAGATAGATAGATAGATAGATCACACACCGACACATGCACACATGCATCCCCACACACATACACACATACACCTGCACACATACACTCTCACCCCCACATATATGCCCACACGCTCCCACACACACTTCTACACACACACCTTCACACACACATCAAGGAAGATTGTCCAGAAAATGATGTTTGTCGAAGGATGAAGTGAAGGTGCGGGCAGAGGAAGGTTTGAGACTAGTCATGGAGAGGTCCGGAAGAGGTGAACTTTTGCAAGAGAACATGAGCAAAAAGCAGAGGCTTATACACTCAGATAGTCAAGTGGAGGATTAACCTCGTTGGATATGATCAGTCATTCATCTAATTTTCGGAAGGCATTGTGAAATAACAAAACCACAAAATGAGAATCTCAGATGGCAGGTAAAAAGATAAAAGTTTGCAGGTAAAAAGTGAAAGTGGAATTGCCACCAACCATTCACGGCGACTACCTATTTTTGCGGATCTAATTCAAATCAAGTGGAATAATGGACCTACCCCTCCAAATTTTGGGCATTCCACCGGCGCGTGATCACTGGACGTAAAGATTCGGCAAGGCCCTCTTGGCCTATTGGGGTCTATAAAGACAAGGGATTTTTGCTATTTGGGGACACACTTTGGGTACACTTTTTGGTACATTTCTGGGAGTTACATTGACGCGTGTATACGTGCAGAAGTCCTCTATTGCACTTGGTGGTTTCAAGCCTATTGTAGGAGCTACTCTGTAGTGTGGATACAGAGGGTAGGCTTCTCAGTGGAGGGCTATGAGCACTATAGTGTAAGAGAGTGCCTAGGATTTTCTTTCTTTTCTGTGAGTCAGTATTGGTGATTAAGCTCTATTCTCTTGAGCAAATCTTACCATTCGTAATTGCTGGATTAGTTGTCTGCATATAATTGGTCTCTTTAGCTGATGGAAGACTCTGTTGTATTGAAGTTATTTACTTTTAGAGGGTATGTTAGCCCTAAGCTGCACACTTGAGAATCACTCTGCCCAACCTTGTAATCATCTGATTCGAATCAAGAAGTGTATGGTCTTCTTCGGCCATTGTTGTTAATATTTTCTAGAGTACTGTCAGTTCTGTGCAAATAATTTATCTCTGCCTGCTCACAGAAATGTTAAAGGGTATACTTCCCTAAAGAGAACCCCCTTGAGTAAGCGAAGTACTGGATGTGTTTAATCTTTAATCTCTACTCTTGAGAAAAGTAGATACCCCAGTACCTCCTCTACAGTTTGGCACGCCCGGTGGGACATTTGCATTTCTGTGAGAGGTATTTTTCCTATTACATTCGCAAGTAGGTACATGACCCATACAGGGGCAGATAAGGAGTCTCTTCGTGTTCGAAGGAGCCTTGACAAGTTAGCAATAGCCACGGCTAGTGAATCTACCTCCCCTTTGCCTTCCCTAAATTTATCTATTGATTTGGGTGCGACACCATTGTCAAAAGAAGGATATAGGAGAACTCTATACTTCTCCTCAGATACGTCCGACGAAACACCAGTACAAATGGAGGACCTCTCTCATTTACTCTCCAGGTTAAACATCAAATTCCCTACCTTCAAGGGACATGCTTATGAGGATGCTGATGATCATGTGAGGAGATTCATCTCTTTATGCCGTGGACGTGGTCTGCAAAATAGAGAGGATGCAATGCTAGCACTTTTTCCATCTACATTGGAGGGTCTTGCAGATAAATGGTATAGTCAATATGCAGATGTCCATTTTACTACTTGGGAGGCTCTGAAGGCGGCTTTCTCACAAACATTTAGACCAAGTGATTCTTCGGAAAGAGCTCTAGATCAGCTAGAGAATTTGAAGCTAAGGCCAGGTGAATCCTTTCATGAACTTCACACTAGAACAAAAGCACTTGTTGCACGTCTACCACATGCTCCAGGTGATTTCTTGGTTAAAAAGTGGATTGAGAAGGCTCTGCCCAGGTCATCTCAACAGAAGCTTCGTGAGTCTCTTAGATTGGATGCTACCCTCAATGATTTTGTTGCAGCTGCATCACGCATTGAAGAAGCAAGGCAACATTTTGAAGGGGATACACAACCAAAGTATGCTGCAGACCTGGATCCTATTGGGCAACTGAGGAAAGAACTGGAGGCATTGGAAATGCAACAAAATCAACAAGAAGAGAAGGTCTTGCCGCCACTACGTCGCACTGATGATGAAGTAGCCCAACTTCGCCGTGAGTTAGAAGATTTGAAGACCACTCAAGATATAAGGAGACAAATTTGGTGTACAATCTGTAACAACAATGGACATTCCAATGCTAATTGCCCTATTAAGGTAAGCTGTCAATTTTGTGGAAAAGATGGTCATGAAGCCAGAGATTGCTACTACCTCAAGGGTACACAGCAGAGAGGTAACCTTCAGAATTTGGATTCATATTATGCTAACTCTTCAAATACATCTATTAGGGAGGAGAATAGGCCTGCAAAGCCTAGATATAATAGACCTTTGATGTGCTATCGTTGTGGCGAGTATGGCCACATGCAAAATAGGTGTTCCCTTCCAGAAGATGCACCTCCTTGTCAACATTGTCCGGAGGCCAAGGATCATTATACCAAAGATTGCCCAAGAGGACGTCCTGCTCCAATCCACATGATTGCAGTCTCTCCACATGAAGAAGGAAAAACCACTCAGACCTATGTTGTTTCATCCTCTGCAATGCCCATGATGACTAGAGCCAGGCAAGCGGCAGTAGCCCATAAGGAGGAACAACAAGGACTCAAAGATAGAGATGCAGAAAAGAGGGTGGGATGGAAGGATCAAGGAGACATGGAAGAGGCTTTTGAGAAGGTGACTACTTTGCTAAAAGATCAACCAACAAGTACTCTTGAAGACACGCAAGAAGTGAACATTGAGGAAATCTTGAAAGGTATTCACCATAAGATTAGTCTGTACCAACTCATAAAGATGGATTCGAAAGTAAGAAGTGATCTGTTGAAGATTGTACATTCTGCATGCTTGTACCCACCTCCTAGCATAGATGGTTTTATGGTGGACTTTCCTCCTGCACCCCTGGCTGATTATCAGAGCTCAAGATTATCCGTTTTCATCAAGGATGAAGCTCTCACAGGTGTTATTATAGATGGAGGTTCCGGCATCAATTTGATGCCTAATTTCACTATGAGGAAACTAAGGCTGAACCCCACAAAGGCAGCACCCTTCACAGTCACATTAGCAGATTAACGTCGGGTTGCACCACTGGGCATTGTTGAAAAGGTACTTATGATAGTGCAGGGTTGTCATTTTGTTTTAGACTTTGTTGTTATTGCCCTGCCACAGGAGACCTCATACCCTCTACTCTTGGGAAGGCCTTGGTTAAGGCAAGCAAAGGCTCTACAAGATTGGGGAAAGAACAAGTTATGGATTTCCACATGTACTAACAATCAATTACAGATACATTTGGAAGAAGGATCAGACATCAACAAGGCTACTGGGTATACAATGGAAACTTAGGTAATGCCTTCAGAAGATGATGCCCTATTAAATTGGATGATGGGAAGTGCACAATGCTGCACAGTGGAGATATGTGAAGTAAATGAGGATTTTGCAGAAGCAACACAAGGAGGTCGGGACGAGGAAAAAACTGATGTTTTTCACTCAAACAATATAGAAAAGAGTAAGCAAGGAAGTCGAGCTTATCTTTTGCAGGCACCTCCCGAAGGACAGAAACCTCTAATTAAGTCAGATAGTCAAAATTCAACACTCAATGCCACTAAGATGGTATGTAAGGAGAAGGCAGGTAAACATGAGGAATCGGATGATTTTATGCTTGCAAGACCAGAAAGTGACAAAGTTGTGCCTGCATCTGAGGAAGCTAATTGTGACCTTCAAGAACTCCCATTCTCAAATATACCTTTAGGATGGATCAAGGAACAGGTTGTGGATCATAAATTGAACTCTGCTCCTGCATACAATGGAGATGAATTTTCAAGTGAGTCCAATTCTGAAAAGTTTGTTCAAGAGGTAAATCTTGGAGACGAAGAGAATCCTCAGATCGTTCACTTGGCTGCTTGGTTATGGCACTATCCCCCTTTACTGCAGAAGGTAACTTCCCTACTTTTTGCCTATAAAAGTGTCTTTGCATGGTCCTATAAAGACCTAACAGGGATACTAGAGGAGCTTGGATTACACCGAATACCCTTAGTGGAAGGAGCTTCACCTGCAAGAAGTAGGCCTTACCGACTTAATCCAAAGTATGCAGAGGCAGTAAAGCTAGAAATAACAAAACTGGAAGAGGCAGGTATTATTGTTCCTGTAGAACACTCACGGTGGCTTTCTTCCATGGTCATTGTACCAAAGAAAAACGGCAAAATAAGAGTATGCGTTGATTTTCGTGCCTTGAATAAGGTAACTATTCAAGATGGCTTTCCTCAACCATTCACAGAGCAGGTGCTTGAAGAAGTAGCTGGACACTCTCTATATAGTTTTCTTGATGGGTTCAGTGGCTACAATCAGATAGCCATTCATCCTGAAGATAGAGACAAGACGGCTTTTATTACTCCATGGGGCACATATGTTTATACCCGTATGGCTTTTGGCTTGAAAAATGCACCAGCATCCTTTAATAGAGCAATGTATCTGATACTAGGGAAATGGTTAACCACATTTCTGCGCATTTTTATGGATGATTTTTCAGTGTTTTCAGGAACAGATAGGAGAGCAATAGTTCAAGATTTCAATAATCATTTGGAAAATCTAAAGGAAATCTTTGAGCAGTGTCTCAAAACAGGTTTGAAGTTAAATCCTGCTAAATGTCATTTTTTGGTCACTAAAGGCACTCTCCTTGGCCACATAGTATCAGTCGAAGGGATAACTGTTGATCCGGCAAAGATCACTGCTATCCTCTCCATGCCGATTCCCCGAACTCCAAAGGAGGTACAAAGTTTCTTAGGCCATGCAGGATATCATAGACGATTTATCAGAATGTATTCAGAAATAGCTAAACCTTTGTCCAGGCTTACAAGTAAGAATGTCCCTTTCTCATGGACACCTGAAGCTGAGAGAGCATTTTGCGAACTAAAATTGAGGCTATGTACTGCTCCACTTTTAACTGCTCCTAATTGGTCATTAGAGTTCCATGTGCATACAGATGCCAGTCTTCATGCAGTTGGAGCAGTCTTGGCTCAACCATCATCACATAAGGTAGACCAACCTATCGTCTATGCTAGCAGATTGCTTACCAAAGCAGAAAGGAACTACAGCACTACTGAAAGGGAAGGTTTGGCTATCGTATTCGCTCTTCCAAAATTTAGGCATTACCTTTTAGGTGTGCATTTTATTGTCATAACGGATCATCAGCCTTTGAAGTATTTGATTAACAAGCCTAGAGTAGCTGGAAGGGTTTGGCGATGGTTATTGTTATTTCAAGAATTTGATTTCGATATTCATATTAAGCCAGGGAAAGAACACTATATGGCGGATCAGGTATCAAGAACTGCTCTGAGTGAAAAAGCAACAGGTATTGATGATGAATTGGTGGATAGTACTCTTTTCCTGGTTACAATGCAGACTGATTGGTATGATGGAATTCTTGATTTCCTCTCCATTGGAGAATTTCCCAAACATCTAACACCACTAGAAAAGAGGAAATTACTCTTTAAGTCCAAATCTTACTCACTCATAGATGGAAATTTATATAAATATTGTCATGAAGGTATCTTGAGAAAGTGTGTTTTTCTAGAAGAAGTAAACTTTTTGCTTGAAGCAGCACACAACGAAGGGCATATGAAGGGAGCGGATTTGGCTCACAAAATTATCCACCAAGGATTATGGTGGCCGCAGATATACAAAGATGCAATCAAATTTGCCAAGGAGTGCGATATCTGTCAGAGATGTGCTCCTAAGCCAACCAAGATGAGTTTCCAGCCATTAGTCATCTCCATAGGATGGCTACCTTTTGAACGATGGGGTCTTGATTTTATTGGTCCGATCAGTCCAACTGGTCACCTGGGAGAAAGAGATATATTCTGATGGCCACATGTTATGCAACTAAGTGGGTAGAGGCTAAAGCCACTACAGATTGCACGGCTTTGACAGTGGCTAAGTTTTTGTTTAAACGTATTTTTTCCAGATTCGGTTGCCCACTTGAAGTTACTAGTGACAGGGGCACTCACTTTGTGAATCAGTTTCTCCAATTCATCTTTGACAGGTATAAAATCTTTCACAGGAAGTCATGTGCTTACTATCCCAGGGCAAATGGCCAAGCAGAAAGCTCTAACAAGATTTTGATTGGGCTCTTACGCAAATTATCCTTCGACCATCAAAATTCTTGGCCACAGGCATTAATCGGTGCAATGTGGGCTTTCCGAACTACTAGAAGGGGAACCATTGGCGAAAGTCCATTCCGCTTAGTCTATGGAAAAGAGGCATTGGCACCTTTCGAATTTATTATCAGGAAGGAAATTGGAGCCAGAACCATTGGAATTGAACCTCCTATTAGAAGACTTGTGACATTGCAGGAATATAGGGAAGCAGCAATGAGGAAACTACAGGTAAAGCAAGAAGAGCACAAGAGATTGCATGACAGGTATATAAGATCCAACGAAGTTCGGGTAGGGTCTATGGTTTTAGTGCATCAAGCCCCACCAATTCAAACTAAATTGGCACCCAAGTGGATAGGACCTTATAAGGTAATCAAGGTATTGCCACATGGCGCAGTGCATCTGGAAGATCTGCAGGGTAAAAGAATTCCCCTGGTCAATATCTCCAGGGTGAAGAAGTATCTGAAATAGGTCAAAATGGAAACACTCCACCCCTTGTACATACCGTGTTTCTTTCCTGTAATTGCAGTATAATTGGATTTCCTTGAAATAAGTAGAATAAGGAAGAAATTGCACCAGGGACGGTGCAAAAGCTTGATGTGGGGGTCTGTAGATCCCTCTCTGTCTCTCTCTCGTCATTCTAGACATTAAGGAAGGCCAAGGTCTATCATCAAGCTCAAGCTGAGAAGGGATGGGGTTGTTCGAACTCTTTGGATACAATATGGACAGAGCTGGTCATTGCCCTGGGATGCCATGGCGGTAGAAGGTGATACGCAAGCAGAGGTTATGGAGAAGCTTTTGTGCCTGTTGAAGAAAAGGGGGCAATTTTAATAGTAATGGAGCCACTCCGTTAATGGAGCCACTCCGTTTCTCTCCCACTCTCCGATCAATGCCTCTATCTGGGATGGCTTGTAGTCCTAATGTCTGCAATCTCTCTCTCTCCCCTATTTCTCTCTTTCCTTTCCCTCTTTCCCTTCCTCTCTCTCTCTCTCTCTCTCTCTCTCTCTCTCTCTCTCTCTCTCTCTCTCTCTCTCTCTCTCTCTCTCTCTCTCTCTCTCTCTCTCTCTCTCTCTCTCTCTCTCTCTCTCTCTCTCTTTCTGCTTTCGATTTTTCTCTCTCTCTCTTTATTCTCTCTCCTCTCTGCACGTTTCTTCTTCTTCTTCTTCTTCTTCTTCTTCTTCTTCTCTCTCTCTCTCTCTCTCTCTCTCTCTCTCTCTCTCTCTCTCTCTCTCTCTCTCTCTCTCTCTCTCTCTCTCTCTCTCTCTCTCTCTCTCTCTCTCTCTCTCTCTCTCTCTCTCTCTCTCTCTCTCTCTCTCTCTCTCTCTCTCTCCCCACTCCCACTAGTTCCCCCCGCAGCCACCACTATCCCCCCCCGCCATCTATCCCCTCCACTCACCCCCACTAGTTCCCCCGTAGCCTAACACCACCCCCACCCCCACTAGTTCCCCCTCAGCCACCCCCGCCTAGCCCCCCTTGTTGGAGGATAAACACTCCTATGTGCACAACAAAAGCAAATGAACCCTCCTAGGATCCTGAAATTTTTCAGACATAGGTTCTGTATTTTCTGAGTTTCTCTGAGTATATACAGAGAATGAAAATGAAATTTTGCAGGCATAAACTAGACTTTAAGAGCTTTCAAATGAGAGTAAAATCACTCCATTTGGATACTGGATGATGCCTCAACCAGCTGTAACAAAACAGATAACTTGATCTCTTCACAGAGTATGAGCTAACTGGACAGACACTGTTCTGGACATTTCTCTGCACATGTGCAGGCACTGAACCTGAGACTTATACCAGACAAAGTAGAACTTACAAGCTTTCCAACAAGACAAAAATCATTGCAAATGGATTCCGGATGAAGGAGAAACAACAATTACAAGACCGGGGGGTCTGCCAAAAACATCTAGATAGATAGAGTGTGTAAAAGTGAAATTTCTGCAAAATATGCAGAGAACAGCTAGTAGGGGGTGTGCTTAAGCAAGGGGGCAGCTTGGGCACGTATTTCCACGACTCTAAGTCATAATAAAACTCATTAGAGGTTTTAAAGACCTCATACTAACCTCTTTAACCAATCAAAAGCATATACATGTCAAAAGTGAGGTCCAATCACATCAAGAGGTGAGCTAAATCTTCTCTAATCAACTTCTTTCCATTATGGGCATAATTGGATGCCTCAAACTCGTGGAAATCAGCCTCCTTTGATTGTGGATGATGTGGAAGGTTCAATTTGGGGCATGTTCCCACACTCTTGAGCTTGAAAAACTTTCAACACTCCCCCTCAAGCTCAAGTCTTTTCCTTTGTTGCTTCAACCTATGTCTCTTATGTTGATAGCTTCCTTGAATCCTCCAAGCTTTGTACCTTCAAGAAACTTTGTCATCATGTCTGCAACCTGCATTTTAGTGTTCACATACCTTATATCTAGCTCTTTTGCCATCACCTTTTCTCTAACGAAGTGGTAATGAACCTCTATGTGCTTGCTCCTTGCATGAAACATGGGATTGTTAGCTAGATAGATGCTTGAAATGTTGTCTCCATAAAGAGGAAACTCCTGCACTTCCACTTCCAAGTCCTTAAGTAGCTTCTTAAGCCATAATAGCTCACATGTAGCCAATGCTAAACCTCTGTACTCAGCCTCTGTGGATGAAAGAGCAACAGTGGGTTGCTTCTTAGAGCTCCAAGAGATCACTTTTGTACCTATCATGAAAACATAACCCGATGTACTCCTTCGATCATCCTTGCTACCTGCCCAATCAGCATCACTATATCCTTTGACACTTAGATCAGCATCATATGAGTAAAATAGACCTTGGTTGATGGTGTGCTTGATGTAACGAAGCACCTTTCTTGCCGCCATAAGATGATCATGAGTAGGTGCATGCAAAAATTGAGAGAGAACACCTACTACATATGCAAGATCAGGTCTAGTGAATGTAGCATAAATTAATGAACCAATTATGCTTCTATATAGTGTAATATCTTGTATAGCCTCTCCTTGACCTGCAACCAACTTTGTATTGGGCTCCATGGGCTGAGAAAGTGGCTTACAACCACTCATACCAAACCTGTATAGCACATCCAACAAGTATTTTCTTTGAATCAAGAAGATGCCATTGTGTGCATAGATTACCTCTATTCCCAAGAAGTACTTTAGTGTTCCAAGATCAGATATCTTGAACTCCTTCCCTAGCTTTGATTTGATATCTTTAATACCTGCAATATCACTTCCTGTGATGATCAAATCGTCCACATAGATGCATATGTATACCATCTTGTCTCCTTGCTTCTTCATGTAAAGTGATGGATCTGCAACACTTTCTTTGTATCCACAACTTGATAAATAATCCACTAACCTCTGATTCCAGGCCCTTGGGGCTTGCTTTAGTCCATATAATGCTTTCCTTAGCTTGCAAACATGATTTGGGTACCTCATACTAGCAAATCCTTGAGGTTGGCTCATGTAGACTACTTCTTCAAGCTCTCCATTGAGGAAGGCATTCTTCACATCCAACTGATATAAGCTCCATTTCCTTGATGTGGCCACTGCAATCAAAGTCCTAATTGTTGGCATCTTGGCTACGGGGCTGAAAGTTTCATCATAATCTATCCCGTAGCTTTGGGAGAAGCCTTTCGCCACCAACCTTGCTTTGTACCTAGCAATGGAACCATCTGAATTTCTTTTAATTTTGTAAACCCACTTATTACCTATCACCTTCATGCCTTCTTGAGCTGGTACCAAGCTCCAAGTATGGTTCTCATCAAGTGCTTTGAGCTCTTCCTTCATTGCCTCTTGCCATTCCTTGCAATCCTTAGCTTCTTCATAACTAGTTGGTTCCTTGTCCTTGATTACCTGAGTCATGTATGCATAATGCTTTGCAATGAAATTATCATATGTTAACCTTTGTACTGGATATCTTACTCTTGAAGACCTTCTTTCACTTCCTTTGGGTGTGGTTGCCATCTTCTTTCTTTGTTTTGCCACTCCTGGAGTTTGAATTTCTTCTATCTCTTCATCTTCCAACATGCTCTCGTCCACATAGCTTCCTTCTTCAATTGAAATCTTCTCTTTGCCTTTGACTTTGCTTTCTTCAGAGCTGGTCTCTCTTTCCCTAAGCCTTCCACTCCATGGTGAGGGTGTCCTTGTGTTGCATGAGTTGCTTGGACCACTCAAATCCATGCTTTCTTGAACTCTATCATCATTCTTCAAATCTGTCTCACCTATGTCTTCAACCTGCAATGGACTTGTGCATGCATACCAAGGCTTCAACTCATCAAAGACAACATCCCTACTTACCTTCAGCTCCTTGGTGATGGGATTATAGCATTTATACCCCTTTTGTTCCATAGAATATCCCAAAAAAATACACCTTTCAGATTTGGCATCTAACTTTGACCTCAACTCTTGAGGTACATGTACATAGCATATACAACCAAAGATTCTAAGATGTGAAATGCAAGGTTTTCTTCCACTCCATGCTTCCTCAGGGGTTAGATGATGTATACCTGATGTAGGACATCTATTCATGATGTATGTGGCTGTATATGTAGCCTCTCCCCAATAACAATGCGGCATATTCATTTCATTGAGCATACACCTTGCTACCTCTGCTATGTGTCTGTTCTTTCTCTCTGCTACCCCATTTTGTTGAGGGGTATACCTGCATGTAAATTGTCTTTTGATGCCATTGACCTGCAAAAATTCAGAAAATTCATGGGAGAAGTACTCTCCCCCTCCATCGGATCTCAAAGTTTTGATAAACTTGCCAGATTCCTTCTCCACCTGTGCTTTGAATTTCTTGAAGTAGTGGAACACATCTGATTTGTTTCTAATGCAATACAACCACACTTTCCTTGAAAAGTCATCAATGAAGGTTACAAAATACCTATTTCCAGCAAGGGATGCTTCTCTTGTTGGACCCCAAACATTCGTGTGAATGAGGTCTAAAACATTTGCACTTACATAGGTACTCTTCTTGAAGGGCAGCCTTGATTGTTTTCCTTGTTGGCAAGCTACACAAATTTCATGCAACATTTTAGATGTAAAATTTGGTAGGCCTCTTACCAAGCTCCTCCTTTGCATGTCCTTGAGCTTTTGTAGGTTGATGTGACCTATTCGTTTATGCCATAGATCCAAATCTGCTATCCTCTTGTCTCCATATGTGACATACATTGAATGGTGTGGCTGATTTATGTCCATTGTGAACATTCTCCCTTGCTTTTTTCCTTTTGCTATGAGCTTGAAACCTGCCCTTGGATCCTCAACAAAACATCCTCTTTCATTGAACCTAACTTGATAGCCTTTTTCTACCATTTGGCCTACCGAAATCAAGTTTTTGGTAATAGTAGGGACATGTAATACCTCTGATAAGCACTTTGCTCTTTGATTTCCTTCCAAACTGATATCTCCCACATGTTGAATGGTATGCTCTGAGTTATCACCTGTTTCCACATGCCCTTGATGCTTTGGGACCTGCAAATTACTAAAAAGATCCTTTCGACATGACATATGATTGCTACATCCACTGTCTACATACCATACATCTTCACTAGCTTGAGTTGTATCTTCACCATACCTCATGGCAAGTAAATAATCATTCCCTTGGCTGGATGATGTGTTTGCATAATTACCTTGCCCTCTATAATTGTTGTTGTTGCTTTGATTCCCTTGTCTTTGAGCTCTATGATAGCATTCATTTGCAAAATGACCGGGCTTACCGCATACAAAGCATCCATTTGAAGTGACTTGTCCTCTTCCACCAAATCTTGCACCTCTTCCTCTATTTGTGGCTCTTCCACCTCTTTGACCTGCATTTTCTTGTTGTCCTTGACCTCCTTGGTTGCTTTGATATCTTCCTCTTCCTCTTGTAGCACCTCGGTTGTGTCTTCCTCTTCCTCTACCTGCATACAACAATTGCCCTTGGCTATCCTTGGCATTATGACCACCAAGGTTCATCTCCTCTGTCACCATGAGAGTGATTAGTTGATCAAAATCAGGAAGAGAGTCCCTTACATACACTGAAGTTGTGAAAGCCCTCCATTTTTCATCATCCCTAAGTCCATTTAGGGTGTGGGCGACAAGATCGTCATCATCTAGGGCACAACCGATTGACCCTAGTGCATCTGCAAGCTCTTTAACCTTTAATATGTAATCATTAGCACCTTGAGAGGGGCTTTTCCTAAGATTATTTAGCTCATTCTTGAGCTGAATTTTTCTAGCTTTTGTGGAGGTTGAATACAATCTCTCCAAGCACTCCCACACCTTCTTCGATGTATCCAAATCTTGAATATGCCCTACCATAGAGTTGCTAATATGCTGAGATAAAATGAAAATGACCCTTTTGTCCCTTTCATCCCACTCTCTTACTGCTCTTCTCTGGTCATTGGTTGGATTTACCTCATCTATGTAGGGTTTTGGCTCTCCACCACTCACAAGTCCCCACAAACCTTTCCCCATCAAAAAATTGCTTATTCTAAATCGCCACGGTTGGTAGTTTCCTTTTTCGAGCTTCTCAATCTGAGCATTGAGATCAGCCATGGTGCCTCCTAACTCTTTTGAACCTCCCCCTTGATGCAATGAAGTTGAAAAGGATGGCTTTTACCTCAAAAAATAGAGCTACTCCTCTTGATGAAGCTTCGTCTTTGATTTGATGATGTATTTGCTTCCCCTTGTTGTTGACGTGCCCGTTCTTTGCTTCCTTCCTTCAAAATTTGATGAAGTCTTCACTTCACTTCAGTAGCTCCTTCTTCTCTCTTTGATACTCCACTTATAGCTCTGATACCACTGTTGGAGGATAAACACTCCTATGTGCACAACAAAAGCAAATGAACCCTCCTAGGATCCTGAAATTTTTCAGACATAGGTTCTGTATTTTCTGAGTTTCTCTGAGTATATACAGAGAATGAAAATGAAATTTTGCAGGCATAAACTAGACTTTAAGAGCTTTCAAATGAGAGTAAAATCACTCCATTTGGATACTGGATGATGCCTCAACCAGCTGTAACAAAACAGATAACTTGATCTCTTCACAGAGTATGAGCTAACTGGACAGACACTGTTCTGGACATTTCTCTGCACATGTGCAGGCACTGAACCTGAGACTTATACCAGACAAAGTAGAACTTACAAGCTTTCCAACAAGACAAAAATCATTGCAAATGGATTCCGGATGAAGGAGAAACAACAATTACAAGACCGGGGGGTCTGCCAAAAACATCTAGATAGATAGAGTGTGTAAAAGTGAAATTTCTGCAAAATATGCAGAGAACAGCTAGTAGGGGGTGTGCTTAAGCAAGGGGGCAGCTTGGGCACGTATTTCCACGACTCTAAGTCATAATAAAACTCATTAGAGGTTTTAAAGACCTCATACTAACCTCTTTAACCAATCAAAAGCATATACATGTCAAAAGTGAGGTCCAATCACATCAAGAGGTGAGCTAAATCTTCTCTAATCAACTTCTTTCCATTATGGGCATAATTGGATGCCTCAAACTCGTGGAAATCAGCCTCCTTTGATTGTGGATGATGTGGAAGGTTCAATTTGGGGCATGTTCCCACACTCTTGAGCTTGAAAAACTTTCAACACCCCTCAGCTACCCCGCGGCCTCCCCCTCAGCCACCCCCGCCATCGCACCCTTTATCCCCCCCCCGCCATCTATCCCCTCCACTCATCCCCACTAGTTCCCCGTAGCCTAACACCACCCCCACCCCCACTAGTTCCCCCTCAGCCACCCCCGCCTAGCCCCCCTCAGCTACCCCGCGGCCTCCCCCTCAGCCACCCTTGCCATCGCACCCTCTATCCCCCCCGCCATCTATCCCCTCCACTCACCCCCACTAGTTCCCCCGCAGCCTAACACCACCCCCACTCCCACTATTCCCGCCCCCCCCCGCAGCCACCACTACTTCCCCCCGCCATCTATCCCCTCCGATATCCCCTCCGCTCACCACCACTATCCCCCCCGCCATCTATCCCCTCCACTCACCCCCACTAGTTCCCCCGCAGCCTAACACCACCCCCACCCCCACTAGTTCCCCCTCAGCCACCCCCGCCTAGCCCCCCGCAAGCTCCCCCTCTGCCCCCCCCCCCCCCCGCCATCTATCCCCTCCACTCACCCCCACTAGTTCCCCCGCAGCCTAACACCACCCCCACCCCCACTAGTTCCCCCTCAGCCACCCCCGCCTAGCCCCCCTCAGCTACCCCCGCCGCCTCCCCCTCAGCCACCCCCGCCATCGCACCCTCCAGCCACCCCCTCATCCTCTCCCACACCCCCCCCGCCTCCTTCCCTCCAGCCACCCCCTCACCCTCTCCCACACCCTCCCCCGCCTCCCCTCACTTGCGCATACACACACCGCCACACACACACACATCTCCACACACATATCCATACACACCCACTCACACACATACACACACACTCACACACAATCACGCACATGAACACACACACTCTCACACCCATACATATGCACACACTCCCACACATACTTCCACACATGCACACCACTTCCACACATGCACACCCACCCATCACACACACACCGACACATGCACACATGCATCCCCACACACATACACACATACACCTGCACACATACACTCTCACCCCCACATATATGCCCACACGCTCCCACACACACTTCTACACACACACCTTCACACACACATCAAGGAAGATTGTCCAAAAAATGATGTCTGTCGAAGGATGAAGTGAAGGTGCGGGCAGAGGAGGGTCTGAGACTAGTCATGGAGAGGTCCGGAAGAGGTGAACTTTTGCAAGAGAACATGAGCAAAAAGCAGAGGCTTATACACTCAGATAGTCAAGTGGAGGATTAACCTCGTTGGATATGATCAGTCATTCATCTAATTTTCGGAAGGCGTTGTGAAATAACAAAACCACAAAATGAGAATCTCAGATGGCAGGTAAAAAGATAAAAGTTTGCAGGTAAAAAGTGAAAGTGGAATTGCCACCAACCATTCACGGCGACTACCTATTTTTGCGGATCTAATTCAAATCAAGTGGAATAATGGACCTACCCCTCCAAATTTTGGGCATTCCACCGGCGCGTGATCACTAGACGTAAAGATTCGGCAAGGCCCTCTTCGCCTATTGGGGTCTATAAAAACAAGGGATTTGTGCTATTTGGGGACACACTTTAGGTACACTTTTTGGTACATTTCTGGGAGTTACATTGACGTGTGTATACGTGTAGAAGTCCTCTATTGCACTTGGTGGTTTCAAGCCTATTGTAGGAGCTACTCTGTAGTGTGGATACAGAGGGTAGGCTTCTCAGTGGAAGCTATGAGCACTATAGTGTAAGAGAGTGCCTAGGATTTTCTTTCTTTTCTGTGAGTCAAAATTGGTGATTAAGCTCTATTCTCTTGAGCAAATCTTA
>CM035420.1:153319031-153321531 GCA_020310875.1 Ceratopteris richardii | reverse complement strand
CCATGGTAGCTTGGCAAACTGTAGTAGTCGCCTTCTGCTGGCATAATAAACAGGGCGAAACCACTTATGTGTTTGCTGCATCAAAATACTGCCGATCGCAATATCTGAAGCGTCGACAAAAACATGGAACGGATTGTCCCAGTCCGGTGGTTGTAAGATTGGGGCCTGCGTCAATAGATACTTGAGTCGATCAAATGTAGTTTGGCATTCTTGAGTCCATTCGAACTGGCGGGGAGTTTTTGTGATTAGCCTGTTCAGTGGTATAGCCAGATGAGCAAGCCATCGTAAGTGTCTGCCATGCCACCGCACTTGACCCATGAAGCGCATAACTTCTTTTGGTGTAGTGGGCACCGGAGCTTCTAATACTACCGAAATTTTATCTGGATCTACTTGGATACCTTGTGCAGATACAATGTGGCCAAGTAACTTGCCACATGAAACCGCAAACATAGATTTGTTTGGGTTTAAGCAGAGTCTATACTCTCGGCATTTCTGAAAGCAGCACCGTAAATGGAACAGATGTGCTATCCACTTACCGAAAATTGAAAAATCATCGAGATATACTTGCATAAATGAAGTCAGATAAGGAGAAAATATTTCTTGCATACATCTTTGAAATGTGCTTGGTGCGTTTCTCAATCCAAACCACATTACCGTACAAGCAAAGACACCCCAATTGGTAATGAAGGCAGTTTTTGGTATATCCTCTTCAGCCATTCTAACCTGATTGTAACCACTGTATCCATCTAAGAATGAATACATTTCATGTCCTGCTACCCTATCAAGCATGGTATCCAGAAAGGGGATCGGGAAAGGATCCGGTACTGTTGCTGCGTTTAATTTTCAGTAGTCTACACAGATTCGCAGTTGCTTATTTTTCTTTGGCACGATCACAATTGGTGAAATCCATTCAGCATGTTCTACAGGTACAATGAATCCAACTTTTAATAATCTATCTAGTTTAGCCTTTACCTGAGATGCATAATGGGGATTCATCCGATAGCTGGTTTGTTTTATCGGCCTTGCTTCTGGCTTCAGCATGACCCTATGCTGGTAGATACGGGGGTCCAATCCTTTCATGTCTTTGTAGTCCCATGCAAAGATGTCAGTGAATTCTCGGAGTAACTGGATTAAGCTTGCTTAAAATGTTTCTTGTAAATTTTGCTTTATTTTTACCGGACACGGATGATCTTCATCTCCTAAATTGTAAGTAATCAGCTGATCTTCGGGGACATAGAACTGGTGATGTTTCTCTGTGTCGTCTGTTGGTTTAAGAAGTTGTTGCAGTTCATCGTCATGTGTCGAAACAGTGTCTTCCTTCTTAGCCTCTTCTGTGATGGGTATTACTGTACAAACTGAAGCGTTCCAATTATCTACAACGGAGTGTAGATCAATAGTCCCTAAGGAAATTAAGTCCGCGTTACTCTTCAGAAACTCTTCTTCTTCATCATCTGACAATCCATCTAGCATATGGACTGGTTCAGCAAAATACGGTCTAGCGTGTAGCTCGCAAGGTTGTATAGCATCTAATTTTACCACATATCTATGATTGGCATCTTTAAACGTAAGCTCTTGTGCGGACCAGTCCTGTATTACCTTTGCATGCTTCAGCCAGGGTCGGCCGAAAAGAAGGTTGTAATCCAAAGTAGATTCTGGCAGATCTAGTATAACAAAGGTCATTTTAAAGGTCGTACCTTGTAAAGTGATGGGTACATTTCGCACAAGTCCTACAGGATGGACTCTTGATTGATCTGCCATTCTAACAAAAAATTGAACTAGCTCAATTTCGGTCCATCCTAGCCTTTTGCATAATGCCGCAGTCGCAATGTTAACACCAGAGCCTCCATCAATCAATACTTGCGTGATCTTATGCTTCTTATACCATACTGTAATCAAGGGAACTGAATGATCAACCGTAGAATCAGGTTCCGGTTGAACTGCTGCTGTCGCCGGAATACAAGAAGGTACCGGACTGATCTGTTGCTGGAACTGTTGTCGAATCCCAGGTACTAATGCTAGTAGTTGGCCTAGAGGCAGGGTGATAGATGCTTTGGATAAAATTTCCCAAGCCTGTTGAGATTGTTTCTCTTGCTCCTTTGAACTTGAGGTCTCTGCTGATGCAGAAGTTTCTGCTGTTATGTCTACTGTTGATGATGGCTCCGCTGCTGCTTCCTTTTGTTGTGTTTCTTCCTTAGTTAACGAGGGTTGGGTTACCGGAATAGGTTCTGGAAAGACTGGTGGTTCTGTTGTGGTCCATTGACTAGCCTTGTTGTACATTCTGTGTTGTTCACGTATCCCTGGTTCAAATATTTCTGCTGCAGGTTGCAATTGTTTACCGGAACGGGTCTGGACTGCAGCAGCCTGTGTTTCCACCGGTGTGATTTTTACCATGTTGGCCATTGGATTTTGACGTTCCTTCTTCTTTTGATCATACTCAGCTGCATCTTTGCAAAATCTCCTAATATGTCCAAATTCGCCACAAAAATGACAGTGTGGTGGT
>CM035420.1:153291531-153304031 GCA_020310875.1 Ceratopteris richardii | reverse complement strand
AATTGCAAAGTTCAAGATGTAGGATGCTAAAATTGCAGGTACTCCCATGGAGTTCAATCACAAGTTAAGTGCTCATGAAGGGGAACCTATTGAAGACATTACAAGCTACCAAAGCTTAGTTGGAAGTTTGAATTATGCAACCCTAACTAGGGTAGATTTCTGCTATCGTGTAGGTGTGCTTAGCCAATTTATGCACACTCCTAGTGTTGGTGCAAAACAAGCCTTAACACTTGGCTTTGATTTGTGCCTTGAAGACTCAACATGAAGATTGCACAAAGATCACTTAGCATTGGATATCAACATTGAAGTTTATTGCTAAAGATTGGATTACTTCATTTCAAGGAAGAGCATAGGAACACATGCCTATGCTTAGTTACATTTTACTTCATGTAAAAGTCAATATGACTTAACTCATTTCTTGTAATCACACCTACCTTCAAAAGTCGTAGAATTTGAAAGGTATGAATGGAGAGAATATCTCCATGTGATTAGATGAGAGATTTGAGGGAGCCTACATTTGAATTTGAAATTCAAATCTTCTTCAAACTCATATAAAAGACTATGAAAAAGTCGCGGGCCTTGTAGCTCACTTCCCGAGGTAATTCCAAGCAATACATTGAGTGTGTGAGAGCTACTATTGAGCCTACACCTCTGAGTACCATTGGGCATCACTATACATGTCAATGGGAATGTACATTTGATAGATTCAATACATATACTCATAGTCATTATCTCTGTGTTTTCTCTGAGTGACTACCTCCAAGTCTGTCAACTTCAACAGGGCATATCTCAACATCTACTGAACCAAATTGGATGATTCAAAGCTCATTGGAACCAGCTCAAAGCATTCTACAACACTACAAAATTTCAAGTCATTCTATTCAGCCAATTGGGAGAAATCTCAGTCGAGGCAGACACTGGTATTTTTCTGTGTTGTTCCTAAAAAGTCGGGGGTGTCCCTGATTTTGCTAAAGATCATGCTCAGTGTATAGTTTGTTAATTGGAGTGATTTAACTTGCTAATGGTAGCTTGTTAAGTTAATTTAATACTCCCAGAAGGAATTAAACCAATTGCAAGTGTGCTGGTCACACTAAGCTTAGGACTGAGCAGGTATCAATACAGGAATAGAAAGTTTTTTGGAGTTGTGAAGGTTCAAAATCATCTGTTTTGATTTGGTCATTACACAATTGGTTTGTAAAGCACATATATAGTTTCTTGGTGTCATTTGGAAACTCAAGGAGTCTCCTAGCCATATCTGAAGAGAAAAGAGGGCAGGTGTGAAGCAGGTCTAGCAGCACCAACTTGATCTTCTGATTGTACCCAGCCATCACATCCAACAGTGGTATCAGAGCTAATAAGGTAATTATGGGTGATGGTTTCCCTTCCTTCATTGACAAATTGGATAGAAATAACTACCAGGCATGGTCATTAAGAATGAAGACTTATCTACAAGGGAGAAGCTTGTATGGATACATATCAGGAGATGAGGAGTTTCCCTCATTCAAAACCAGAGGCCTACCTACAAAGGATGAGCATGAGAGACTTAATCAATGGTGTGCTAAAGATGCTTTGGCAAGGTCATATCTCCTAAACTCTATCTCTGATTTCCTTCTACCTCATGTTAGGAACTGTAAGACTTCCCAAGAGACTTGGGAAACCTTGTCAACATATTTTTCATCAAGCACAAGAGCCAGAAAGAATCAGCTATGGATTGAGTTTACAACTCTCAGGAAGCAACCAAAACAATGTGTCTCAGACTTTGTCACCAAAGTCAAAGATATTGCAGATCAACTTGCAAGTGTTGGAGAAGAAATTGAAGAAGAACAAATAGTCAGACAAGTGATCAATGGACTCAAGGCAGATGACAAGTGGGAGAGCTTTACCACTGCAATGGACTTGTACATGGACATCCAAGCACCTGATCTAACAACTCTGATTGGACAACTATTCACACATGAAGCAAAGATCACAAAGAATGGAGAGCAATCAAAAGGTAACAATCCCTCTGCCCTATATACAGATAAGAAGTCTAAAGACAAGGGTAAAAGCAAGAAGGTTGATGAAGAAGGATCCACCTCCCAAGCAAACTATGCAGGGAGAGGTAGATCATCTAGAGGTAGGGGCAGAGGAGGTAAGTCAGGTAGGGGGAGACCCTATAACCAATCTCCATGCAATATCTGTGGCTTGTCTAACCATACTACAGATGAATGCTACAAGAACTACAAGAACCAAAGAGGTAGAGGTCACCAAAGAGGAGGATACTCCCAAGGCAGAGGCAGATTCAATCAATCTCAAGGCTACCATGGCTACAACAATAACTACAACAACAACTACAACAATAGCTACAATCACAATGGCAATTATCAAGGAGGATACAGGAACAGAAAGGATTACAACAATTATGCAAAGGATCAAGATGATTCCTTGTTGATTATGAACATGACATCTAAATCAGGTATCAATGATGATCATTTGTTCTATATTGATTCAGGTTGCTCTAACCATGTAGCTGGGAATGTTTCCTTACTCTCTGATTTTTGGAAGAACCTAAAGGCAAGCACCAAGTGCAGACAGGTGATGACACTAAACATTCAGTGGTTAAAGTAGGTAATGTCAAAACAAGTGATGGTAATCAAAATTTGCTAAGCAGAGTATTGTATGTTCCAACAATCACCAAGAATATGATGAGTGTAGGTGAGATTGTTGAAAAAGGTCTACAGGTCAGGTTCACTCAACATGGTGCATATGTGGAGGATCCAAGACATGGATTCAGAAGGATAGCCAAGGGAGAGAAATCAGGTAGATTATTTACCTTTGAACTTGAGGATACTAAAAATATTGCCTTGTACAACTATAAGGACCAAACCCTATCAGAATTGGAGATGTGGCACAAGAGATTAGGTCACATTGGAGAGAGGACCATAAAACAAATGAGTAGAGATCAATGTGTGCTTGGGATACCTAATGTATCCAAGCAACACATGATATACAAGTGTGGGGCTTGTCAGTTTGGTAAGTCACACAGATTGCCATACACCAAGAAAGGATGTATGCATGAAGACTACTTGGAATTGGTGCATACAGATGTGTGGGGACCAAGCAAGGAGCCATCCATATCTGGATCAAGGTACTATGTGTCCTTTATAGATGATTATAGCAGATGGACTGCATTGTACTTCATGAAACATAAAGATGAAGTACTTAATTGTTTCAAAAGGTATCTTGCATTAGTTGAGAATCAAACAGGTAGACATATGAAGAGGCTAAGATCTGATGGTGGTGGAGAATACTTCTCCAATGACTTTGAAGAATTCTTGCAGGAAAGAGGCATCAAGAGGGAAATTACCACAAGGTACTCACCTGAACAAAATGGGGTAGCTGAAAGAAGGAATAGACTCATTGTGGAGACAGCTAGGTCTATGCTTAATGAGAAAAAACTACCAAATTATCTTTGGGCAGAGAGTGTATCTACTGCCACATACTTAATCAACAGGTTGCCATCAAAGACACTTGATGGAATGACACCCTATGAGGCTTGGCATGGTAAGAGACCATCTCTAGATCATTGCAAGATCTTTGGGTGTATTGCATATGTGCATATTCCCTCATAGGTAAGGGGAAAGCTAGACCCTAAGGCTGAAAAGTGTATCTTTATTGGTTATGATTTGAATCAGAAAGGATACAGGTTCTATAACCCCTCAAACAAAGGCTTCAAGGTAAGCAGAGATGTCATCTTTGATGAAAATGATTCATGGTATGATAATGAGTGCAGGAAAGTTAGCCTACCTTATGATATGGAAGAAGACTTTCCAAAGCTTGTCAGGCAAGAACCAACTCAGAATGAGGATACAAGCTCAGATGATGAAGACACCATCAACATTGAAGAATTCAAAGCTTGGAAATCCAAAGGGAAGATGAAGATGAAGCAACTTGAAGACAATCCAGAATCCTCAACTCAAGCTATGAGGAGATCTTCAAGGGAAAAGAAGAAACCTATTAGGTATGGGTATGATACTTCACTTGTAACCAAGCACTCTGTATATCTTGCAAAGGATATCTTGAATGAAGAACCAGGTACATTTGAGGAAGCTATTACTAAATCAGAATGGAAGGAAGCAATGGATGAAGAAATGGAGGCTCTCAAGGAGAGTGATACTTGGGACTTGGTACCTAAGAAGGACTCCATGAAGGTGATAGGATCCAGATGGATCTACAAACTCAAGAGGAACTCAGATGGTACAATAAACAGGTATAAAGCTAGGTTGGTAGCCAAGGGTTTTGCACAAACCCAAGGCATTGATTATGAGGAGACATTTTCTCTTGTGGCCAAGATGCCAACTATCAGAATTATGGTGAGTGTAGCTGCATCCAAGAATTTGAACATGTACCAATTGGATGTAAAGAATGCATTCTTGAATGGATGGATATCTGAAGAGGTCTACATGTCACAACCACCTGGCTATGAGGATCCCAATAAGGTAAATCATGTTTGCAAATTGAAGAAAGCTCTGTATGGATTGAAGCAGGCACCTAGAGCATGGAACTATAGGTTGACAACCTATCTCTTGGATCAAGGATTTGTGATGAGTAAAGCAGATACTTCATTGTTCATAAAGAAGAACAATTCAGAGGTAATATACTTGTGTGTCTATGTTGATGACATCATTATTACAGGAAATGATGTTCAAGGAATTAGACACATCAAAGGTCAAATGATGAAGGAATTCAAGATCAATGATCTTGGATTATTGAAGTACTTCCTAGGACTTGAATTGGTCTACACAAATTCAGGTATATTCATTACTCAGAAGAAGTACATTCAGGACATGGTCAAGAAGTTTAATTTGCAGGAAGCTAAAGTCTCAAACATACCTATGGAGGTCAACCACAAACTCAGTGCACATGAAGGAGAAGAACTCAAAGATATAACAGGTTACCAAAGTTTGGTAGGTAGTCTTAATTATGCTACCTTAACTAGGATTGATATATCATATGGTGTTAGTGTACTTAGCCAATTTATGCATAAGCCAAGAGTACCACATTTGGAGGCAGCCAAGAAGATAGTAAAGTACCTAAAGGGAACACAAAATCATGGTTTGTATTATCCATATTCATCAGACATTGATATCAAGGTATACTCAGATGCAGATTGGGCAGGTTGCAAGGATGACAGGAGAAGTACATCTGGTTACATATGTTTTGCAGGTGATAAACCAATTTCTTGGTCATCCAAGAAACAACCCACAGTGGCCCTATCATCTACTGAGGCAGAGTACAGAGGGCTAGCCAATGCCACTCAAGAAGCAATATGGTTGAAGCTACTATACTCAGAATTGGGCCTATACACAAGGTCACCTATTATATTTGGTGATAACACAAGTTCACTTCACTTAGCAGCTAATCCTGTGTATCATGCTAGGACAAAACACATAGAGGTTCATTACCACTATGTGAGGGAGAAACTACTTAGCAAGGAAATCCAATTATCATATGTGTCTACTAATATTCAATGTGCAGATTTGCTTACAAAAGCTTTGGATGGGAGCAAGCTATGCAGGTTTAAATCCATGATAGGATTACAGGATATCATTGAAGACTAAAAGATGAAGACTCAAGCAAGTGTTTGGCTTGAGGGGGAGCTGTTGGTGCAAAACAAGCCTTAACACTTGGCTTTGATTTGTGCCTTGAAGACTCAACATGAAGATTGCACAAAGATCACTTAGCATTGGATATCAACATTGAAGTTTATTGCTAAAGATTGGATTACTTCATTTCAAGGAAGAGCATAGGAACACATGCCTATGCTTAGTTACATTTTACTTCATGTAAAAGTCAATATGACTTAACTCATTTCTTGTAATCACACCTACCTTCAAAAGTCGTAGAATTTGAAAGGTATGAATGGAGAGAATATCTCCATGTGATTAGATGAGAGATTTGAGGGAGCCTACATTTGAATTTGAAATTCAAATCTTCTTCAAACTCATATAAAAGACTATGAAAAAGTCGCGGGCCTTGTAGCTCACTTCCCGAGGTAATTCCAAGCAATACATTGAGTGTGTGAGAGCTACTATTGAGCCTACACCTCTGAGTACCATTGGGCATCACTATACATGTCAATGGGAATGTACATTTGATAGATTCAATACATATACTCATAGTCATTATCTCTGTGTTTTCTCTGAGTGACTACCTCCAAGTCTGTCAACTTCAACAGGGCATATCTCAACATCTACTGAACCAAATTGGATGATTCAAAGCTCATTGGAACCAGCTCAAAGCATTCTACAACACTACAAAATTTCAAGTCATTCTATTCAGCCAATTGGGAGAAATCTCAGTCGAGGCAGACACTGGTATTTTTCTGTGTTGTTCCTAAAAAGTCGGGGGTGTCCCTGATTTTGCTAAAGATCATGCTCAGTGTATAGTTTGTTAATTGGAGTGATTTAACTTGCTAATGGTAGCTTGTTAAGTTAATTTAATACTCCCAGAAGGAATTAAACCAATTGCAAGTGTGCTGGTCACACTAAGCTTAGGACTGAGCAGGTATCAATACAGGAATAGAAAGTTTTTTGGAGTTGTGAAGGTTCAAAATCATCTGTTTTGATTTGGTCATTACACAATTGGTTTGTAAAGCACATATATAGTTTCTTGGTGTCATTTGGAAACTCAAGGAGTCTCCTAGCCATATCTGAAGAGAAAAGAGGGCAGGTGTGAAGCAGGTCTAGCAGCACCAACTTGATCTTCTGATTGTACCCAGCCATCACATCCAACAGTGGTATCAGAGCTAATAAGGTAATTATGGGTGATGGTTTCCCTTCCTTCATTGACAAATTGGATAGAAATAACTACCAGGCATGGTCATTAAGAATGAAGACTTATCTACAAGGGAGAAGCTTGTATGGATACATATCAGGAGATGAGGAGTTTCCCTCATTCAAAACCAGAGGCCTACCTACAAAGGATGAGCATGAGAGACTTAATCAATGGTGTGCTAAAGATGCTTTGGCAAGGTCATATCTCCTAAACTCTATCTCTGATTTCCTTCTACCTCATGTTAGGAACTGTAAGACTTCCCAAGAGACTTGGGAAACCTTGTCAACATATTTTTCATCAAGCACAAGAGCCAGAAAGAATCAGCTATGGATTGAGTTTACAACTCTCAGGAAGCAACCAAAACAATGTGTCTCAGACTTTGTCACCAAAGTCAAAGATATTGCAGATCAACTTGCAAGTGTTGGAGAAGAAATTGAAGAAGAACAAATAGTCAGACAAGTGATCAATGGACTCAAGGCAGATGACAAGTGGGAGAGCTTTACCACTACAATGGACTTGTACATGGACATCCAAGCACCTGATCTAACAACTCTGATTGGACAACTATTCACACATGAAGCAAAGATCACAAAGAATGGAGAGCAATCAAAAGGTAACAATCCCTCTGCCCTATATACAGATAAGAAGTCTAAAGACAAGGGTAAAAGCAAGAAGGTTGATGAAGAAGGATCCACCTCCCAAGCAAACTATGCAGGGAGAGGTAGATCATCTAGAGGTAGGGGCAGAGGAGGTAAGTCAGGTAGGGGGAGACCCTATAACCAATCTCCATGCAATATCTGTGGCTTGTCTAACCATACTACAGATGAATGCTACAAGAACTACAAGAACCAAAGAGGTAGAGGTCACCAAAGAGGAGGATACTCCCAAGGCAGAGGCAGATTCAATCAATCTCAAGGCTACCATGGCTACAACAATAACTACAACAACAACTACAACAATAGCTACAATCACAATGGCAATTATCAAGGAGGATACAGGAACAGAAAGGATTACAACAATTATGCAAAGGATCAAGATGATTCCTTGTTGATTATGAACATGACATCTAAATCAGGTATCAATGATGATCATTTGTTCTATATTGATTCAGGTTGCTCTAACCATGTAGCTGGGAATGTTTCCTTACTCTCTGATTTTTGGAAGAACCTAAAGGCAAGCACCAAGTGCAGACAGGTGATGACACTAAACATTCAGTGGTTAAAGTAGGTAATGTCAAAACAAGTGATGGTAATCAAAATTTGCTAAGCAGAGTATTGTATGTTCCAACAATCACCAAGAATATGATGAGTGTAGGTGAGATTGTTGAAAAAGGTCTACAGGTCAGGTTCACTCAACATGGTGCATATGTGGAGGATCCAAGACATGGATTCAGAAGGATAGCCAAGGGAGAGAAATCAGGTAGATTATTTACCTTTGAACTTGAGGATACTAAAAATATTGCCTTGTACAACTATAAGGACCAAACCCTATCAGAATTGGAGATGTGGCACAAGAGATTAGGTCACATTGGAGAGAGGACCATAAAACAAATGAGTAGAGATCAATGTGTGCTTGGGATACCTAATGTATCCAAGCAACACATGATATACAAGTGTGGGGCTTGTCAGTTTGGTAAGTCACACAGATTGCCATACACCAAGAAAGGATGTATGCATGAAGACTACTTGGAATTGGTGCATACAGATGTGTGGGGACCAAGCAAGGAGCCATCCATATCTGGATCAAGGTACTATGTGTCCTTTATAGATGATTATAGCAGATGGACTGCATTGTACTTCATGAAACATAAAGATGAAGTACTTAATTGTTTCAAAAGGTATCTTGCATTAGTTGAGAATCAAACAGGTAGACATATGAAGAGGCTAAGATCTGATGGTGGTGGAGAATACTTCTCCAATGACTTTGAAGAATTCTTGCAGGAAAGAGGCATCAAGAGGGAAATTACCACAAGGTACTCACCTGAACAAAATGGGGTAGCTGAAAGAAGGAATAGACTCATTGTGGAGACAGCTAGGTCTATGCTTAATGAGAAAAAACTACCAAATTATCTTTGGGCAGAGAGTGTATCTACTGCCACATACTTAATCAACAGGTTGCCATCAAAGACACTTGATGGAATGACACCCTATGAGGCTTGGCATGGTAAGAGACCATCTCTAGATCATTGCAAGATCTTTGGGTGTATTGCATATGTGCATATTCCCTCATAGGTAAGGGGAAAGCTAGACCCTAAGGCTGAAAAGTGTATCTTTATTGGTTATGATTTGAATCAGAAAGGATACAGGTTCTATAACCCCTCAAACAAAGGCTTCAAGGTAAGCAGAGATGTCATCTTTGATGAAAATGATTCATGGTATGATAATGAGTGCAGGAAAGTTAGCCTACCTTATGATATGGAAGAAGACTTTCCAAAGCTTGTCAGGCAAGAACCAACTCAGAATGAGGATACAAGCTCAGATGATGAAGACACCATCAACATTGAAGAATTCAAAGCTTGGAAATCCAAAGGGAAGATGAAGATGAAGCAACTTGAAGACAATCCAGAATCCTCAACTCAAGCTATGAGGAGATCTTCAAGGGAAAAGAAGAAACCTATTAGGTATGGGTATGATACTTCACTTGTAACCAAGCACTCTGTATATCTTGCAAAGGATATCTTGAATGAAGAACCAGGTACATTTGAGGAAGCTATTACTAAATCAGAATGGAAGGAAGCAATGGATGAAGAAATGGAGGCTCTCAAGGAGAGTGATACTTGGGACTTGGTACCTAAGAAGGACTCCATGAAGGTGATAGGATCCAGATGGATCTACAAACTCAAGAGGAACTCAGATGGTACAATAAACAGGTATAAAGCTAGGTTGGTAGCCAAGGGTTTTGCACAAACCCAAGGCATTGATTATGAGGAGACATTTTCTCTTGTGGCCAAGATGCCAACTATCAGAATTATGGTGAGTGTAGCTGCATCCAAGAATTTGAACATGTACCAATTGGATGTAAAGAATGCATTCTTGAATGGATGGATATCTGAAGAGGTCTACATGTCACAACCACCTGGCTATGAGGATCCCAATAAGGTAAATCATGTTTGCAAATTGAAGAAAGCTCTGTATGGATTGAAGCAGGCACCTAGAGCATGGAACTATAGGTTGACAACCTATCTCTTGGATCAAGGATTTGTGATGAGTAAAGCAGATACTTCATTGTTCATAAAGAAGAACAATTCAGAGGTAATATACTTGTGTGTCTATGTTGATGACATCATTATTACAGGAAATGATGTTCAAGGAATTAGACACATCAAAGGTCAAATGATGAAGGAATTCAAGATCAATGATCTTGGATTATTGAAGTACTTCCTAGGACTTGAATTGGTCTACACAAATTCAGGTATATTCATTACTCAGAAGAAGTACATTCAGGACATGGTCAAGAAGTTTAATTTGCAGGAAGCTAAAGTCTCAAACATACCTATGGAGGTCAACCACAAACTCAGTGCACATGAAGGAGAAGAACTCAAAGATATAACAGGTTACCAAAGTTTGGTAGGTAGTCTTAATTATGCTACCTTAACTAGGATTGATATATCATATGGTGTTAGTGTACTTAGCCAATTTATGCATAAGCCAAGAGTACCACATTTGGAGGCAGCCAAGAAGATAGTAAAGTACCTAAAGGGAACACAAAATCATGGTTTGTATTATCCATATTCATCAGACATTGATATCAAGGTATACTCAGATGCAGATTGGGCAGGTTGCAAGGATGACAGGAGAAGTACATCTGGTTACATATGTTTTGCAGGTGATAAACCAATTTCTTGGTCATCCAAGAAACAACCCACAGTGGCCCTATCATCTACTGAGGCAGAGTACAGAGGGCTAGCCAATGCCACTCAAGAAGCAATATGGTTGAAGCTACTATACTCAGAATTGGGCCTATACACAAGGTCACCTATTATATTTGGTGATAACACAAGTTCACTTCACTTAGCAGCTAATCCTGTGTATCATGCTAGGACAAAACACATAGAGGTTCATTACCACTATGTGAGGGAGAAACTACTTAGCAAGGAAATCCAATTATCATATGTGTCTACTAATATTCAATGTGCAGATTTGCTTACAAAAGCTTTGGATGGGAGCAAGCTATGCAGGTTTAAATCCATGATAGGATTACAGGATATCATTGAAGACTAAAAGATGAAGACTCAAGCAAGTGTTTGGCTTGAGGGGGAGCTGTTGGTGCAAAACAAGCCTTAACACTTGGCTTTGATTTGTGCCTTGAAGACTCAACATGAAGATTGCACAAAGATCACTTAGCATTGGATATCAACATTGAAGTTTATTGCTAAAGATTGGATTACTTCATTTCAAGGAAGAGCATAGGAACACATGCCTATGCTTAGTTACATTTTACTTCATGTAAAAGTCAATATGACTTAACTCATTTCTTGTAATCACACCTACCTTCAAAAGTCGTAGAATTTGAAAGGTATGAATGGAGAGAATATCTCCATGTGATTAGATGAGAGATTTGAGGGAGCCTACATTTGAATTTGAAATTCAAATCTTCTTCAAACTCATATAAAAGACTATGAAAAAGTCGCGGGCCTTGTAGCTCACTTCCCGAGGTAATTCCAAGCAATACATTGAGTGTGTGAGAGCTACTATTGAGCCTACACCTCTGAGTACCATTGGGCATCACTATACATGTCAATGGGAATGTACATTTGATAGATTCAATACATATACTCATAGTCATTATCTCTGTGTTTTCTCTGAGTGACTACCTCCAAGTCTGTCAACTTCAACAGGGCATATCTCAACATCTACTGAACCAAATTGGATGATTCAAAGCTCATTGGAACCAGCTCAAAGCATTCTACAACACTACAAAATTTCAAGTCATTCTATTCAGCCAATTGGGAGAAATCTCAGTCGAGGCAGACACTGGTATTTTTCTGTGTTGTTCCTAAAAAGTCGGGGGTGTCCCTGATTTTGCTAAAGATCATGCTCAGTGTATAGTTTGTTAATTGGAGTGATTTAACTTGCTAATGGTAGCTTGTTAAGTTAATTTAATACTCCCAGAAGGAATTAAACCAATTGCAAGTGTGCTGGTCACACTAAGCTTAGGACTGAGCAGGTATCAATACAGGAATAGAAAGTTTTTTGGAGTTGTGAAGGTTCAAAATCATCTGTTTTGATTTGGTCATTACACAATTGGTTTGTAAAGCACATATATAGTTTCTTGGTGTCATTTGGAAACTCAAGGAGTCTCCTAGCCATATCTGAAGAGAAAAGAGGGCAGGTGTGAAGCAGGTCTAGCAGCACCAACTTGATCTTCTGATTGTACCCAGCCATCACATCCAACACCTAGGAAACCTCACATGGATGCAGCAAAGAGGATACTGAAATATCTAAAGGGAACAATGAATGAAGGATTGTATTATCCTTATACATCTGATTTAAGTATAAAACTATTCACTGATGCAGATTGGGCAAGATCAAAAGATGAAAGAAGAAGCATATCTAGATATTTATCCTTTGCAGGTACAAAGCTCATTTCTTGATCTTCCAAAAAACAACCGATAGTAGCACTCTCTACAACTGAAGCTGAATACAGAGAATTCACAAATGCAACTCAAGAAGGAATGTGGATCA
>CM035420.1:153279031-153286531 GCA_020310875.1 Ceratopteris richardii | reverse complement strand
GGAAGATCAAACAACTTCAACAACTATAACAATAACTACAACAACTACAATAACCAAGGATGCTATAGAGGAAGGAGAGACTACAACAATTATACTGAAGAGTAGGGACAAGAAGACTCACTTTTGTTAATGAACATGACCATGAGGCAAGGTAAAGAAAATGGGCATGTGTTTTATGTTGGGAGTGATGGTTGGATGCACTCACAGAAATGAGTTGGTGCTGCTTTACCTGCTTCACACCAGCCCTCCTTTGATTCTAGAAATGCTTAGTACACACCTTGAGCTTTCAAATGATACCAAGAAAGCATATATGTGCTTTGCAAATGATTTGTGTAATGACCAAATCAAAACAGACAACTTTGCACTTCACAAATTCTAGAAAACTTGCTATTTCTATAATGATACCTGCTCAGTGTTATGCTCAGTGTGACCAGCACACTTGCAATTGAAACAATTCCTTTTGGGAGTATTAAAGTACCTTAATAAGCTACCATTTGCAAGTGGAATGAGGAGAAATGATAAACCACATCCAGAGAAATTGATTTAGCAAAATTATGATTACCCCCGACTTTTTAGGAGAGTTGCAGAGATAGACCAGAGATGGCTTCGAAGCCGATTTCTCGAAAATGGCTGAATGGAATCTTCTGAAATTTTGTATGCTTGTAGAAGACCTTGAGCTGGTTCCAACGAGCTATTAAACTCTTGATTTGGTTCAGTGAGCACTGAGAAGTGCTCCTTGGAAGTTGACAGACTTGGAGTAGAAGACTCAGACAAAACAGAGATGATGAATGTAAGTATTTGTATTATATCATATGAATGTACATTCCCATTGGCATGATAGACATAGCACAATGGTACTCAGAGGTGTAAGCTATGGAGTAAGCCTTACACACTCAATGAATGGTACAGAATAGCCTCGAGATTGATGATGGACACCCGCGATTTTTTGCTTGTAGTTTTTATAGGAGTTGTACTATGATTTGAATTTGAAATTCAAATGTAGGCTCCCTAGAATATCTCTACTAAAAGTAGGGAGATATTCTCTCCATTAACTCAACTAAGAATCCACGACTAATCAAGTTGGTATGATTACATGAGATGCCAAGTCATTCTAGACTTTTACAAAAAAGTAAATGGTAAGAAACTTTAAGCATAAGTTCCTATGGGTCTTCCCTTATGTGGAGTCTTCAAATCAATTGTCCTAGCCAAGTGTGATGGCTTGAATTGCACCATCAGCTCCCCCTCAAGCCAAACACTTTGGCTCAAGTCTTCATCTTCTTCATCTTTAGTCTTCAATCACATCCTGCAATCCAATCATGGATTTAAATCTGCATAACTTGTTTCCATCCAATGCTTTAGTGAGTAAATCTGCACATTGCATATTGGTAGACACATATGTCAATTGAATCTCTTTGCTAAGTAACTTCTCTCTCACATAGTGGTAATGAACCTCTATGTGTTTGGTTCTGGCATGATAAATTGGATTAGCTGCAAGGTGAAGAGAGCTAGTGTTATCTCCAAAGATAATTGGTGGCCTTGTATGTAGGCCTAACTCTGTATATAGAAGCTTCAACCAGATAGCTTCTTGAGTGGCATTGGCAAGCCCTCTATACTCTGCTTCAGTGGATGACAATGCCACTGTAGGTTGTTTCTTGGCTGACCAAGAAATAGGCTTATCTCCTGCAAAACAAATATATCCTGAGGTGCTTCTCCTATCATCCTTGCATCCTGCCCAATCTGCATCTGAGTAAACTTTAATGTCAATATCTGATGTATAAGGAAAGTACAAACCATGACTTTGAGTTCCCTTCAGATACTTCAAGATCTTCTTTGCTGCCTCTAGGTGAGGTACCCTTGGTTTGTGCATGAATTGACTAAGCACACTAACTCCATATGCTATGTCAATTCTTGTCAAGGTAGCATAGTTCAAACTACCTACCATACTTTGGTATCCTGTGATGTCTTGGACTTCTTCTCCTTCATGAGCACTTAGCTTTAGGTTGACCTCCATTGGAGTAGTAGATACTTTAGCATCTTGCAAGCCAAACTTCTTGACCATATCCTGTACATACTTATTTTGAGTGATATATATACCTGAGTTGGTGTAGACTAACTCAAGACCTAAGAAATACTTCAATAATCCAAGATCACTAATCTTGAATTCTTTCATCATCTGTCCTTTGATGTGCCTAATCCCATTGACATCATTGCCTGTAATGATGATGTCATCAACATAAACACACAAGTAGATTACCTCTGTACTACTTCTCTTTATGAATAGAGAAGTGTTTGCTTTACTCATCACAAATCCTTGGTCTTGGAGGTAGGTTGTCAATCTGTAATTCCATGCTCTAGGTTCCTGCTTTAAACCATACAGAGCCTTCCTCAATTTACAAACATAATGTACCTTTTTTGGATCTTCATAGCCAGGTGGTTGTGACATGTAGACTTCTTCAGATATCCATCCATTCAAGAAAGCATTCTTGACATCTAATTGGTACATGTTCCAATTCTTGGATGCAGCAACACTCACCAATATTCTGATAGTTGGCATCTTAGCCACAGGAGAAAATGTCTCCTCATAATCAATGCCTTGGGTTTGTGCAAAACGCTTGGCTACCAACCTAGCTTTGTACCTGTTTATTGTTCCATCTGAATTCTTCTTTAGTTTGTAGATCCATCTGGATCCTATTACCTTCATAGAGTCTTTCTTGGGTACCAAGTCCCAAGTATCACTTTCCTTGAGAGCTTCCATCTCTTCATCCATGGCTTCTTTCCATTTTGGTTTGGTAATTGCTTCTTCATAGGTACCTGGTTCTTCATTCAACAAGTCCTTTGCAAGATATATAGAATGTTTAGTTACAAGTGATGTCTCATACCCAAATCTGATAGGCTTCTTCTTTTCTCTCTGAGATCTCCTCATTGCTTGAGTTGAGGATTCTGGTTTACCTTCTAGTTGCTTCATCTTCATCTTCCCTTTGGATTTCCAAGCCTTGAACTCTTCAAGATTTATTGTATCATCATCATCTGAGCTTGAATCTTCTTTCTGAATTGATTCCTCCTTGGTGAGCTTTGGAAAATCCTCTTCCATGTCATAGGGTAGACTAACCTTCCTGCATTCATTCTCATACCATGAGTCATTCTCATCAAAGATGACATCTCTGCTTACCTTGAAACCTTTGTTTGTTGGGTTGTAGAATCTGTATCCCTTTTGGTTCAAATCATAACCAATGAAGATACATTTTTCAGCCTTGGGGTCTAGCTTTCCCCTTACCTGTGAGGGAATATGCACATATGCTACACAACCAAAGATTTTGCAATGATCCAGAGACGGTCTCTTACCATGCCAAGCTTCATATGGTGTCATGCCATCAAGTGATTTGGATGGCAACCTGTTTATAAGATAGGTGGCAGTGGATACACTCTCTGCCCAAAGATAATTTGGTAAATTTTTTTCATTAAGCATAGACCTAGCTGTTTCTACTATGAGTCTATTCCTTCTTTCAGCTACCCCATTTTGTTCAGGTGACTACCTTGTAGTAATCTCCCTTTTGATGCCTCTTTCCTGCAAGAAATCTTCAAACTCGTTGGAGAAGTACTCTCCTCCACCATCTGACCTTAGCCTCTTCAAGCTTCTTCCTGTTTGATTTTCAACAAGTGCAAGATACCTCTTGAAACAATTAAACACTTCATCTTTATGCTTCATAAAGTATAAAGTGGTCCACCTGCTATAATCATCAATGAAGGACACATAATACCTTGAACCTGAAATAGAAGGATCCTTGCTAGGTCCCCAAACATCTGTGTGTACCAAGTCTAGGTAGTCTTCATGCATAAAACCCTTCCTTGAATAGGGTAACCTGTGAGACTTACCAAATTGACATGATCCACACTTGTAAATCATGTGTTGCTTGGACACATTAGGTATCCCAAGCACACATTGATCCTTGCACACTTGCTTTAGGGTTCTTTCACCTATGTGCCCTAATCTCTTGTGCCATATTTCTAACTCTGAAAGTGTCTGATCCTTGTAATTATACAAAGCAATGTTCTTGGTATCTTCTAGCTCAAAAGTAAACAATCTACCTGATTTCTCCCCTTTGGCTATCCTTCTGAATCCATGTCTTGGGTCCTCCACATATGCTCCATGTTGTGTGAATCTGACCTGCAAACCTTTCTCCACAATCTGACCAACACTCATTAGATTCTTGGTGATGGTTGGTACATAGAGTACCCTGCTCAATAGATTCTGGTTTCCATCACATGTCTTCACATTTCCAATCTTAACAACAGAGTGTTTAGTGTCATCACCTGTTTGTACCTGATGTTTGCCCTTGGGCTCTTCCAAATCAGAAAGTAGTGCCACATTGCCAGCTACATGGTTAGAACATCCTGAGTCAATATAAAATAAATGATCATCATTTGTACCTGCCTTGGAGGTCATATTCATGATCAATAGGGAGTCATCTTGCTCCTCTGTGTAGTTGTTGTAGTCTCTTCTGTTTCTGAATCCACCTTGGTAGTTACAATTGTGGTTGTGATTGTAGTTGTTGTTGTATTGATTGTTGTATCCATTGTAGCTTTGATGTTGGTTGAATCTGCCTTGCACACCATTGGTTGAGTCTTTCATGTTCATCCTTTGTGGGTAGTCCTCTAGTTTTGAATGAGGGCAATTCCTCATCTCCTGATATGTATCCAAATAAACTTCTGCCTTGTAGATAGGTCTTCATTCTCAATGACCAAGCTTGGTAGTTGTTCCTGTCCAATTTGTCAATGAATGAAAGAAATCCATCACCCATGTTTACCTTCTTTGCTCTGATACCACTGTTGGGAGTGATGGTTGGATGCACTCACAGAAATGAGTTGGTGCTGCTTTACCTGCTTCACACCAGCCCTCCTTTGATTCTAGAAATGCTTAGTACACACCTTGAGCTTTCAAATGATACCAAGAAAGCATATATGTGCTTTGCAAATGATTTGTGTAATGACCAAATCAAAACAGACAACTTTGCACTTCACAAATTCTAGAAAACTTGCTATTTCTATAATGATACCTGCTCAGTGTTATGCTCAGTGTGACCAGCACACTTGCAATTGAAACAATTCCTTTTGGGAGTATTAAAGTACCTTAATAAGCTACCATTTGCAAGTGGAATGAGGAGAAATGATAAACCACATCCAGAGAAATTGATTTAGCAAAATTATGATTACCCCCGACTTTTTAGGAGAGTTGCAGAGATAGACCAGAGATGGCTTCGAAGCCGATTTCTCCAAAATGGCTGAATGGAATCTTCTGAAATTTTGTATGCTTGTAGAAGACCTTGAGCTGGTTCCAACGAGCTATTAAACTCTTGATTTGGTTCAGTAAGCACTGAGAAGTGCTCCTTGGAAGTTGACAGACTTGGAGTAGAAGACTCAGACAAAACAGAGATGATGAATGTAAGTATTTGTATTATATCATATGAATGTACATTCCCATTGGCATGATAGACATAGCACAATGGTACTCAGAGGTGTAAGCTATGGATTAAGCCTTACACACTCAATGAATGGTACAGAATAGCCTCGGGATTGATGATGGACACCCGCGATTTTTTGCTTGTAGTTTTTATAGGAGTTGTACTATGATTTGAATTTGAAATTCAAATGTAGGCTCCCTAGAATATCTCTACTAAAAGTAGGGAGATATTCTCTCCATTAACTCAACTAAGAATCCACGACTAATCAAGTTGATATGATTACATGAGATGCCAAGTCATTCTAGACTTTTACAAAAAAGTAAATGGTAAGAAACTTTAAGCATAAGTTCCTATGGGTCTTCCCTTATGTGGAGTCTTCAAATCAATTGTCCTAGCCAAGTGTGATGGCTTGAATTGCACCAACATTTTATATAGATTCTGGTTGTTGAAATCATGTATCACGGAATGTGGAATTACTATCGGACTTGGAGGATCCAAGGAACAAGCACCAGGTTCACACAGGAGATGATACTAGGCACTCAGTTGAAAAGTTTGGGAATGTGAAAACTTCAGATGGAAACATGAATCTACTCATTAAGGTATTGTATGTACCTACCATAACCAAGAATTTGATAAGTGTTGGACAAATTGTAGAAAAGGGCTTGTAGGTAAGGTTTACAAGAAATGGAGCATTTGTTGAAGATCCTCAACAAGGATTCAGAAAGATAGCCAAAGGAGAAAAGACAAGTAGACTCTTTACATTTGAAGTACACGATACTAGAAATATAGCACTTTTCAATTATGGACGACAAACCCTATGAGAATTAGAAATGTGGCACAAAAGATTAGCTCTCATAGGAGAAAGAAGTTTAAAGAAAATCTGCAGGGATCAGAGTGTGCTTGGATTGCCAAATATATCCAAGCAACATATGATATACAAATGCAGCTCATGTCAATTTGGGAAGTCTCATAGACAACCATTTATGAAAAAAGGTTACATTCATGGTGATCTATTGGAGCTAGTCCACACAGATGTTTGGGGACCTAGCAAAGACCCTTCAATTTCAAGATCGAGGTATTATGTATCATTCATTGATGATTGTAGCAGATGGACCATACTTTATTTTATGAAACTCAAAGATGAAGTATTCAATTGTTTCAAAAAATATCTTGCTCTTGTTGAAAATTAGACAAGGAAAACATTTAAGAGGCTAAGGTCGGATGGAGGGGGAGAATACTTCTCCCATGAGTTTGATGCATATCTCCAAGATAGAGGCATCAAAAGGGAAATCACCACCAGATATACTCTAGAGCAAAATGGAGTAGCAAAAAGGAGGAATAGGACCATTGTGGAGGCAGCAAGGTCCATGATCAATGAGAAGAAATTGCCCAACTATCTATGGGTAGAGGTTGTATCCACAACCACCTATCTTATCAATAGACGCCGATCTAAAGAATTGGATGGGATGACACCATATGAAGCTTGGAATGGAAAAAGGCATAGCCTAGATCATTGTAGAAGTTTTGGGTGCATAGCATATGCACATGTTCCATCACAGATCAGAGGTAAAATGGATCCCAAGGCTCAAAAATGTGTGTTCATAGGTTATGAACTTAATAAAAAAGGGTACAGGTTGTATAATCCAAGTACTAAAGGTTTTATTGTTAGTAGAGATGTTGTTTTTGATGAAAACAACTCGTGGTTTGAAGATGATTGCAAAAAATTCAAGCTACCTTATGACCTAGAGGAAGACTTTCCCACAACTCAGAAGGCAACTAATCAACAATGTCAAGATTCAAGTGATTCTCATGATGATCAAAGAACACCAAGGATGAACTTCAAGGTATGGAGCAACAAAGGTAAAGAGAAGATGCAAGAATTGAGGGATATTGCAGAATCCTCTCAACAAACAATAAGAGGATCAACTAGGGAAAAGAAAAAGTCAGAAAGGTATGGATATGATACCTCTTTAGTCACTAAACACTCAATCTATATTGCTCAAGATATCAATTCAAAAACCATCAACCTTTGATGAAGCAA
>CM035420.1:153041531-153251531 GCA_020310875.1 Ceratopteris richardii | reverse complement strand
CATGAACTCTTAGATGAGCAGGTTAATGCATTGCCAAGGTCTTAAGCATTGGCAGGCAGTTAAGTGCATCTTTCATTGCTTGAGTGGTGCCCATGTACTTGGATTGTTTTATCCCAAGGGGGGATCACTACTGCCATATTTACAAGCTTTTTCTAACTCAGACTCGGCTAGTTGCTATGGCATTTGTGTGTCCACTAGTGGTTCTTGCTTCATGCTTGGTAGCTCACGCATATCTTCATTGAGCAAAAACAAAGGTGCATAAAATATTTTCAATCCTAGTAATTGAAATTTAGTGTAAGAAGGATAGAAACAAAAATGATATACATGTTAAGAGTAGAGAGTCATTGTGTTTTTTTCAAAAATCTTTAAATTTATGAGAAAATAAGTATAAGAAAATCAAGAAGGATAACAAATTGGCTATATAGACCTACAATACTCTTGGTGGGGATCACCCTTAGATTGTATTTATATCCTTGGATTAAAAAAACCTAATAAAGTTATAGTCAAGGATAAATTTCTTGGATATAAGTTCTATTTAATAGATGGGTTAAAGATCTCTTGATACATTCTTTATTAGGAGTATTCCAAAACTAAATAGAGAATCTAGACCTAGAAATTTTGTGTAATGCAATACTTCACACTATAGTTTCAACACTGATAGTCTACTATGAAGAGATTCTCAAATTCAATTGCAAAATAGTATTAAATATATTTTAATTCTAGGAATTGAAAAATGAGAAAAAAGAATGTGGGGCCTAATTTAATCCAAGTTTGTGGACCTTAGTACGTGAAGTTTTTGGACCTTAACATTATTCCTACATACGTCAATCGAGGAAATGAGACTCATATTCACTCATCTAATACTTGTTTCCTGGGACACTTGTTTCACATTGTATCATGTAAGAAATGAGGCTCTTGTCTCTCATCTCCATAATCTTTTTGAGGATTTAGCATACTGATGAAGGAAAAGTTTTAGAAATTATATTTACAAAGATCAAGGAGATGAAAGACCATGTCTCCATTGGAAACCGTTTTCAAGGTCGTACTTGTGTAGAATATTTTTTTAATGCGTCTTATTTTTATAACATTTTCACTTCTACTTCTTCTTTTATGATTAGTAGAAATCAAATTCCATAAATTTTAAATATGTATCATTTGGTTTTGTGTCCCAAAGTGGATAGATCTACATAGGACGAGGTCATAATTCACTTTGGAGAGTGAAGCTTTGTTGCTAGATAGAAGGGAAAGTATAAATTTTTCTCCTCCTCTAGTAACTACAAATCTACCAATTTTTTTGAGGTCAAATAATGAAAAACAAAAAAAAAAACAAAAGATTCTTATGCCACATTTTTCCATGCTTGAATAGGGAAACAAATCATTGATTTTTGGATATATAAATATATGGTTCCATCTTTTTACAAGGAAGGAATATTGAAAAGGCAAAATTTCTATCACAACTATTAGTATAGTCTTCTAGTGATATGAAAGATAGGTTTTCTGCTAGATTCCGTATGATACTCATTATTTTTGGTGATCTTGGATCTTGCATCTCTATTTCTATAATCAAAAGGATGCTCTTTGGTCCTACCTATTTTGAGTCTAATCTTATGTCAGATCCTTTTGTGGTTTAACATAAATAGGACATCAATCATTGAAGGTGGTTTTTTTAGAAGCTATTTGGAATTTTGAAGGTTTCCATTAAAGTTGTTTTTACTATGCTTGCTTCATTTTGCCTTCCACTTCTGGTTGCCATTCGTCGAACTTAATCGACCACAACACATACAAAGGATTGTGTTATTCTATCCTCCCAGCCATGGCTGAGTATTCACTTAGAGACCATCTCTTTTTTTTCCTATACCCTCCTTTATATAATGTGGTATAATTCCCAATTTAATATCATGTGATATTTCCTTCCCCTTAAAAAACATTTTTGCCCTCGAAAATGTGCATGAAATGCCCGTCATGGTAGAAGAAAGTGCTCAAACTCCCCTGAACCCCATGTACTCTATGTACATGGTTATCTCTGTGTGTGTTGTTCCACGTATCCTTCCCCTTAAGAAACCTCAGATGAGATCATTTCAAAGGTGAGAAACCATCTGATTGGTTCCTACTATCTCCCATATACACTAAACTTCCAAACTATCACTCCCATGACATATAACATCATCAAAATGACCTAAGTCGATATGATGTATCAACTATGGAGTAATGGTAGGAAAAACAATTGTAAAGTGCCAAGCTTATAAGTTTGACTGTATCATAATGGAGATAATAAACCAAAGATTTCAATGAAGAGTTTGGCACCCCAATAGGTTAGATATATCCCTATCTCCTAGAAACCCTAAAGAGCATAACTACTTCTCTCAGGAGTCTCCATGTGAAGACTCAATCTAACCAATATGATTACTTGATTTCCCTCTTGTATTTGAAAGAAGAGTGCCACTCTTATCTAGACAATCTGATCCAGAGAAAGTGAAACTCTCTCTCTAATCTCATCTAAGGAAAAGAGCTCTAGTAGTGGAATCTATTCCACTTTCCCTTTCCCTTTGAAAGACATTTTTTTGAATCCAATTGCTCTACTCATCCATAATTGAGAACATGCACATACGTTCTCTTTGTTTTTTTCCTTCCAAAATAGTGGAGAATCAAACTCCCATGTGAAGGAAAATTACATTAAAAAGTAGAGTAAATGAGTTTCTTCTGAAACGTTGACTACGAGATGTTTTCTAAACACCTCCTTCTCTAAAGGAAAACACTCTCTATTCTTCTCCTATGAAGAAATCATGTTTTCCTTTCTTTTTTTCTCTTTCAAAGAGCAAGAGCTGAAGTGAGACCTCTGAGATAAAGTGAGATCTCTCCTTGATCTCTAAGAAACCCCACTTTCTCCTTCCCTTAAAAGAGAAATTTATGAGCTCATTTGGTCCTCTGTTCCATAACTAATGCATAATCCCTCATTACTTACATTCATATGAAGATGGAGAACGAATCCCCCATAAATAATGAAGGTGTATGTGATGAAGAGTGGAGAAAGTAAATTCCTTCTAAGGTTCAAAGCCCTCTACCAAAATGATCAACAATAATATGACATGATTCTAAAGGCATGTTAGCATGCCATAACATTCTTACTTAAGGGTAAGTGCATATATAATGCCATGAGGTGGGAAAAATTTTGATATCATTTCCCCAAGGAAATGTAGTTCCAAAAAACTTTTGATCATCTCAAGTATAAGGCCTTGCGGGCCAATGGCACACAAGCCATTCACTATAGCATAGGGATTGTACGGGCCCATGACATGCATGCCATATACTCAAATATGAACTCCAGAACCTACAAAAACATAAAAAGCTAGAAACAACTCTGAATTATCCCATAGATGAGTGCAAAAGCATATTTTTTGGGTATATATAGACCTCTAGCTCCAATCTTCTTCACAACACAAGGAAGAAAGGAGCTTCTCTCACTTCCTTATGAAATCAGCTCGCATAGCTGCTCCTCGAGAACTATGCATGTGCCTCCTTGGGCATTGTATGCATGCGAGCCTCCTTGGGGGTGGAGGGGGCTTGAGCTCCTTGGGGATGGAGGGGGCTCCCTATCCTCCCCTCTTTTTGATGAAGCCAAATTTTTGCACTTCCTCCCACTCATCGGCTGCACACAAAGAAAAATAAGTTGATGATGATTATGCGTCACCTAATGAAAAAGATGGCTATGCGTGAAAATTCTCCCAAAAAAACAAGTGAACCAAAAGCTCTTGATGCCCATCCATTAAATCCCCTTATATTCCAAATAACAATGCTCCGGAATGATCTAGTGCTGACATGTGGCCACCATGCAACACTCACTTCCATTACCATTGAATACCTTAGGATATCCCTAGAGCTAGGGACCTTGGCTATAACTAGCCCTTGTCCCACACACATATGGAATGCTCTTTGTAGAACAATGTCTAAAACCCTCTAATTAAATGAGCTACAAGAGTGCATGTCCATGATTACCTCCAGATGAGCCCTCTTAATGATTGGTCTCAATATTGATTGCTTGCCTTATCAACTCCATGGTGTTCATAGTAGTTGTAAATGTTCAATTTCAATAATGAGTAGCACGATGAGGGTGTCAAGTGATGGCCTATGATGAGCATGGAGTAGCAACCAAAATGAATCTCTTAAAATCATGATGAGGCCTCCAAAAATAATGAGTTGTAGATTCTTTGGCGACGATGAGATAGATGTTTTACTGAGTTTTGTTGAACTAGCATCCAAAATACGGAAATCTACCATGTGAGATAGCAAGAATCAGAGATTGTGGGGATTTTAGCAGTAATGAGCCAATGAAGGAGTGATTTGAAGTGATGAGGCAAAAGTCACAACTGATAATTTTATGAGTTAACAAAACAGTGAGAGTTGGCCAACTTACTATGATGAGGTATGAGAGTGAAAACCATTAGAATGAGGTCAGAAGAAGACACACCCTATAGCTCACATCCAATGACTCTTTTGTTTCCTTTGTGCATACTATGAACGTGGCCAATTGGGGTTTATTACTCTTGTCATATTCTCATTGCGATGAGTTATCTTCCTCTATGGTTTGACAACGAGGTCACATTTGGGGTTATCAAGATGAGGTGGTTTGGTAGTGGTGTTGTGGTTTCCACTCTTGTAACAAGATGGATTGTTATTGATGAGCCCTGAGATGGTGCCTTCTTTGTAGGTACATGATGAGAAATTCACATAATATATAAAAAAAATATAGCACAAATGATCTATGATTTGAGTGCTTCATGAGTTGTTCAATGAGATACAACTCAAAGCTCCTTCTCTTTTATATATTGATCCATGTCCCGCTCATTTTTTTCTTATGTGCATTATTTATCCCCTCTAGTCATTGAAGTGGAAATGTTTCCAATCGTGCTTGATTTCGAGTTGATGAGGAGGTGTAGGTTATAAGCCACAAGGAGCAATGAGTCCTTTGTTGGAGGTTTGAATAGCATCATAGGGAAATGAGAGTTGTATAATGGTGTGTTGATTGGTACCAATATAGGCACAAAACTATTATGGTGATGCTCTAGGCATGCCTGATGATTCTAAGGTATGACGAGAAATAAATGTTAAATGCCCTAATCTACACGAATTTCGTAGAGAACTTAGTAGGTTTGAGCACACAAAGGACATATACCTTGTACTACACCAATAATTCATACTCACCATATTGCTAAAGAAGATGGCTACCCTAATTTGGTGTAACCATGAGGCAAGCCCGTTATGCAGGGTGATGATATACCCAAAGCTTAATTAAGTACCTCATCGGTCGAGCTTCCTCTTTTGTGATGAGAGAAAAAGGGGAGACCGAGTTAATCAATCCTCCTCAATCCATGATGAGGGGTTCCCTAATTGCAATGGGATGAAACATAATCAGCCATTGGATCACCAGAATTTTCTGACCTATAATCTCCTTCTCCAAGAGCGAATTGGGCTCATATGAGAAAACAATTAGTGAATAAAATGTTCATTTCTTCCTCAACATCTACCTAAATAATGCAAATGATGGCTTAAATCGAAGCTATCATTAATGTTATATTTTCATGAACCTTGTAGGCGTATGTTGTCTATTTTTTGAACACACATATGTGTCCTCAAGAATATGATTTTTTCTCATTCTTTAGGTACATGTATTGTGTTTTTTAAGGATATCTTTGTGACCTCTAGATCTTGAAAGAAGTTCTCAAAGTCACTTTGATGTCCCGATGAGCACTCATGTTTTTAAATTGCCTCTTTGTCTGTGCATTTCAAGTTCAAATGTCAAAGTTTTTCATTGTTACTAGGATATGGAAGTCAACAACAATATGTGAATCAGCAGAAACACAGTTTTTTTTTTAAGACTAGGATAACGTTGTATACATACTAGTGTTGATATATTTAGGTAGTGATGTGTGTGAACACACTAGGACCGCTGTCGGGAAGAAGGAGGTCGTGGCGGGAAGCCGGCGCCTGGGGTTGGATCAGGCCCCGCTCTGGTGCGCCGTCCCCGCTGTCCTGCGAGCGGCGTGTGCGCGCTGGGCGCCTCGCCTGCACTCTGTGGAGCGTGCGCGATCCTCGTACGTGTCGACCCTCGCTCCACAGAGTGCAGGCGAGGCGCCCAGCGCGCACACGCCGCTCGCAGGACAGCGGGGACGGCGCACCAGAGCGGGGCCTGATCCAACCCCAGGCGCCGGCTTCCCGCCACGACCTCCTTCTTCCCGACACCTGAACCCGACGTGAAGCGAGGCGGTTGCCCGGTGATCCTCGACACGCCACCCACTCCTTGAGAAGACAGAGACAGGAACCTCGGCATCAGACAGAGACTCCAGGTACTAGCATTTCAAGATTTTTGAATTTTGCATTGTTTCACATACACATTGAACAGAAAGGTTGTCTTGTTGTCTGAGCTTGAGCATTCACTATCTGCACTAGTTTAGTCCATATATCTGTGCACAAGAAACTAAAATGAACAAAATGATTGAGGAACAATTTACGAAATACGAAGAGCGAATTAAGGAAATAGAATTTAACATGAATGAATCCATAAAATCAAAGTTTGGTATTGTCATGACCCTAATGCAAACTATAAATGCAATATCAGATACTATCCAACTAATGGGCATAAGTATTAAAGACCTAAAAAATGAAATGGATTTTGAGATTTCTGAATTGAAAAATAAGGTTGAATTGTTGACTAACCAAGTTAAGAATCTACAAGCACTAAAATTCGACAATGAACATGAGGTAAATGTCCAAGGCATATCTGCACAGAAAGAGTCAGTAGGCCTTAGAAAACCCACGCCTAGAGTGACACCTAGGAAATCAAGTTGGGATGAGAAGAGACCTATTCGTTGCTTTTGGTGCGATCAGTTTGGGCATATGTTTTGGGATTGTCTGGCATATGAAAGTGCATGCAAACATAGACTAGTGAGGGAACATGAAGGTAAAATTTGTAAGTTTCAAGATGAATCCCCTTTACCTTTGAATGTAGGAAAAGGTGGAATGAGAGAATATTTTGAAGAGACTAAGACTAGATCGAAATCAATTCAAAGAGTGTGGAAACCAAAAAGACTTGAGAATAGCAAATCTGATGAACAAAAGAGCCTACTATCTATTGAGAGTCAAGAGAAATCTATTGAAGAAACCAAAGGTAAACAAATAAAGGTCGAGAAGCAAAATATTGAACAGATACTAAGAGAACAAATGGAAATTGATCATAAAAGAGAGTCTGAAAGAGAAAAATCAAAGAAAGAGCATGATGTATATGTTTCGTTTGATCCAAAAATTTTAAATAATGAGAATCTATTTGATCAAGAGAAGGTTGCAAAATTACAGTCTCAATTAAACTTTGACAAACAAATTGAACATGAAAAGAGTGAAGAAGAGATTGAAGAAGATATTAAATGTGATAAACGAGTTAACAAAGCAGAAAAACAGTTGCTTGATGATATTATTGCGCAAATCGAGGGGAATGTAAAAGCGACTACAAAGTCTTCTAAGTCTCTGAAAAAGAACAAGAAAAGTAGAAATCTAACTTTCCAAGATATATTTGCCAATCTTGAATGATGATAGAAGTAGAATCATAATAAAAAACACATGAGAATTCATCAGGAGCTATTGAGTGATAAAGATTGATGATAATGCATGATGATGATTGATGAAAATGAATGATAATAATTGATGAAAACGCATGATTGATGGTAATGATCGATGATGAAAATGATGATGATTGATGGTTTATGGTGATTGATAATGATTATGATGATTATGATGATTATGATACTGGAGGATACTGATGACACTGGAGGATACTGATGACACTGGAGGATACTGATGACACTGGAGGATACTGATGACACTGGAGGGAACTGATGACACTGAGGCTGATGCTGATGAAGAATGATAGACCATGAAGATAAAGAAAAGCTGGATCAAAATGAAGAAAAATGACCAGGTGAAACGTTTCTGATTTGAGATGTGTTTTCTTTCTGTCAGAGCATTTGCATTGCATTACTGTGTGTGATAAAGATATGTATGAATTTATGAAAATCATGTAGAATGAAGATACCAAATATCTATTATGGGTTTGCACAAAGCATGAGCAACTAGAAATTATATGAATAGGATCAGTTAGTGGACTAGAGACTTTTGGGAGTGAAAGCTTGGGGATGTGATGGCATGCTTAGACCGAGTGCATGTATATGCTGATTGATTTGAACACTTAGTGAGTGGGAAACTTTGGATCCTAGTATTTATTTCTTGTGAGATCTTACCTCCATATGGATCATGATTTATAAAGAAACATTCATACTCATGCCAGCTGTATATGTGCGTGTATGTTGTTGGTGCGCTACGATGAGCTAGTAGGCGGGTGGAACCACCTTGGTCGGGTAATCGAGGCCACGAGCCGTAGCTAGTTTCGTCGTAGGCCTAACCTATCTGTTGTCATGCGCCTGTATGGGTCGGTAGGCGGGTGGAGTCACTCTGATCGGGTGGTCAGAGCCACGAGCTGACGTCGATTTCATGTAGGGCTAATGTTGTGTATGTCGTGCGCTATGTCGGGTCGACAGACAGGTGGAACGAACTTGGCCGGGTGGACAAGTCCATGAGTCGCACCCGATTTCGACATAGGCCGATTTGTGAAAAATAAAAGATAAAAAGAAATGCTGAGCTGAGATGAAGAGGAAAAGAAAAAGAAAAAGAAAAAGAAAGAAAGATCTAATGGAGAGCTGGACAAGTAGGAGATAAATAGTAGGAATCGAGGTATATTCTACAAACTGAGTTAGTAGAAACATATGTATATGCTAGTACTTAGAATGAGCAGTTGGATCTGAACCAGTTGAACAAACAAAAGATCTAGAAAGCCAACGATTTATTCATGTGATTACTTGTCAGATTGCAGACGCAGAAACATAATATGATGATTGTGAAGCTTGAATCTACCTAATTTTCAAAAATTCATACCAATCTTTAAAAAGATTGCATGACTGCATGAGATCATGATTTGAGTTTTGAGAAGAAAAAGATAAAAAGTGTAAAGAGATTTTAAAAGAACCCTGATGCGCTTTTGTTGAGTCTTGCAGGTTGGCCCATCGGGACGATGTGCAGGTTTAGCGGGGGCGAATGTCGGGATGAAATCCCGCAGGAGTGTGCATTGTTTTTTTTCAAAAGTTCATTATTTTCTGAGTATTGTGTGATGTTTTGATCGAGAGAGTGGTATATTTTGTACATATTTAGGCCGAATTGATTGATTGTGTGATGCAGAAATAAGTTTGAGATGTATGTTAGACGTGTGTGTAAAAATAACTGACATTAGACCCATGAAAACCTTAGGTTTGACCCTTGAAACTGACTGGAAAATGCGAGTTTACCCCCCTGAAAACCGAACTTGAACCCTTGGAAACCCTTGAAGTTTAGGCCGAATTTGTAAATAAATCCCTGAATTGGCGAGCTTGAGATAAGTGTGAGCAAAACCCTGATCTTCCCGACCAAAAACCCTAGTTTTGACCCTCAGAACCCCCTGAAAATGTGAGTTTACCCCCCCTGAAAACTGGACTTGAACCCTTGGAAACCCTTGGAGTTTAGGTCCAAACTGTAAATAAACCCTTGAATTGGCGAGTTTAAGATAATTGTGAGCAAACGCCTAAAATTCCCATTCAAAAACCCTAGGTTGGACCCTTGGAAATTGCGGTTTTTGTAGGTTAAACCCTAAAAACCAATTAAACTGTAAATATCCAGTGTGAAACCAAAACCATAGTATAGGGGAAAAATTAAAAACTACCCAAAAATAGAAAGTTCATTGAGGAGGTTAGAACGTTCTAAAAGGAAGTCCTAGGGAGGGGCCTATAAATAAGTCCATACTCATTTGTTTCTTCCTCACCCTGTGGATCTCCTTGTGGATCGTTTCCTCCAGGTATGCTCCTTGTCTATTCATCTTTAGTCATGTTTTTTATGTTCTTACTCACATGCTCCATTACCATGCTGAGAGAGGGAGAAACTATGGAGCCCTTAGGCACATACGAAAGAGAGTGTCTCAATCAACCCCTTTCTATCCCTAGCTTCTGTGACTCAATTTCGTTGAAATACGTTCTGAAGACCATTAGAGTACGGACTAGATGCGTAGATGACTCTCGAGATGGAAGGGCACGATTCTATGCACGAATGAGAGAGAGAGATTTGCAGATCATGTGCGCGCAGAGATGACGGACAAGATAGAGAGAGAATTAGAAACAGGTTGTCGGTTACGTAGCTGCGCGTGGGTGATAGAGATGGGCTTGATAGCGAGTAGCTACGTGTCTGACAGACAGTCGCCTGAGAAGTCTCACAGACGAATTTGTGCTATTGGGTTAGGAGAGAGAGTGCCCGCCACAGACATCGCTAGAGAGAGAGTCAGAGATGAGCGTCGGGCAGTTCATGTGCGGACGATCTTGGCGCTGTGTGGAATCGAGAGATGAGAGAGTCGGTTGACTGGCGGAGAATCCAGAGAGAGAGATGTGCGTCAACACGCGGACGTGGAGGTGGACAGAGAAAGTCGTCTTCACACGAAGACAGAGAGATAGTTAGTTGTCGATAGTCGGCAGCTGTAGCGGCTGCTTGCGCGCATAGAGGAGAGAATGGCGGCTGCACGATGAGTTAGAGAGAGAAAGTGGCAGAGATAAATTGATGGCGGCGCTGCTGTCGCACGGGGGGGGTGAGAGAAATACAGAGAGATTTGAGGCGCAGATTGACGGAGGACTCGAGGAGATAGGGCCACCGACATCTGTAGAGGCAAACTACAGACTTCTTGGTGACGGTTCTGGAATCTGGCCAAAAGAGAGAAGACTCATAGTCATGACTCATAGTTGCTGTTGGGCGACCGAGATGGTGGCCCGCACTCAATTTCGGGAAGGCAGCAGGGAGTGATGTACACTGACAAATGTTAGAGATTCGTGGTCCACTGACTCCATGAGAGAGAGAGAGAGAGGCGCCAGAATCTGGAGAGATAGAGAGAGAAAGAAGGAGAGTGTCTCTCTCCCCCTCCCACGGCGGCAGCGCGCATGCACGCGAGAGAGAGAGAGAGAGAGAGAGAGAGAGAGAGAGAGAGATATTGTCGGCGAAAGACTGTGAGAGAGAGAGAGGTGTGCACTGACTACGTGGCTGAGAGACAGAGAGTCATATTTGGCGGCGCTGTAGATCACGCTGAGAGAGAGAGATTATGCTGCTGACAAGGATGTGCCAGAGAAGTCGCTGAACGCACCAATAGAGAGAGCATCTGGTGACTGGGCAGAACTCGACGGAGAGAGAGGGCGGCTACTGGCTCGCGAATATGCAGAGAGAAAATCAGAGAAAAAGAGAGAGAGAGGAGACGGAAGATTCTCTGGCTACGTTCTACTCACTTGATTTGTGGCTAATCATGGCATAAAAAGGATCCATACTGTAGTATTTGACCAAGCCTCGAATAGGGAATATTGTGACATAGTCATCGAAGTGAAGAGAATTTGTGATGGCACTCGTAAAGATCAGACAAGCAATAAGTCTGTAGCTAGAAACAATATCTCATATCATCTAATCACGTAGTTTGGCTTACGATAAGCAAAGAAAATGAATAATAATAGATATCAACAATCTTCAAAACAAATTTGAACTACATCCGTAGGCTCATGGAACGATATGATGGAGTGAGCGTAAGATGAAAGGAAAATGTGAGGCATGAACCCCGGATATGACAAAAGAGAGAATTTGAATGTAAACACGAGAAATAAAGAGAGAGGGGGCATTGTTTTAATGGAGTATAATTATTGACGTTTTCTTTAATGTACTAATGATGAATAACCCCACCCTGTGGATCTCCTTGTGGATCGTTTCCTCCAGGTTACTGCGTGATCAGAGATTACTGTGGATTTTGAAGTAAAGAGCTGCAAAGTGAGGATTTGAAGAAAAGCTTGGACCGAAGAAAAGTGAAGAAAAGATTAAATCGCAAAGACCAGAAGATAGAGATCGAGGGTGACTTCCTGCACTGTAGCGGGAAGCCTACATCATATCCAGCCGATCCGCACTGTAGCGGCGGCATTTATTTGTATTTATCTGTCCCGCACTGTAGCGGGTTTTTGTATCGCGGACCCGCACTGTAGCGGGCATCACTGTATTATTGTATCATCGAGTTTATATACACACTGACCCAGTGATTTCGAGAATCAGTGATTTCGTATCTGATTTGTCTCTCTCTCGACGCCTACGGTTGTGTACGCACGCACGTCTCGACACTTCCGAGGGGCGAGGGTCCCACGCGTACGAGGATCGCGCACGCTCCAGAGAGCACAGGCGAGGCGCCCAGCGCGCAGACGCCGCTCGCAGGACAGCGGGAACGGCGCACCAGAGCGGGGCCTGATCCAACCCCAGGCGCCGGCTTCCCGCCACGACCTCCTTCTTCCCGACACCGCCGTGGCACTTTTTTCCCTGTTTAGGAGGTTTTTTTCCTCTGGCTTGTATATACGCCTATTGCCCTAATGGGATACTTATCTTTGTACATTCTCTAGTAATAAATTCAGTATTGTGTGTTGTGCTCCAAGCTTCTTCTTCTTCCTTGTGCTGTTCGCGTGCTTTCGCAAACATTTAACTCCAACAATTGGTATCCGAGTAGGTCGTCGCTTCATCTAGGCCGTCATCGACACTCCTCCCGTTGCAGTCTCAAAATCTCAAGAATTTTGGTGAGCATACTCAGCGTGTTTTCGAGATCAAAACAGCTTCGCTTTGTGGTGCTGAAATCACGATCTGAGCTCGTTTCGACCTTTGAACGCACTATCGCAGCACTTGTGCAAGCCAAAGGTATATACCAATTTCGGTTTGCCATTATAAGCATCTCGAAGTCTGCTACAGGTCTAATAGAATTTGTCTGGGCAGTTTTGTTCAACTTTTTGAGATACAGTCAATTTTCTACATCAAGATATTTTAGTCATCGGCCATGGTTGAAAGCAGTGATGTATTCCGTATGTTGGTTGTTGACGATAAGTTGGATGGTACCAACTACCCATTATGGGCTTATATGATGCGACATGTATTGGTTGCAAAAGGACTGTGGAACATTGTGCAAGCTGTTGAAAAACATCCTATCACACTTGCAACTGTTACAACTGCAGGTACTAAAGTTGATGTAGAAGGTATCGAAGATGATGATATTTTGCATATTCCTATTCGTACTGCGGTTTTTGCTACACCTACTATAGAGCAAATTCGTTGGGATGGCACAGATGCCCAAGCACATGCATTGATAGCTTTGTCTATCAAACCTGCCATTATTCCTCACATATGCTCTTGCAAAACAGCTAAGGATGCTTGGGATACTCTTACCACATTGTACCAAGCTAGGAATGAGGCTCGTATTACCTCTGAAAACAGCTGAAGAGTGTCCACATGAATGAAGGTGATTCCATGGATAGTTTTCTAACAAAGATCAAAGACTTGAAGGAACAATTGATTTCTGCTGATGAGGTTATATCAGATAGCTCACTTGTGCAGACCGTTCTAAATGGTCTTCCTGATTCATATCAGAGTTTTGCTTCTACTCTTCGGTTGATGATGAAAGGCAATCCAAATGCCTTGTCATTTGAGGAGTTAGTCTATGTTTTGTTGCAGGAGGATCAGTCTAGGCAGAATAGGTCCATTATGCGTGTTGCAGATCAAGCTTTCCTGGCTAGTCAGAAGGGCAAAGGAAAATGGAGCTCTTCAAGTAGTAAGCAAAAATCTGCTAATTCTGCACAATCGAAGAGGGAAGACAAAGATGAAAAGAAATCCAAAAAGCAGAAATTGTTTTGCAAGTACTGCAAAGGAGATGATCATACCATAAAGAACTGTCCAAAACTAGCTACTAAAGAGGCAAAAAAAAAGAGGTTGGAATGGTTGTTGCAGAGGCCTCTACGCCAAAAATAGAGTCTGCTAATCTTGTGTAGGAAGGAGAATGGGCGTTTACAACTATTTGCAGTTTTGACCCATCTTCTCATGAGCAGTGCATGTCTGCAGTAGACTCAAATGTTTGGTACTTTGATAATGGAGCGACCAAACATATTACCTCTCATAGTGCCTCTTTTGCATCAGATTGCTATGCTATGGCTGCATCTAGTCTCTGTGATGAGAATGAGCCTGTTTCGTTTGATGAAGCACAAAATTCAGAAAATTGGATGGCTGCTATGAAATCTGAATATGATGCTATAATGAAGAATGGTACTTGGTCTTTATCTGACTTGCCTCCTGGCAAGAAGGCCATTGGGACTAAGTGGGTATACAAGCTGAAGTGTACACCTGATGGTACAATTGACACGTATAAGGCTAGGCTTGTTGCAAAGGGTTATGTGCATAAAAGAGGCATTGATTTTGATGAGACCTTTGCACCTACTTGCTAAATGACTACTGTTCCTAACATCTATGCACTTGCAGCTCATCATGGTTGGAATGTACATCAGTTGGATATCAAAACAACATTTCTGAATGGAAACTTGCACGAAGAAGTGTATGTTTTTTAGCCTCGTGGCTTTGTGCAAAAAGGGCATGAAAACCAGGTGTGCAGGTTAAAGAAGGCATTATATGGTTTAAAGCAAGCCCCACGTGCTTGGTATGAAAAAACACATGCCTATTTGATTGCACATGGTTTTGAGAATAGTCCAACTGAAAGCACCTTATATGTTAAGCATGCTAATGATGTACTTCTGATCATTGTGGTTTATGTTGATGACATGCTGCTCACTGGTCCTCATGAGAGGCATATTGCTGATTTTAAGGCTGATTTACATGTCTCATTTGAGATGTCTGATTTGGGGCATTTGCATCACTATTTGGGCATTCAGTTTATGCACCTTGATGGTGGAATTGCTTTGTGTCAAACAAAATATATTGACACATTATTGCAGTGTTTCGGCCTTGAAGACTCTAAGCCTATTGCCACTCCTATGGAGTCAGGATGTTGGAGATGCACTTGATGTTGTTCTCTATCAGCAGGCTGTTGGATGCTTGATTTACTTATGCATTACACGGCCAGATATTCAATTTGCTGTCTCACAGATGAACAGGTTTATGCATTGCCCAAGTGTTAAGCATTGGCAGGAAGTTAAGCGCATCTTTCGCTACTTGAGTGGTACTCGGCTACTTGGATTGTTTTATCCCAAGGGGGGATCACTACTTCCAGATTTGCATGCTTTTTCTGACTCAGACTTGGCTGGTTGCTATGACACTCGTGTGTCCACTAGTGGCTTTTGCTTCATGCTTGGTAGCTCATGTATATCTTGGTTGAGCAAGAAACAGCCTACTGTGGCCACTTCCAGTTGTGAGGTTGAGTATAGGGCAGCTTTCACAGCTACTGTTGAGTGTGTGTGGCTCAGACGCCTTATGGCTGATTTGGGTGTTGGTCAGTCTTCTGCCACCACCATATTCACTAACAGTCAAAGCGCATTGGCAGTTGCGAGGAACCCTGTGTTCCATGCTCGCACTAAGCACATTGAGGTGCATTATCATTATGTCAGGGGGAGGTTCTTTGCTAGGGAGATCAGTTTGGCATATGTGCCCATGCAAGAGAACATTGCAGACCTTTTCACGAAGGCTCTGCCTAAGGAGAAGCTTGAAGCTTTCCGCAAAGCTTTGGGCTTACTTCCTTTTGTGGATTGATTCCACATAGCTTGGCACTTCCTTATACATGAGTGCCAGCTCCTTGTTCACAGCATCATTCCCAGGGGGGATTTGTTGATATATTTAGGTAGTGATGTGTGTGAACACACTAGGATTGCCGGGGCACTTTTTTCCCTCTTTAGGAGGTTTTTTTCCCCTAGCTTGTATATACGCCTATTGCCCCAATGGGCTACTTATCTTTGTACATTCTCTAGTAATACATTTAGTATTTTGTGTTGTGCTCCAAGCTTCTTCTTCTTCCTTGTGTTGTTCGCGTGCTTCCACAGACGTCTAACTCCAACAAGTAGTAATTTTCTTGTACATATGGAAAGAACCTTCCCACAAAAAAACTTCAAGGGGAGTGAGATTAGAGTTACCTTTTGTATTTTTTTTTTTTACAAAGTCTTTTAAAGTGCTACATAAGGGACCCACTATAAAAAGGCCATGTAGAAACTTTTTGCTAGTGTACGCAGTGAGCTCTTCTCTCTTGCAAACTTTATTCACAAGTTTTCTTGTCGATTTCAAGTGTGATTTTTGCATGTTTCTTGGTGTATGACACTTTCTTCTTGCTTGTTAATGTGTCTCCTAGCCTTATTTGATCATTTGTGGTTGTTGCAAGTGACTTTTGATAGTCACCGAAAAGTCACACTTCTTGTGCTGAAAAAGTTCTTCAAAAATTTGAGTATTGAGATGAGACCATTGACAATGGAAGACTTGCTAGTGATGCGCACACAAGGAATAAGATTAGATCACACACACAAACATACATACAAATTTATCTTTGTATATTGGGTATACAGGAGGGCACTTAGTGCCAATGTGGTGATAATGACAAGGATACAACACAATATGTGAGCATGGACAAAATGGTATTACAAATACAAATTGTTTCACCAAAAGTGTGGAATCAAAATTTTTGTAGATGGGAAAAAGAAATTTGAATTTCAAAATGGAAGTCCAAAACTTGATGAGACAGAAGCATGTATATGTTTCTTTATCTTTTCTTTGGCTTGATTTCTTGCTGATAATAATTCTCCTCTCTCTTCCTTGTTCTTCTCATCTACTGACCTTATATTCTTGATCTTTCTACACTCAGTACTTTGCTTCATTGCTCTCTTCATAATTGTGCAAAAGAGAAGTTTTGTAGTTGAGTTTATATAGGGAGTAGAGAGAAAGGCATAAAAGATTGGTATTTGTGGCTGCATGCATTACCAAGGTGTGGAAAGGAGTAAAAAAATGATGTTGCAATAGTATGCATGGTAGGTATGAAGCCCTCAACCTAATGAAGAAACGATTTCACTCTACCTATTAAGCTACAATCCTTTGATAATGGTGCAATAGAAGAAAAGACTCAAATACAACTATTGTTACATGAGAGAGGGATCGAGGGCTTCAAAAAAGAGGGTCATCAAGAAGAGGGTGGGAAGGTCAGAAAAGAGAATTGGAAAAAGGGTGATAGTGTGGGAAAGTTGCAAAATAACCTTTTTCATAAAAAAGATCCATAATCAAAAGCATCTTGGTAGAAGCAGTTGCACCACTACTTCTAAGAGCATTACTACCTTCAAATTAAGTTTCCAATACCTAGGAATCTAATATCATGTAGAGAGTACACATAAAGAAGCAAAAGTGAAAGTGTGAAATAAAAGAAAAAGAGTATGAGACTCAAAGAGTGACTAGATCATGACATGGGAAAACTCATATGAATTAGAGTGATCTTTCCAAGAACATAGAGTGATATCTAAAGCTTATAACCAAGTATAAAATGAAGAGAGGGGCTCCTTTTATAGATTTGGAGAGAGGCTCCTCTAAAATGTACAATGTGAGATAAAAATCTTGAAACAAGAATGAACGTGAATCTAAATGATAAGGGTTCCAAGTACAAATAGAGTGCTAGAGAATGGAAATTTACTCATACAAATGAACTAGATACTAAAAGTAAAGGATCATATTTTTAGCAAAAACAATGTGTCAATAAATTTTGTTTGAAATAAAGAGATTCCTCCGTCAAAGTTGTATAAGTTGAATGTCAAAATAGTGATGCCAAAGCCCCATATTTGACATGTCCAAAGATGCATGAAAGTCACTCTTAAAATTAGAAATATGTGTATCATCAAGAAAACTGAGTGGCATGGCATAAAAAGAAAGTACAATGATAAAAAATACACTAGCTAAAAACGTTATGTATAAGGTGTTTTGAACTGAATTTCTCTTAATCCATGCAATTCTAATCTGAAACCATATATTTCGTTCTTCAAATTGTACATATGATTTTCTTTCCCTTTTTGCATAAAACCATGGGCCTCTATTATATACAATTCCTCATATAAATGCTCATTTGAAATGAAAATCTTAATCTATAATTGATGTATATTCCAATTTCCAACCAGTGTTGCAAATACACATATTTCATGAATGGCTTTCATACTGCACATAGGATAGTAGTGATGTGTGTGAACACACTTAGGATTTTCAGGGCACTTTTTTCCCTGTTTAAGAGTTTTTTTTCCCTAATAAGTTACTTATCTCTGTATATTCACTTGGTAATCAGTATTGTGTGTTGTGCTCCAAGCTTCTTCTTCTTCCTTGTGGTTTTCATGTGCTTTTGCAGACCTCAAATCCAACAATTGGTATGAGAGTAGGTCGTTGCTTCATCGAGGGCATCATCATCACCCCTTCGATCCCAGTCTTCGAATCACATGAAATATGAGCTTGTTTCGACCTTTGAATGTGCTATCATAGCGCCTGTGTAGGCAATTTCTTCTTTTTGTGCCAAACATATATACAGGTTTTTGTTTGCTAATACAAGCATCTCAAAGTCTACCATAGGTTTAGCACAACTCGACATGGTAATTCTGTTCAAACTTTTTGAGATACAATCTTTTTTTTTTGCATCAGGGTATTTTAGTCATTGGTCATGGCTGTAAGCAATGATGTACTATGTATGTTGGTTGTTGAGGAGAAGTTGGATGGTACCAATTACCCATTGTGGGCATATATGATGCATCATGTATTGGTCACAAAAGGATCATGGAATATTGTGCATGGTGTTGAAAAACGACCTACTACACCTCTAAATACAATTATTGAAGGTGATGTAGATGGCATTGAAGATGATGGTCTTCAAGGTCTTGTTCGTGCTATGGTTCCTACTACACCGACTATAGAGCAACTTCGTTGGGATGGTAGAGATGCTCAAGCACATGCATCGATAGCATTTTCTGTTAAACGATCCATTATCCCTTATGTTCACTCTTGCACAACAGCAAAGGATGCTTGGGATACACTTACCACTTTGTACCAAGCAAGAAATGAGGTTTGTGTTGCTTACCTCCAAAAACAGTTGGAGAGTGATCATATGAATGAAGGAGATTCTATGGACAATGTTTTGACAAAGATCAAAGATTTGAAGGAGTAGTTGATTTCTATTGATGAAGTCTTGTCAGAGAGTTCACTTGTGTAGACTGTTTTGAATGATCTTCCAGATTCATATCAAACTTTTGCTTCTACTCTTCGGTTGATGATGAAGGGCAATCCAAATGCCTTAACATTTGAAGAGTTAGTCATTGTTTTGTTGTTGGAAGATCAGTCCAGGTACAACAAGTCCATCATGCATGTAGTAGATCAAGCTTTCTTAGCTAGTCAAAAGGGCAAAGGTAAATGGAGCTCATTTGTTAGTAAGCAAAAATTTGCTAATTTTTCACAATAAAAAAAGGAAGACAAAGATGAGAAAAAGGAAGACGAAGATGAAAAGAAAAGAGAAAATCTTTTGAAAATATTTCAAAGGAAATTATCATGTCAAAAAGAGTTATCCAAAACTGGCTGCAAAAGAGGCAAAGAAAAAAGAGATTGCAACCGTTGTTGTAGAGGCCTCTACACCTAAAACAGATTCTGCTTATCTTGTGTAGAATGAAGAATGATTGTTTACTATTGTTTGCAGTTATGAACCATCTTCTCATGAACAATGTATGTGTGTAGTAGACTCACATGTTTGGTACTTTGACAGTGGTACAACCAAACATATTACCTTGCAATGTAGTTTCTTTAGTTCACTTGAGCCTACCCCTACAGGGAATACTTTCACATGTGTTAACAACTCCTCTTATCTTGTAATGGGAGTTGGTAAGATCATTTTGACTATTACTGATAGTAGTTCTTTCACATTTCATACGCTTTGTTTATGCCAAGGATCAAGAAAAATCCGTTATCTGTTTTGACATTATCCAAGATTGTCCTTGTTGTGAAATTTGTTGATGACAGATGTACAATTCATGATCTATCGAACGGTAATGTTATTATTACTTACGACATTTTTTGTCGTGGGCTGTATAAGCTCATAGATTATGAAAAATCTATGAATGATTTAGCATGTGCAGTTCAAGATTCTCAGGCTATGTCAAATAAACTCCTCTTATCCTATAATGGGAGTTGTTAAGGTCATTTTGACTATTGCTGATAGTAGTTCTTTCACATTTGGTGTTTTGTTTATGCCAAGGATTAAGAAAAATCTGTTGTCAGTTTTGGCATTAGCCAAGATTGGCTTGGTTGTGAAATTTGTTGATGATAGATGTAGAGCTCATGATCTATCGAATGGCAATGTTATTATTGCTTCTTGCATTTTCTATCGTGGGTTGTATAAGCTCATAGATTATGAAAAATCTATGGATGATTTAGCATGTGCAGTTCAAGATTCTCAGGCTATGTCAAATGCAAAGCTTTGGCATGCCAATTTAGTGATGTTTGTGGTCCTATGCACACACCCTCTTTTGGGAACTACCTTTACTTCAATACTTTTATTGATGATGCATGGAGTGTTTATGTGCTTCAAACAGTTTCTGGTTTTGGTTGAAAATCTGTTAGCATGTAAAATGGGCACCCTCCATTCTGATCGGGAGGGGGGGTACATGTCTTCTGATTTTAATGCATTTCTAGCTTAACATAGGATAAAACATCAATGTATAGTGCCGTATACACCTCAACATAATGGAGTTGCATAAAGGAAGAATAGGTCACTCATGGAGATGGTGAGGTGTATGGTTAAAAGTCAAGCTTTATCCCAACTTCTAGCTTATGTGTGCAACATATGTACTTAACAGGTGTCCCACCAAAGCATTGCAATCTATCACTCCATTTGAGGCTTGGAATGGTCACAAACCATCTGTTGCTCATCTACATGTCTTTGGTTGTCTAGCATATGCATTAGTGCCTAAACAACAACATGAAAAATTGGATGATAAAGCAGTAGAATGTGTTTTTGTTGGGTATAGTTATGAAAGCAAAGGCTACTGCCTATATCATCCATATATTAAATGCATTTTGTTTAGCCTGGATGTTGTTTTTGTGGAAGATGCAATTCAACGATTGCTTTCATGTACTACAGAGATATCAATTAGCTCCAAAGATGTGTATGACACTTTGTTGCCTCTTTTTACACGTGGACAATCAAGTGCTGGTCCAAATGAGGCAGTTTCTCAACCTTTACACGTTTCACATGATGATGCAGATCATTCCATTTTTTATGCAGACTTACATGATGTACTTGTTGATGAGAGGGTTGATATAGAGGAGGCAAAAACTATGCCTAAATGGCTGGTGAAGACTTTGTAAAATAACAAATTAGATGCATCTCTATCATATCATACTCGTTCAGGCTCTCATAGTGCTTCTTTTACATTAAATTGCTATGACATGGCTGCCTCTAGTCTTTGTGATGAGAATGAGCCTCTTTCTTTTAATTAAGCACAAAATTAAAAAAAAATTGGATGGCTTCCATGCAATCAAAATATGATGCTATTATGAAGAATGGTACTTGATCTTTATGTGATATTCTATTATGAAGAATGGTACTTGGTCTTTATGTGATTTGCATATAGGCAAAAAGGCCATTGACAGTAAATGGGTTGTCTATGTTGATGACATGCTGCTCACTGGTCCTAATAAAAAGCATATTGTTGATTTTAAGGCTGATTTGCATGCCTCTTTTGAGATGTCAGATTTTGGGCCTTTGCATCATTATTTGGGCATTTAGTTTATGCAGGTTGATGGTAAAATAGCTTTGTTTCAAACAAAATATATTGACACATTATTGCAGCATTTAGGCCTTGAAGACTATAAAATTATTGCCATTCCCATGGAAAAATGTTTACGATTGAGTCTTCATGATGCTGGAGATGCATTTGATGTCGTTCTCTATCAATAGGCTATTGGATGCTTGATTTACTTATGCATTATTGGGCATGATATTTAGTTTGCTATCTCCCAGATCAGCAAGTTTATGCATTTCCCAGGTGTCAAGCATTGGTAGGTGGTTAAGTGTATCTTTTGCTACTTGAGTGGTACCCAACTACTTGGATTGTTTTATCCCAAAGGGGGATCTCTACCACCAGATTTACATGCTTTTTTTACTTTGACTGGGTTGGTTGCTATGACACTGGTGTGTCCACCAGTGGTTTTTGCTTTATGCTTGGTAGCTCATGCATATCTTGGCTGAGCAAGAAGCAGTCTATTATGGCCACTTCTAGTTGTGAGGCTCAGTATAGGGTAGCTTTCATAGTGACCATTGAGTGTGTGGCTCAGATGCCTTTGACTAATTTGGGTCTTGGTCCGTTTTTTGCCACCACCATCTTCACTGACAGTTAGAGCACATTGGCAGTTGCAAGGAACCCTCTGGTGTTGGAGCAATCGTATGCAAGCCTAAGTATTGGCTTGAGTCCCACAAAGTCATAAAAGAAGCTTTAAAATGAAGACTATGTAAAGTTCACTTGTGAACTACCTCTTGTAACTTTTGAAGAGTTTACCTAATGTAAAAGTGAAAGAATCTTAAGTGGTTGAGTCCACTTGATCAAAAAGGGAAAGAGGAGCCACGAATTCGTGATTTGTGGTAGGTAGAGAATCAAATCAATCATTGATTGATTGGAGAGTGATTGAGGGAAGTTAGCCTCCCAAACTCAACTATAAATAGATGGCAGTTTCAGTCGTGGTTAGAGAGACCTATGTGAAGACCTCAAAGAGCTGAGATTTATGCCATATCAAGGTGTGATTACAAGGCACACATATGTATCAATAAGTCATTGTATTTTACAAGCAATATACTTTCATTTTCATGATCATTTGAGTTCATATTTCCATGTTCTTGTGAAGTGTACTACTCACTGCCATATCTCTCAATTTTCTCAGTCAGATTGCAAAGATGGTTTCTCTGAGCTTGGTGCATCATTTTTAGTGATTTAACTTGGTAAAGTTAGCTCTATAAGTCTACTATATTCTCATCAATTTTCATTTCATTTGGGTATTGCAATCTTTAGTTATGTTCAGTTGAAGTCAACCCTATCTGTCATTTTCACTTCTCTGTCAGGTACCCGACTTTTTTACTCATCTTGTCAGAGCTGTTTCTCAGTATGTACTTATTCAAATTCCATGATTTAAAGCTTGTTGGATTTATCATACGGTCTAGTATAAGCATACAAATTTTCATAATCATTGAAATCTTAAATCTGGAGTTATGTTCATTTTGCTGCTCACTAGTCTCAAACTGTAGTAGCCCGTGAAAATCGGGATGATGTCATCACTTGTTAAAACTCATTCTCAGTGTGTGGTTTATTATTTTTGATGAGATTACTCTTGAAAGTTAGCTCTTTAAGTTAACTAGACTTCCCCAAGAGGAATTAATCTAATTTCTACTGTGCTCAAAGAATTATGCAAAACAGTAGACAGGTGTATGAACCAAAATAGCAAGTTTTTCACCTCTGAGCTAACTCCAACATATCTGTTTTGATCTATCTTTTTGAGAGTGATCTTCCAAGGTACATAGGGTTTCTAATACATCCATTGGCAAGCTAAAAGGGCCCACCATATACTCCTGGAGTTCATTTGGCTGGTGTAGGTCAAGGATTTTGCGACACCTCTTCATCTTCAAGCACATACCTATCCATCTCTTCACAGTGGTATGAGAGCAAGGTTGGACAACATGGCAGATGGATTTCCTTCATCAATTGACAAATTGGACAGAGGTAACTACTCCACTTGGTCATTAAGAATGGAAGCTTATCTCCAAGGTAGAAGTTTATATGGTTATGTGGCTGGAGATGAAGTTATGCCAAGTTTCAGGAACAAAAGTCAACCAACACAAGAAGAGCAAGAGAGATTGAGCACATGGTGCTCCAAGGATGCACTTGCAAGGTCTTATCTCCTCAACTCTATCTCAGATTTTTTGTTGCCTCACATTAGAAGTTGTAAGACATCTCAGGAAGTGTGGGATGCACTTGAAGCTTTCTTCTCTTCAAGTACCAAAGCTAGGAAGCATCAACTATGGCTGGATTTCACAACTCTCAAGAAGGATACCAAACAAAATGTGACTGATTTTGTCACAAAGCTCAAGGACATAGCGGATCAGTTGGGAAGCATTGGAGAGGTAATAGATGAAGAGCAAATTGTAAGGCAGGTCATCAATTGCTTGAAGGCAGATGACAAGTGGGAAGCATTCACCACAGCTATGGATTTGTACATGGACATGCATGTACCTGATTTCAATACACTCATTGGACAACTACTTACTCAAGAGGCAAAGCTTATCAAAAATGGAATCTAAAGGTAATCAATCTTCAGCTTTATACACTGATAAAAGCAAGTCCAAAGATAACAAAGGAAAGGCAAAGAAATGGATGATGAAGCAGGTACATATCAAGCTAACTATGCAGGTAGAGGAAGACATGGCAGAGGTAGAGGAAGAGGAGGTAGACAAGGTAGGGGGAGATCCCAAGACTCCAACTCATGTTCTATTTGTGGACTAACTAATCATACAACTGAAAATTGCTTTAGGAATTCCAGGAATCAAAGAGGCAGAGGATACAATAGAGGAAGTTATGGCTACTCAAGAGGAAGGTTCAACAATTATCATGGCAAGTACAACAACTACAATCATTCAAACTATCAAGGAGGCTACAAAGGAAGGAGAGACTACAATAACTACACAGAAGACTCAAACAAAGAGGATTCATTATTGATCATGAACATGGCTATGCCACAAGGTAAATCTGATGAGCATGTTTTCTACATAGATTCAGGTTGTTCAAATCATGTGGCAGGGAATGTGGCACTCCTATCAGATTTAGAAGATCCAAGGAATAAGCATGAGGTACAAACTGGAGATGATACAAAACATCCTGTGGAGAAAATAGGCAATATCAAAGCACCTGATGGAAACATCAACCTACTCAGTAAGGTACTCTATGTCCCTACCATTACAAAGAATTTGATAAGTGTTGGGCAGATAGTAGAGAAAGGGTTGCAAGTTAGGTTCACAAAAGCAGGAGCATTTGTTGAAGATCCAAGTCAAGGATTCAGAAGAATTGCAAAAGGTGAAAAGGAAGGTAGATTGTTCACATTTGAATTACAAGACACTAGAAATATTGCTCTCTTTAATTATGGTAGTCAGACACTCACAGAATTGGAAGTATGGCACAAAAGGTTAGCACATATTGGTGAAAGGTCATTAAAGCACATTTGCAGGGACCAAAGTGTACTTGGACTCCCTAATTTGTCAAAACAACATATGATTTATAAGTGTAGTGCATGTCAATTTGGAAAGTCTCACAGGTTACCATTCATGAAGAAAGGTTATATGCATGGAGATCTCTTGGAGTTGGTTCATACAGATGTATGGGGACCTAGCAAGGAAGCTTCAATATCTGGATCAAGGTATTATGTCTCCTTTATTGATGATTGCAGCAGATGGACTATCCTATTCTTTATGAAACACAAAGATGAAGTTTTTTCATGTTTCAAAAGATATTTGGCTCTTGTGGAGAATCAAAGAGGTAAATCACTAAAAAGGTTAAGGTCAGATGGAGGGGGAGAATACTTCTCCCATGAGTTTGATTCTTTTCTTCAAGAAAGAGGAATCAAAAGAGAGGTAACTACAAGGTACACTCCTGAGCAAAAATGGAGTGGCAGAAAGGAGGAATAGGACAATTGTTGAAGCTGCAAGGTCTATGTTAAATGAAAAGCATTTACCTAATTACTTATGGGCTGAGGCTATATCTACAACCACTTACTTGATTAACAGGTTGCCTTCAAAATCCCTTGATGGAATGACTCCATATGAGGCTTGGAATGGAAGAAGACCAAGCTTAGATCATTGTAAAATTTTTGGATGTATTGCTTTTGCTCATGTTCCTTCACAGGTTAGAGGCAAGATGGATCCAAAGGCAGAAAGGTGTGTATTTATTGGATATGACAACAATCAAAAGGGCTACAGGTTATACAACCCTACCAACAAAGGATTCTTGGTAAGCAGAGATGTAGTTTTTGATGAGAAAAATTCATGGTATGAAGATTCATGCAGGAAGGTCAATTTACCATATGAACTTGAAGAAGATTTTCCAAAGCTTGGTAGAGAACAACCAAAGATTGAAGAACAAGACACCTCAGAGGATGATGAAGAATCGCAGATGGAAAAGATCAAAGCATGGAAGTCTAAAGGTAAAGCAAAATTGCAAGAACTTGGACATGAGGCAGAATCATCACATCATGGCCTAAGAAGATCTATGAGGGAAAAGAAAAAACCAGAAATGTATGGGTTTGACACCTCATTAGTAACTAAACATTCTATCTACATAGCACAGGACATAAACCAAGAGGAGGCATCATCATTTGAAGAGGCCAAAGCAAAAACAGAATGGAAGCATGCAATGAAGGAAGAGATTGAAGCACTGGAGGAAAACAACACTTTGGATTTGGTGCCCAAGACTTCATCCATGAAGGTAATAGGCTCAAGATGGGTCTATAAACTCAAGAAGAATTCTGATGGTTCCATTAACATGTATAAGGCAAGGCTTGTAGCAAAAGGCTTTGCACAAACTCAGGGAATTGATTATGAGGAGACCTTCTCTCTTGTGGCAAAGATGCCTACTATTAGGGTTTTGCTTAGTATTGCCTCTTCCAAGAATTGGAAGATACTTCAACTAGATGTAAGGAATGCATTCTTGAATGGTTGGATAACAGAAGAGGTATAAATGGCACAACCACCTAGTTTTCAGAATCAAGTTTATCCTGATTATGTGTGTAAACTTAACAAAGCATTGTATGGTCTCAAGCAAGCTCCAAGAGCTTGGAATTTCAGACTTGTTTCATTCTTGCAGGACAAAGGCTTTCAACCAAGCAAGGCAGATCCTTCACTCTTTATTAAAAGGAGTAATTCCGAGGTCATCTACTTATGTGTATATGCAGATGATATTATATTGACAGGAAATGATGCAGATGGTATGAAGAAGATCAAAGATCAGATGAGAGAAGAGTTCAAGATAAGTGATTTGGGTTCACTTACCTACTTCCTAGGTTTGGAAGTTGTCTACAAAGATCATGGTTTGTTTCTTACTCAAAGAAACTACATTAAGGACATGTTGGCAAAATTCAAGATGCAAGATTGTAAGATTGCAAGTACTCCAATGGAGGTCAATCACAAATTGAGCTCACATGAAGGTGAACTCATAGAGGACATCACATCATATCAAAGTCTAGTGGGTAGTCTCAACTATGCCACATTGACAAGAGTAGATATATGTTACAGTGTGAGTGTGCTAAGTCAATTTATGCACACACCAAGGAAACCACATATGGATGCTGCCAAAAGGATTCTCAAGTATCTCAAAGGAACCATAAATGAAGGACTTTATTATCCTTATGTATCTGATTTAGGTTTGAAGCTATTTTCTGATGCAGATTGGGCTGGCTCCAAGGAAGATAGAAGGAGCACTTCAGGTTATCTTACCTTTGCAGGTCCAAAGATTATTTCATGGTCATCCAAGAAGCAACCCACAGTTGCTCTCTCTTCTACTGAAGCTGAATATAGAGGTCTTGCCATAGCTACACAAGAAGCTATGTGGATGAAGACATTATTCAAAGATCTTGGATTGGAGTTTGGAACTCCAACTATTTTTGGTGACAATATGAGTTCTATTCATTTGGCTGCTAATCCTATTTTTCATGCAAGGACTAAACATATTGAAGTTCATTATCACTATGTATGAGAAAAGGTTCTAAGCAAAGAGATTCAAATATCATATGTGTCCACTCATCAACAATGTGCAAATATTCTAACCAAAGCATTGGATGGTACAAAGCTTTGCAAATTCAAGGCTATGATTGGTTTACAGGTAATCTTGGAAGATTGAAGACCTCAAGCATACTTGGCTTGAGGGGGAGCTGTTGGAGCAAGTGTATGACAAGCCTAAGTATTGGCTTGAGTCCCACAAAGTCATAAAAGAAGCTTTAAAATGAAGACTATGTAAAGTTCACTTGTGAACTACCTCTTGTAACTTTTGAAGAGTTTACTTAATGTAAAAGTGAAAGAATCTTAAGTGGTTGAGTCCACTTGATCAAAAAGGGAAAGAGGAGCCACGAATTCATGATTTGTGGTAGGTAGAGAATCAAATCAATCATTGATTGATTGGAGAGTGATTGAGGGAAGTTAGCCTCCCAAACTCAACTATAAATAGATGGCAGTTTTAGTCGTGGCTAGAGAGACCTATGTGAAGACCTCCAAGAGCTGAGCTTTATGCCATATCAAGGTGTGATTACAAGGCACACATATGTATTAGTAATTCATTGTATTGTACAAGCAATATAATTTCATTTTCATGATCATTTGAGTTCATATTTCCATGTTCTTGTGAAGTGTACTACTCACTGCCATATCTCTCAATTTTCTCAGTCAGATTGCAGAGATGGTTTCTCTGAGCTTGGTGCATCATTTTCAGTGATTTAACTTGATAAAGTTAGCTCTATAAGTCTACTATATGCTCATCAATTTTCATTTAATTTGCATATTGCAATCTTCAGTTATGTTCAGTTGAAGTCAACCCTGTCTGTCATTTTCACTTCTCTGTCAGGTACCCGACTTTTTTACGCATCTTGTCAGAGCTGTTTCTCAGTATGTACTTATCCAAATTCCATGATTTAAAGCTTGGTGGATTCAGCATATTGTCTAGTATAACCATACAAATTTTCATAATCATTGGGTTCTTAAATATGGAGTTATGTTCATTTTTCTGCTCACTAGTCTCAAACTGTAGTAGCCCGTGAAAATCGGGATGATGTCATCACTTGTTAAAACTCATTCTCAGTGTGTGGTTTATTATTTTTTATGAGATTACTCTTGAAAGTTAGCTCTTTAAGTTAACTAGACTTCCCCAAGAGGAATTAAGCTAATTTCTGCTGTGCTCAGAGAATTATGCAAAACAGTGGACATGTGTATGAACCAAAATAGCAAGTTTTTCACCTCTGAGCTAACTCCAACTTATCTGTTTTGATCTATCTTTTTGAGAGTGATCTTCCAAGGTACATAGGGTGTCTAATACATCCATTGGCAAGCTAAAAGGTCCCACCATATACTCCTAGAGTTCATTTGGCTGGTGTAGGTCAAGGATTTTGTGACACCTCTTCATCTTCAAGTACATACCTATCCATCTCTTCACATGTGGTCCATGCTCACACTAAGCGCATTAAGGTGCACTATCATTACGTCAAGGAACCCTGTGGTCCACACAATTAAGCGTCATATACATCCTAATATCCTTAAGTGCTGGTGAGAAAGATGAACACATAAAATGATTGTCCCAACTATTCGCTAGATATTGACAACATGAAGAAATTGATTCACTCTTCTAATCCTTTTCCTTTCATATAGGCCATGAAAAAAAAGTCCATTTCAAGTTGAATTTGTAGAATGTTTGGTGGTGCTATCTCTTGAAGATTCAAAATCTAAAAGTTTTTAGAAACTTTTGTGAGAAATTCAGAACAAGTTCTAACTAATGAAGCACGTAGAGAATATTTATGGCTTTTTCACTTATTAGTTGACTTTGAATTATCTTCATAGTGATAATCAAAGCTCTATACTTTTAATTAAGCACATGCTGCATCATGTGCGTACCAAGTAAACACCATCAACGTTTTTAACATCTCATAGGCATATGAGAGTTTAGGTATATCAATGCATTCTGATTTTTGGTATCAAATAGTTTTTGTGTATGTCCATTGAAGGGGTCAATGTGTAGTGGTTTGCAATGGGCCTGCTCACTTGAGCCACTCCCTATTAGTGGTGAATTCTGAGTCACATTGGCTTACTCTTTAATTTGTATACCTCATGCAATATTTCTCATTCTTAATTCATTAAATAGTTAATATAAAATAGAAGGTGAGGCATAGTTCTCTTCTTCAATCTCTTTCCACCAAAATGAGCTTTTCTTTACAATTCAATGGCCTATATTTGAAGTTCATTTTCCTCTTTGTCTATGAAGTACTTGGTGTGTCTCATACTTGAAAAGTTTCCCTACATTGTTGGCTATGTTGTGTGCTTCTTTTCTATGTTATCTATTATGTGAGAGAAGCTCGGCTTGTCATAGTTCTTAGCAAGCAATGTACACTTTTATGCTTGATCGCATGTACAAGTATACTAAGGTCCATAGAATACTGTACTCCATCTCAATTCTTATACCATAATACTTAATATGGATTGTATAAAAGCACACATAGTTGCTAATACCAAGACATTCTATACCTTTCTGAATGGAAATTATATATTACCTTAGTTGCTTGCAAGTTCCTATATTCTAAACTTTGAATAATATAAGTTGTTTGTTTTGCTTTGCTCTCAAGTTTTATCCACATCAAACAAGATCAAATCTCATGGAAAGATGGAAATTCAAGGAAAGGTAGGACTTAAGGGGAGAGTGGGAGACTTTGATATGGACGAATAATAAAAATAGAAATTAATTTAAAGGAAATAATTCAATGTGTGTGCTATATGAGCTCATCATGTGAACCAAGCATTGATAAGGCTGAAAAGTGAACAACTACCCATTTTCACATGTTTTCCTCATCCATGTATATAGGAAAGCACAAGCCCTACACGTGAAATGTGTGTACTATGACAAGAGGATGTGTTCTTGGGGTGCACAAAGACCTTCCCACACCAAATGTACAACGGAGCTTTGGATGTGGCATCAAAGTTGATGATGCCAGGGTGTTTGTTCATGTGATGGAAGACCACCATTGTTTGTTCATGTGATGGAAGACCACCATGCCTGGCTGTTCAATGGTCCTTTTCTTCTACCACCTAACTCGTGTACATGTTTGTACAACTCTTTTAATAGTTTTATTTTATATTCATAAACAGAAAATCCCATGAGACTTATGGAGTACATACACATATGAAATTCCATGCTCAATCCCATTGACTACTATGAGAGTTTGTGCTCAATGAGGGCACTATGAGCTGGGTGTACATGCACTTCTCTCAGCTTTCTTCATGTGCCCTTAAAGTTTCCTGGTTTGGGCCATTTTCTTCATGTGCCCTTGTTTCCTGGTTTGGGCCACATGTTTCTGCCTTCTCTTTGATGTTACCTTCTTCTCATGTGCATGTAAGATCCTATCCAATCACTTGTATGAGAGATATATAAAAAGCTGGATGCTTTGGGGCAACTGCCAACATGCTCTTCCCTTCTTTGAAGTTCATGCTCTACACTACTTCTTTGGAGTTCTTTGAAGGGATTTTCCAAGACCTATGATTCATTGGTACATTCTTGTCCTCTTAAAAGGAGTGTGGTGTGGATGTGAATGCAGACAAATTCACATAAAGGGAGATGGATTTTGTATTGCCACGATTCATGATGGACCCACCCCAAACACACACGATTGCTGTTGGGGCACCCACAAGTGTGGACACGAGGGAATTAGTCAATTCAAATAATGAACGTGCATGTGAAGGAAGCATGTGACTGTGAGGGCCTTAGAAGAAGACCAATGACCATTCTCATGTGAGAAAGAGAGGGAATCTAGAAAGAGAGAGCCTGTGGAGAAAGACTCAGAGAGAGAGAGAGAGAGAGAGAGAGAGAGAGAGAGTCTATACAAGAATGCACAAAAGGTGGTGCCCTATTGCCCATGTGAGGAGGCGCCATGAATGGATAAACGAGGAGTTCACTTTCACATGTGAAGTGCTGCAATTGGCAATGTACTTAATGATGACGAAGACCATGTCATCACTCACGAGAAAGTGTGTGTGTGTTAGAGAGAGGTGGCAATCATTATGTGCGAAGGCGAAGACACTAATGAAGTTCATGTGCAACTCATGTGAAGTTCATGTTCATATGTGAGTAATATGCATGTGCACAAGGGGCGTGAGCCTCCATAGCCAGGCTGCTCTTTTCGTACAGAGGAAATGTATGCAGGCAAGATAGATTTTTGGCGGCAGTCCTGATAGTTCTTAACGTGTTGGGCAGTAAAATATGGCTGTAAAGGTGGGAAAAAGCTCAAAAGAGAGAGAGAAAGAAACAACTTTTAACTATAAAAAGTACATCTGCATTATGTTCACATGAGTTGGTCTGATTGGTTGGTTGGAATCTTCATGTTTTGAGGCAGGGGCGAGGGTTCAACCCTTGTTAACCATTGTGGACGTGTAATGGGTTTTAGGTAAGTTTGTATCACCTTTGAGCAATTGATATGTTTAACTCTTGCTTTGTAGGATATGAGGAGTTCCATGCGTACTATACTATGTCGACCTTCACTTATACAACTATTCTTTCCATTAATTCAAGCTATTTGAGAGATTAGGTTTCAACCAAACTTCCTTAAAAAAAAGGGAATCAACACTATTGTCCTCACACTAGCATAGCTAGTTGATCCTCAGTCTTTTAAGCTCGGGGCAAGGTTCAACCCTCTATTGATTGTCGTGAACACCCCTCAACATTTGTGTGTTGAGATGAATGTGTATAAGTTCGGGTTGTTCAAATTGTTGTTGGTCTTTGGGTCGTTCCAAACCAGTCAGGCTTTTTGGCTAGTTCAAAATCACTTACATTGTCTAACTTTAGGGCCATCTCTTTCCTAGCTCTACTTTAGCGAGCTTTCGAGCTCTGTATCTTGACAATGCCAGACTTTTACCCTTGCTTTGAAAAATATGAAGAGTATCATAGATGTTATGCCCATCTTAGCTTGTACTTTTCAATTAATTCAAACTTATCTGAAAAAATACATTTCAATGATCGAACTTAAAGAATCGACACTATATGGAAGCAAATAGGAGTGAAAAAATGTTAAAAAACACAAAAAAAACTACTAAAAAAATATGAGTATTCATATTAATCGTTTGCCCTTCATTGTATAGTTGCAATTTCAAAATTAAAGCCCGGGGGAGTAGACCTCGGCCGAACCTACATTATAAAGAATCGTTAAAAAATACACTAAAATTAGAAAATATAGATTGTAATCTGTAAAAACCTTCAGGTATGAAGAGCAAAGAGTCCATAGAAAAACCAAGAATATCGACATTGTTGAACAGATTAGAGCGAGGCGTTAGTGTGGGTCATTTGAACAGTACTTGGGGATTGTCCAACCTACTGTTAGCGGAAAGCTTCTGCATTACCCTCTAATTCGCATATGATGCTCATGGGGAGGACGTTCACTTCTGAAGAAGTGAAAAAGCGCATGTGTTCAACAGAGCGCATGATACAGATCGTTCTTCTTCGTTCTCCAAAGCAAAACAAAAGAACAGAGCGATTCATATTTGAATTCGATAGGGAAGTTTGAAAGAGGAGAATCAACTCACCCTCACAAGAGAGATAACTTAGAGAGAGAGGGGAGCACACTCGAAAAGACTCTTATAGAAGATAGAGAGTCAGAAAGTCTTTCTAGAGAGGGCTGGAATGATCGCTTCAGATCCATCATCATGTACATCATCACATCACCATGAGGGCTACTATGTGCATGATCCATCATCATCATGGGATGCCTGGTTTGGTTTACGGTCAATGTACAGAGTGACTCACTGAATGATCTCTCTCTCTCTCTCTCTCTCTCTCTATCCAAACATCTCTTTAGATTGCATCTACAGGTAACAGAACCCTCCAAAGCAAAGTGCACGTTGGGCGCTACGACAGTGCATACTCTGCATGTGATTTCAGTGGTTGGACTGCACCCGTGTGACGTCTGAAAAGCTCGTAGAGGAGACTCAACCTTAAGCGAGAGACAGACAGAGAGCGAAAGAAAGAGAGAGACTTTGATCTTAACCCATGTGCCTTTTGAGTCCTGATGCGTGCGTCTGATTATTGTTCTTTGGCTTCGTTCAGTCGTTTGCTTTTCCTGCGGGTTGTATCGCAGCTGTATTGTTCACAGACACACACACATGAATGCCCAATAGAGAACGTTATCTTGGCTTCTCTTCCTCGTTACTACCGCTCAGCAGCAGCTTCGGGTTTGATATGAATTTCTTAGTAGAGTCATGCGATGCAGGCATTACTTCATAAGTGTATTCTGCTTCCTTTTTCTGGGCGCCAAGAGATAACAGCATCGATGTCGCTCTTTTCGTGGACTGTCTTCTCTTGCGCTCCTCCAGGCGGGAAGACAAGGTGCCCAAATACAGCGAATCTAGTGTAGGACACTGAGATTTCTATTTTTGCTCAATCAAATAGCGAATACCTCGGCATATGGAGTTCTGATTTCCTGGAAATACAAGGAGGAAGGCAGCAAGGCTGGTGATTAACTTTGCCAAGAAGTCACGGTTTTAGAGATCTTCTTGCCTCTTTTTCTCGCAATAAGGTTCTTCTGGGATCGCAGCAATTTGTCTGTCATAGAAATGCAAGGTGCCTTTAAAAATCACAGTGTACGATCCGATTAGCAGGTTTGCCGTTTGCCGTATGTGGAGCCTTTCCGTCCTGTAACATATTTCTTTCATTGAAGTTTGCGGCGCAAGAACTTGAAATCGCATTACAGAGGAACGCGTAATTGCAAGGATGGGGTCGGATGTCTCCTATGGCAAGAGAGTTTGGACTACGGAAGATTCGCAGCTCGTTGAGCAGCTTCTAGGGCCTTCTGCAATAGCCCTGCTCTCGTGGAGTTTACAATGCTTGTCTCCGGCTGGCGGGAGAAGGCTGAATGAAACAGTTCTACAGCAAAGTCTTTTTAACCTTGTAGAGGGGTCCTCTGTGAATTGGACTTATGCAATTTTCTGGCAGGTGTCTTGCACTTCTAAAGGTGAAGAAGTTCTGGCCTGGGGTGACGGTTATTACAAGGGACCTAACGAGAATCAACCAGCATCTCGAAATTCAGGTACCCGCCATCATACTTGTGATGAAAACATGAAAAGGCAACTGCTCCGGATTCTCCAAGCACATTTTTGTACAGCAGATGATGATCTCATGATGTTATCGGATGACGATGTTGTGTCTGATACAGAACTGTTCTATCTGATCTCCATGTTTTATTGCTTTCCTCGTAGAGTTGGGGCTCCTGGGATCGCTTTTGAATCCCAAAATCATATCTGGTTAACAGGCTCCAAGGTAAGTACTGGTGGTATTTCCATGCGAGCTCCAATTGCTAAGATTGCTGGGATCCAGACAGTCGTATGTGTGCCAACATATAATGGCATTGTAGAGCTCGGGTCAACAGATGTTATTTTTGAGAACAGGAAATTGATACATGAGATTAAGGTCTCTATCACAGAGGACATATGGGAGAAGGTTCAGGAAGATGCAACCAAGAAACAAGTGCAGACAATCGTTAAGGAGGAGCATAGCGTTTCTACATCAGTAAGTCCTCCCGTTACTATTTTGAATAAACAAGAATCGAACATGATGAAATTAGCTCCTGCAAACCAGCAGCACCTTCACGGGCATGTGTTAAGAATGCATTCAGTTGTAGATCCAAGATGTCTTCCTCCCCAATTTCAGGTCAATCCTTTCTTAGCTGTACAAAAGGCTGCTGCAGCCAAAATTTTCCAGGCCCATAGCTGGCATCCCAAGGGCTCTCTTGCAGGCACCAATCACAGTGATCCAGATATTGTCCACAGAGACCAAAATAGTAAAATCTCAAACGTACAGTTTGGTCACCAACACTTGTACAAGCTTGATTTGGGTTCTCAATTTCTGCAGAGGAATGATATGGGAGGGAGAACCTTGCAGAACAATGGAAGCCCTCTGCAAATTAAGGGCTCAAGCGGTCAGATTTCTTCTAATGTCAATGGGGATGCGAAACTCAAGCCCCCTCAATTTGAGTCTCTTGGTACTCAAATGAAACCAAGTCCAGTTGATTCAGAAATCTCTGACCATGAACCTTCTTGTAGGGATATAGTTGAGGAGATACGGCCTCGAAAACGAGGTAGGAAGCCTGCCAATGGACGAGAAGAGCCATTGAATCATGTTGAGGCTGAGCGGCAAAGGCGGGAGAAGCTGAATCAGCGGTTCTATGCTTTGAGGGCAGTTGTACCCAACATTTCAAAAATGGACAAGGCATCTCTTTTAGGAGATGCTATAGCATATATTCTAGAACTTCAAGAAAAATTGAAGTGTGTTCAGCAAGAAAGAGATGAGCTTCTTGGAAGGTCCAATTCCACAATTGGAGCCGATGTGTCCACGATCTCACAGAAGATTGATGAGGCCAATCCGTCATCAAGTAAGCAGCATGTTATTGTTAAGGTGAAAGATGGGGAGGCCATGGTTCAAATGAGTTGCCCGAGAAAGGATCATCCCCTCAATAGTTTAATCAACGGTCTACAGGAGTTAAATCTGGAAGTTCCAGCTGCAGATGTTACTGTAGTGGACGAATCTGTCCTACATACTATCAAAATAGATTTGAAAAAGGCAAATATTTCTGAGGACATCCTGTATAATACCATTAGCAGAGGTCAATAGGGATTAACTGAGGATCACATTTTTTCCAACTCTAATGTAAAACTGTGTGCAGGCAACAATGTACGTTTAAAGGAGTGTGCAAAATGACCACTCAATGAGATGTGCTGAAGACAAGCCTACAGAGCACATGTCCATTGCGTCTGTTGTGTCCTTGAGCATTGGTGAAACCTGCAAGAAGCAAGCAAGTATGGTTTGCTTGATTTTATTGTTCATCTTCTCTAGTACACCCAAACAGTTATGAGTGATCAACTCACATTATGGACAGAGGAGAGATGAAATCATAAACAAGCGAGGAAATGTGGAAATGATGGGCAAATATTGGCTTCTTACCTCCAGCTTTCGGTTTTTTCAGTAAAGGTGGATGGATATGGTTTCAGGGGGCATGTCAGTATTTCATCCTGGAGGTCTCTTCCAAGAATTCATAGCTCAATGTGTACTCTTGTCAAAGAGTTTCTGGAGCATAACAGTTTTTTGACAACCATATGCTTCCCCAAACCCTGAGTTCTCTCTATTGCAAAGTTCCTTAAGGTGCTCTTAGACTTTTAGTAAAACACCTGAGGTATGGTACCGGGGTCCAGCACTGTAGTTGTCGGGGAGGAGCTTTTTGTAAGTATTGCAAGGAATCACTATTGTAGAAATAAGCATGGAGCATGGAGCTTTTACTAACTCTTGAAACTGTTCAAAGGGATTAGTTCCTTTTTATGCACTGTCCTCGTATGACTGTGAAGACTGAGAGGGGGGAGAGAGCTATCGAAATTCATCTTTTCATTCAAGTTGCACAGCAAAAGCCAAATTGTGGTCCAGATGCAGGTAAATATTACATGGAGCCACAATTGAAGTGACATTGTATTCAAAATCTTGATAGTTTGTTCCTGATGCAAGTCTTCCACTGAATTGTTAAATTTTAACTTGAAAAATTTCCACCAGTTTATTGGCATTCATCAACATGTAATTTGAAAGCGATGTTAGGAGTCAAAAGCTTTAGAGATTTGTGTAGGTTTTAGTCGAGCAGGTTGAGATAATGTTTACTGGCATAATGCTTGCTGAAGGGCCTTCTGGCTATTTTAAAAACCTTTCCTTCTGATCGTAAGTGTCAAATTCAGAAGTTTTGATCGAACTGCACTTTTGAAAGTTTGCTAAGCTTCTGTCCCGACTTTGGAACAGCATCTCATGGCTTCTAATCACAGAAATCCCAACTAACAAATCAGTTGAAATACTTATGGCCTTGGATCAGTACACAGGCGTGAAAACATAGATGCTTTAACTGATGGATCTGTTGGAGTTCTGCAATCTCCCCCTCCCCCCCTTTTTTTTTCTAAATTTTTTTTGGGGAGTCCTGCTTCAAGGCGTCAGCCACTAGGCTACGTGGGCTCGGACAGTTCTGCAATCTCTTGATTTTTTAAAGAAACAAAAAGAATGTATGCTTTTATTCGAGGGTATCAAAATGATGTCTTAGTTCCCTTGTATTCCCTACATTCTTATGGGACTTTTCTCTGTTGCTTGTTCGTTTCCTTGTGGGATTGGGGAAGAAAGACTTCCCTGAGAGCAAATCGTCATCGTCACATTTGGTGTCAAAGCTTTTGCTCTTGGTCGGCAAAATGCTCTCGTCATTAACTGTGTCAGCAACAGCCATTGAAAAAAAAAAGGGATTTTTTTTTTTTTAAAGTGCAAGAGATACATTGACGTAGGCGTGTTTGGCAAAGTACAAAATTTGTTTACGGATTGTGGAAGGTCTGTTAGTCTTCTGCCTCATTGGCCGTCTGTAGGAAAGGGTGCCTTCCACCTCATTGTCCGTCTATAGGAAAGGATAAACAACAGCATATTGGTAATCATGGATGATTTTTAGATGGTGGGTTGGACAACAGTGCCCTCAACGTCCTTTGGGCATGTGTATGACAGTGGTGTGCCACAATTTTGTATTTGACTCATATATGGCATTGGTGCAATGCACTATTGGTATATGTGCTTAGCCATCCCTTCCTCACTCTCGTGGGGACATTGTTTTTCCTTTTTGTCATGGATAGATCTCGATAATGGAAACGCCCCTCCTCAGTGCTCATTCTCTTGGCGGGTTTCGTGCTTCGATGATCAGTGAGGCACTGCATTGCATTGGTCTACCTTCTCCGTTTATGCTTGTTCAAGTATAGGGACCTTGGATTTTCTTGTCAACGGAGTACCACATTATGCCTTTGACAACAACCAATTTCTAGAGTTGACGACAATGCATCACTCGGTCGCTCCCATCAGCACTTACCTCCTATGTTTTTGGGTTAAGTCTTGGGGTTGGCTCTAAAGGATTGATCCCCTCAAACATGGCCATTCATTTCCTTGCGAGATTGCTAAAGAAAGCTTCCCCTTGGAGCGAACTATCACATTTGTTATTCAAAACTTCGGCATTCTCAAATGGCTCTCATCGTCGATAGTGTTCACAATGGTGTGTCAGCAATAAGAGGATTTAAAAGAGCATTTAAAAAAAAAAGAAAAAGCGCAAGAGCGATATTTTGCCGATTGTTCCTAGTTGGATGTCTATGCTTGGTAAAAATATGGAATGTTTTTCATGGACATCGGAAGGTCCATTGATCGGCCATTGCATTAGCCATCGATAGTGAAGGATAACAATAGCGGATCGGTGCCTAAGGCTCGAGTTGCATGGGTCACGGGGTCAATGTGTAGGCCACCTTATCTTTTGGGTCCTTGGATTTAGGCGTGAATATAAGTCTTATCATTTTTAGAGTCGGTTGGCTTCCAAATTTGAATTTGGACACGAGCATTAAGGTAGCACCATAAGTCGTCTATCTGTCGTAAGATATGTTCCCTCAAGGGGCCTTCATTTACAGTACGCTCCTTGTGCCATACACATTCATGCTAGCCTCATTGATTGTGGTTTGGGGCATTGTCCGTTCAACATATGGAAGTTCAAATATAAGTTAGTTCCTCCATGCTCCAATAGTGCAAATTGACAGTGAAGCTTCTAGTCGCCAAACAAAAATGAACTCAAACACGCTTTTCAATTAAACCATGTGCCTTCTTGAGCAAAACCATTCTTAACTTTTCTAAGTCGACCTAAGATTGATTTCATTTTTGGTAGAGCATAAGACCATAGAAGTGTTCTCCTTTGAGGGAATTGCATTGATCGAGGTAGTGAGCATCTTGAGGCCTTCATCTTTTGGATGGATTATAAGCGAGCTGATCTTTTACTCGAGCTAGTGAACTTAAGTAAAAAAAAATGAAGGAATGCCATGCTATTCGCAAGGCCGATTGGGGCTAGGGTATGCATTCTGTAACTCATCGTGGGCAAGTTGTAAGTTGTCTTGCACACCTGTCTATGCCATTATGTGGTAGTGGCTTACAGGTCCCCTTGTGGTCGACACTAAGTTAAGTGAAAATCGGTAGACATGATTGTAAGTTTCTCTATGTGCTGCACTTATGTGCCTTGTGTGTCAACTCAGTTTGGGCCATCAATAAGCTCTTCTTTGGGTGGATGGTGAGTATGTAAGTTGTGAAACCACAACTCGCTTCGAGATTGCAAGTCACTAGTTCCATCTTGTCTGTGCCTTGGTTGGGTTGCACTCATGGGTCCCCTCGAGGTTGGGTTAGTCTATCAAGCTTGGTTCATTGTGTTAGACTCAAGAAATGATGGGCAAGAGATGGTTGAACCACACCCTAAGAGGGAGGATTAGGAAGTAATCCTCAACCATGGCTTTTGGGGCAAGTGGTTAGCCCATCATACTCCTAACCGGTAGGTCGTAAGATTGGTATCAAAGCCTAGGAAGTAGGCTTGGGCAAGGTGAATGGAAGGTGCATGTGTCGCTTTCAAAGATGAGCCCATCAAAGATTAGAGTGTATCTCCCAATCCGTAGGTCGAGTTTAGACATGTATGACCAAGATTGAGAGCAATGCAAGTCTGTAGGCTAGTGGCCAAGAAGCAGAAAGGCAAGTTCAAGAGACCAAGGTTGAGAGCAAGGTAAGTCCATAGGCAAGTGGCCAAGAAGTGGAAAGGCAAGGATCAAGACACCAAGGTTGAGAGCGAGGCAAGTTTTTAGGCAAGTGTGCAAGAAGTGAAAAGGCACGATTGAAGAGACCAAAGGTTGAGATCAAGAAGGTTCAAGAGATTGTGCAAGGGTGAGGACATCAATTCAAGCAGAGATCAAGGATTGATCATTGAGGACAATGATCTTTAGAAGGGAAAGAGAGTGTTAGAATCAAGAAATGACGGGCAGGAGATGATTGAACTGTTAGATATGCTCAATGCCTCACCCTTATGTAGCACCACCATCGTTCCATAACACTCTATTTGTAAGGCCCCCATTATGAGGAGAAGCCATGTGAGAGTGTTGGACATTGGTAGATTCTTGACTTTGAGGTGAGATGAGGTCTAAGTTAGACTGTAGATGGATAGTTAGGAAGGTTGCTTCTAAGCCATTGGATTTGGGATTGATCCAATGTGAGGATCAACCTAAATCAAGGGATAGAAACAAAAGTAGCTTTCTTAACTTGGGGAAGTGTCTAGTTGATGTGGGCCATTGGATCTAGACTTGATCCTAAGTGTGGATTAAGCAAGATCAAGGGCTACAAACAAATGGTTGTTGATCCTACCTTTCTACCATTGGATTTACCCCATAGATCAATGGTGGAGATTATTTTGGGCATGGATCAAGCTACCACGACCCTAGAACATGGGTAGGCTGACTTAGGCTTGGAGGACCTTATAAGGATGGTCCCCATCCCATGTAGGATGATAGTTTGTGTGTTTGGAACCATTAGGGTATCCATCTTAGTACCCATTGTGTTGGCTTATAGCCCTTCACCTAGTTTCTATCTAGATCACCATCTAAGCTCAATATAGGGAGTGCATGGGTGGATAGAACCATCTATATATTGTGTAGTGTTTGAGTTCCATTGTATTAGAGTTATGAGTTTGAGTTGAATTGAGTTGAGTCCATCTTCTACTCATCTTGAGTCGACTTTCCATTATAACCAAATCTCTTGTGTTATTCCCATGAGTAGCAATATCTCTCTTTCTATCTAACTTTGATCTTATATTTATTTTGTGGTAACCTCTACATGGCATTAGAGTTACACCACTAGCCCACCGCTCAATCTTTATTCATCATTTTGTTTTTCTTACATGGTATCAAAGCTCAGGAAGGTATAGAAGACTGCAGAGGTGGTGGAGGCCAATGAATCAACTCTAGCATTTGTGGAAGGAAGGCTTCAACATTCAAGCTTGTGAGAGGTAAATGCTTCAACTCCAAAGTTTGTGGTAGGTAAAGGCTTCAACATTGAAGTTCTTGGGAGGCAAAGGCTTCAACGCTATAGCTTGTGGGAGGCAAATTCTTCAACGCTAGAGTTCTTGGGAGGCAAAGGCTTCAAGGCTTCAAGTTCATGGGACACAAAGGCTTCAACACTATGGAGGTGTTAGCATCTAGGAGTGGAAGTGGAAGTGGAGTTGGTGCAATGGATTTGGAAATGCAAACACTATGGGTTCATCCACCAACCTTCAGTGAAGGCAAGTTAGATAGTACAAATTATTTTCTTTGGAAGTTCAAGATTACAATTATCCTTGATTCTTATGATCTTTTGGAGATGGTGATGGGAAGTGAGCAAGAGCCACAACCTACCTTCGACCCATTGGATCCAAGTATGGTGATTCTCCCAGATGCAAAGCTTCTACAAGCTTGGAAGATAAGGAATGCAAATGCACTATATTATATAGTGAGCAATTGTGTGGACTCTATTCTATATATGAGGGGAGGCATGGGCTTTGTGTATCGAATCAGAAAGGGTCATCATGAAGTTTACATTGGTAAGAATCCATCAGTCTCAAACTTTAGAATTTTTTGAGAGTGTGTGTTATGCTCTTGTCCCCGGTCAAAGGAAGAACAAGTTGGAACCCAAAAGCAAGAGATGCATCTTCTTAGGTCATAATGAAAAGCAAATGGCTTTCATAGTGTATGATCACGAGGCAAAGAAGATCAAAGGGAGTCGTGATGTGGTGTCTATAGAGCAGCCACATGCAGTGGAGGAAAAGAAAGGAGCTTCCACTTTATCATCAAGCGAAGGAGTAATTCACTATATACCTACCCCAAGAGTCATCCCTCCCTATGAGCAGGAAGAAGCATCATCATTAGATGGTGAGAAGAGAGTCTACCAACCTAAAATCACCCAAATAGATTGGTTGTTGTTGCAATGGGTGAAGAAGAAGCTCTATGGTCAGATTAATCCTATGCCAACAAATATTGAATAGAAGGTAGAAGGACCAAGCAGATCACAAAGAATAGAGGAGCAAAAGTGGGGCCCCCATTATGAGGAGAAGCATGTTGGGAATAACATGTTATTGACTCAAGAACCTACCAATGTCCAACACTCTCACATGGCTTCTCCTCATAATGGGGGGCTTATAAATAGAGTGTTATGGAACGATGGTGGTGCTACATAAGGGTGAGGCATTGAGCATATCTAACACCCCCCCTCAATGTCCACCTAAAGGTGAACTACCTTCTTGGCCTGATGCCAAGTCTTCCATGAGGGTGGAGCATTGACCATGGTGGGCCACGAAGGTGAAGCACATGATACAATTCATCTTGGAATGCTATCAAGACACATTGATATCACAAGAACTTTCATTAAAAGAGGGTTTTTTCACTCTAATGACCACTATTTGCATCATACTAATGCTAGCAGCTCAAATGAAGTGGCAAGTTTCTATGTTAGATGTCAAATCAGAACTTTTGAATGTTGACCTAAAGGAGGAGGTACGTGCATCTCAGCCACCAAGGTTTGCCGCTCCACATTCAAAGGACATATTATGCAAGCTGAAGAAGCCATCATATGTGATGAAACTAGTACTAAGATCATTGTATGAGCAGATAGACATTGGGAGCTACATGAAGGTCTTTGGTAGTCTTATCTACTTATAGAGTACCATACAAGATAAGACTACCAAAGACCTTCATGTAGCTCCCAATGTCTATCTACTCATACAATGATCTTAGTACTAGTTTCATCACATATGATGGCTTCTTCAGCTTGCATAATATGTCCTTTGAATGTGGAGCCGCAAACCTTAGTGGCTTAGATGCACATACCTCCGCCTTTAGGTCAACATTCAAAAGTTCTGATTTGACACCTGACTTGCCTTCACTGCAGGTTGGTGGATGAACCCATAGTGTTTGCATTTCCAAATCCATTGCACCTACTCCACTTCCACTTCCACTCCTAGATGCTATCACCTCCATAGTGTTGAAGCCTTTGTGTCCCATGAACTTGAAGCCTTGAAGTCTTTGCCCCCCAAGAACTCTAGCATTGAAGCATCTGCCTCCCACAAGCTATAGGGTTGAAGCCTTTGCCTCCCAAGAACTTCAATGTTGAAGCCTTTACCTACCCCAAACTTTGGATTTGAAGCATTTACCTCTCACAAGCTTGAATGTTGAAGCCTTCCTTCCACAAATGCTAGAGTTGATTCATTGGCCTCCACAACCTCTGTAGTCTTCTATACCTTCCTGAGCTCTGATACCATGTAAGAAAAACAAAATGATGAATAAAGATTGAGTGGTGGGCTAGTGGTGTAACTCTAATGCCATGTAGAGGTTACCACAACATAAATATAAGATCAAGGTTAGATAGAAAGAGAGATATTTCTACTCATAGGAATAACACAAGAGATTTGGTTATAATGGAAAGTTGACTCAAGATGAGTAGAAGATGGACTCAACTCAATTCAACTCAAACTCATAACTCTAATACAATGGAACTAAAACACTACACAATATATAGATGGTTCTATCCACCCATGCACTCCCTATATGGAGCTTAGATGGTGATCTAGATAGAAACTAGGTGAAGGGCTATAGGCCAACACAATGGGTACTAAGATGGATACCCTAATGGTTCCAAACACACAAACTATGATCTTACATGGGATGGGGGACCATCCTTATAAGGTCCTCCAAGCCTAAGTCGGCCTACCCATGTTCTAGAGTCGTGGTAGCTTGATCCATGCCCAAAATAATCTCCACCGTTGATCTATGGGGTAAATCCAATGGTAGAAAGGTAGGATCAACAACCATTTGTTTGTAGCCCTTGATCTTGCTTAATCCACACTTAGGACCAAGTTTAGATGCAATGGCCCACATCAACTAGACCCTTCCCCAATTTAAGAAAGCTACTTTTGTTTCTAGCCCTTGATTTAGGTTGATCCTCACATTGGATCAATCCCAAATCGAATGGCTTAGAAGCAACCTTCCTAACTATCCATCTATGGTCTAATTTAGACCTCATCTAACCTCAAAGTCAAGAACCTACCAATGTCCAACACTCTCACATGGCTTCTCCTCATAATGGGGGCCTTACAAATAGAGTGTTATGGAACGATGGTGGTGCTACATAAGGGTGAGGCATTGAGCATATCTAACACCCCCCCTCAATGTCTACCCAAAGGTGAACTACCTTCTTGGCTTGATGCCATGTCTTCCATGCGGGTGGAGCATTGCATGTCTAACACCCCCCCTCAATGTCCACCCAAAGGTGAACTACCTCCTTTTGGCCCAATGCCAAGTCTTCAAAGATGTATCTGAAGTAGATCCTTCGTAAGCACTTTGGTGAGGATACGGGTTGCCTCCTTCATGGTTGCATAGTAGAATATTTCCACCATCCTTCTCAAGTGTATGTGCTTGCCAACTCTTGAAAATCCTTCACAAGGTCTATTCCCAAGCCTTCTCAAAAGTTTGACTAGAAAACTGATATCTTGTATGGTACTCCATAAGTAGATAAGACTACCAAAGACCTTCATGTAGCTCCCACTGTCTATCTACTCATACAATGATCTTAGTACTAGTTTCATCACATATGATGGCTTCTTCAGCTTGCATGCTATGTCCTTTGAATGTGGAGCCGCAAACCTTGGTGGATGAGATGCACGTACCTCCTCCTTTAGGTCAACATTCAAAAGTTTTGATTTGACATCTAACATAGAAACTTGCCACTTCATCTGAGCTGCTAGCATTAGTATGATGCAAATAGTGGTCATTGGAGTGAAAAACCTCTTTTAGTGAAAGTGCTTGTGATATCAATGTGTCTTGATAGCATTCCAAGATGACTTGTATCATGTGCTTCACCTACCTGGCCCACTCGGTGCTAGTGACCTCCCATGCTCCATTCTTCATAAAGCTAGAGTGTTATGGAACGATGGTGGTGCTACATAAGGTTGAGGCATTGAGCATATCTAACACCCCCTCTTAATGTCCACCCAAAGGTGAACTACCTTCTTAGCCTGATACCAAGTCTTCCATGAGGGTGGAGCATTGACCATGTCTAACATGAACCTCACCCTAAGAGGGAGTATTAGGAAGTAATCTTCAACCATGGCTTTTGGGGCAAGTGGTTAGCCCATCAAAATTGAACTCATGACCTATTGGCTAGGAATATGATGGGCTAACCACTTGCCCCAAAAGCCATGGTTGATGATTACGTCCTAATCCTCCCTTTTAGGGTGTGGTTCAACCATCTTCTGCCCATCACGTCTTGAGTTTAATACTCCCTTCCCCTTCTAGAGATCATTGTACTTAATGATAAATCCTTGATCTCCCTTGAATTCATGTCCTCACCCTTGCACAATCTCTTGAACCTTCTTGTTCTTAACGTTTGTCTCTTGAACCCTTGCTCTCAACATTGGTCTCTTGAACCTTGCCTTTCCACTAGTTACTTGCCTACATAGTTGCCTTGTTTGCAACCTTGGTCTCTTGATCCCTTGTTTTCAACCTTAGTATCTTGAACCTGGTTCTCACCCATGCTATGTATCTTGGATCCTCAATCTAGTTACTTTAATTTGAGACTTCATTCTAAGAGCTTTCCAGCAGTACCTTACACATCTTAATCTGACCTACGGATTGGGAGATGCACTCTAATCTTTGTTGTGCTCATTTTTGAAAGTGACGTGCATGCCTTCCATTCATCATGTCCAAGCCTACTTCCTAGGCTCTGATACCAATTTTGGGATTTTGAACCCAAGACCTATTGGCTAGGAGTACGATGGGTTAACCACTTGCCCCATAAGCCATGGTTGAGGATTACTTTCTAATCCTTCCTCTTCGAGTGTTGTTCAACCATCTCCTGCTCGTCATTTCTTGAGTCTAACACATTCAGCATGTGGTATGTCGCTTTGTGCATCATAAGTCTCTCTATGTTCCATATGTCATTCCGATAGGTTGTTATTTGTGTGACTATCAGCGGCTTGTACAATAAGATGTTTTGTGTGCTCGTCATTTCTTGAGTCTAACACATTCGGCATGTCGTATGTCGCTTTGTGCATCATAAGTCGCTCTATGTTCCATATGTCATTCCGATAGGTTGTTATATGTGTGACCATCAGCGGCTTGTACAATAAGATGTTTTGTGCCATAAGTCCATGCTTGTGGAATGTAATGTTGCACCTTGTAGGATCCTAGATAAGCTCCCATCTCTTTCGTGGGTGTTACCATGTCCGACATGTTATTGGGGAATTTTTGCACCTAAGTACCTAGGGAAAATCTACAAGATAGCATCAAGTGAGCATGGATTGGTTGTGGGTCTTTCATTCACATGGGCTCAGACCCTTATGTAAAATCTACTCAGGAGGGGGAAACTTTTTCCAAAAGGTAGTTTGGGGCTATCCTATTGCACATTGATCACCTTACCATTGAGGAAAAGTAGCCCACTTAGCTATTTTCGATGGCAAAGGGCACGAGCGGATGTCCAATCGTAACTTGACTTAGAGAGATTGACAATCCTTTTGATGATCTTCTTGGAAGTCCTTGATACTTAAAATGATGCCTTGAGCCTATTAAGAGGCAATTAGCATATCATGAACACTTTTGACAAGAGGAAACTAGTTTACACCAGTATCCAAATTTCTCTTGTTTAGTGGGTGACATGATTAGGGAGCCAATATAAGTGGCTTGGGGAGATGTGTGCGCAATCCTTTGATATTTCTATTTTTTTCTTTTTACTTTTTTTGATAGGAAATGACTTTTTTTGTTGGTAGATGGGCTCTATTTGGATCCAAAGAGGATCCAAGAGGCAAAAACCTACTAAATGAGCTATGAGCATTATGAGGGGAGTGATAATCGTGGATGACCTCTTAGTAGAGTTAATTGAGATCATGATGAGCAAAAATTAATTGAGACATTCATCAAGACATTTAAATCTAGTAGTTTAACTGAACAAATATGAAACATTTTAAATATAGTAGTTTTTCTAAACAAATCCTAAACAAATTGGGGGAAAAAAGCAAGAGTAAATTTTTAAGAATTAATGATCCACGTCAAAGCATTAGTGACATGTCTCCCCAACCATCCAAGAAGCTTTCTAATAAAAAAGTTGAATGAAAAGCACTTCCTATGGGCTCGTAGCAGAAGCTTATTTGGTCTAAGGCCACTCTTCATGAATTCGAAGCTACCACAATGTAGATTGAGGAGGCAAGGATCCACTTTGACAAACAAGCAACAAAAAAATGGTCATAAGGGATATCACTCAGTTATAAAAGAAAACAGAAGCATTGAATTTGAAGGAAGCACTCATAGAATAGAAGGGCATGCTCTAAAATAGATGAGTTAGTCCAAATTGGAAACAAATAAAATAATTAGAATCATTCAAAGAGGTACGAACAAGCTTACGGTGCACTCTATGCAATAACATATGACATGTTATGCAAGATCATCCAAAGAAAATTATTTGTCAGTTCTATGGCAAGAATGACCATAAGGCTAGGCATTTCCCCTCCCTAAAATGATGCAACAACTAGAAGCATAACCTAATACCTTCTATATAATTACATCCTCACAAAGTGGTGATAATACTCAACCCAACAAGCCACAATACACTCGTTTTCTTATCATTGTGGAAAATATTACATAGACAAATAAAATAATAACTTGCCAAAGAATCTCAACCTTCCGAACAATTTTCCAAGGCTAAGGATCTTTATACAAAAGTTCGTGAAAAATAAAGAAGGGTGTTTTTACATATGATTGAGTTAGCTCTACCAAAATCTATGACACTTGAGTTGCTAGCTATTTCTTTCTTTGTAGATGGAACCACTTATGACTAAGTCGAAGAAGATGATAATTAGAGAAGGTGAACCACAAGGAGAGGGGGAAGCTCAAACTTCTCTAGCACAAAGTTTAGCCCAATAAATTAATGAGGTATACAAGTTTACCACAATAGCTCAACTTACAAGCAATAAAAGTTCTTTCTGGCCATCTTGTTACCATATATCATTTTCAATAGCTACAAGAAGGTGAGTTGACATGAGTTTATTCATTAGAAAGAGTTGTGGATGAGCCAGAGCTATCACTAGTTTTTTAGAAACTTCCAAAATGGTATGTAAGAACATTACATGATAGTGGGATTAAGCCATTTAAAGGAAGAACCGAAAGTCACAAAGATCAGGCAGATCAAGTCAATTATGCAGAGAATTTTGAGATCAATAATGTTCTTGCACTAACTTCAGTTGAAAATGAATCTACTAGTGTCAAAGATGCATTATAGATTCTTATTGAAAAGAAAGCAATGCAGGAGGAAATTGATACTATACATAATAATAAAAAATGGAAGATATATGAGTTAGCAAAAAGTCAGAAAACAAATGGTGTCAAGCGGATCTTCAATATGAAAAGGAAATCAAGAGGTACAATTGATGGGTATAAAACCAGATTTGTAGTCAAAGGGTTATGCACAAGAGAAAAGAATTGACTACGATGAAACGTTTGCACCTACCTCTAGAATGATCATAGTTAGAATAGTACTTTCACTTACTACATATTTCAATTGGAAATTATACCAATTAGATATCAAGAAAACTTTTCTAAATGATGATCTAAATGAAGATATCTACATTCAACAACCAGAAGGTTTTGAAGAGACATGAAAAGAACACTTAATATGCAAGCTTATCAAAGAATTTTATGATTTGAAGCAGGCACCAAGATCTTGGTATGAAAAGATACTTTTGTACCTATATAAGCGCCCTGATGCATGATTCTTTTCTAGCCCATGTGCCTTGATTTTACTTAAAAGCATGCTTCTTTTGAGCCCCCAACCCTCAATATATAAGGAGAGGCTCACTTGCCCTCTCAATCATCCATGAAGATCGATCTAGATCAAGGATCGACAAGCTAGTTTAGCTAATTTCTTGGGTGATGAGCTAGGAGGACTCAATGAGAAATCAAGGAGGAGAAGTACATGCAGATTTTAAGGATTTTTGGGGATATCCAACCTTGTTCTTCTTCACACATCATTGTATGTATTCTTATTTTGGAGAGTTGTAGCTTCTACTTTAGGGTTTCTACTTATGCTATTGTTGTACTAGGCCTTTTCCTATTACTTCAATACTAGGAGGAACCATTGTTGGTGCTCTACATTAGAGAAGACCTAATTTCAATTATGGGTTTGCTATCTTGAATATTTGGAATAGTCTTTATACTTATTTTTGCATATATTGACTCACATTTGATACCTCTTAGTCATATTTTCACTCAAAAATTGTAATTAGAACCCTTAGATTCAGCCTACATTTTGTTTTTTTATCATATACACAAATTGTAGTTGACATTTTTCATTAGTGTGTAGTAGCATTAAGCTGTTGCACTTTCATAATTGTCTTCTTATCTCTCTATTGTCATTCATATCTCTTGATCAAGTTGTGTGTAATGTTCTAAGGTTAAGTGTTGGAAGATCCTAGATTTAAGCTATGATTGATTTATTGGGCCTACCACACTTCCAACATATCAAGTACCTTGCTTTGGATATGATTCAATCCTTTGACTATTTTATACTAAATTAATGGCAAATGTGAAATTCCTTCATGAATGACACGCTTGCACATCTGGTTCTTACTTTTTTTGAGTTCAAATCTTAAATGCACTTAGCACACTTAGGTACTTGATATCAACATTACTCCTTAAATATCATAGAAGTATCAAGGAGTATATCTATTGCTTAAAAGTGTCATACTAATGATGTCTTTCTTCCCCCCTTTAAAAACTTTTCATTCTTGAAAACATTAACCTTTCAAGAATGTGATGCTTATTCCATTTCCAGATTATAAAACCAATTGGAGCTTAGTATTCTTTTTTTTTTAAGATGATTAAGCAAGCTTTTGAATATCATTTAGTTCAAGCTTCCATTATTTTTAAATCATGTGTCCCATACAATTGAATCCACTTTAGTGATAGTGTAAACCTAGATGTCCCATACTTTCTAGTTTACATGCTCACCTTAATGCAGACTACTTTAGCTCTTACTGAGGGATTATTTATTGATAAATCATTTTTCTTCTTATTCTAATAATAAAGTAAAATCAAAATATTTATAAGTTATTTACAAAGTCTTGATTTATACTTGAAAATATTATTTCTTTGATCAGATGCTAACAAAAGTACCTTTGTTTAATTTTTCTGATATAGACCTAACATTCTGATACTAGATATTATCTATTGAGATAACTAGGCATCTACCTCAAAAAAGGTAGTCAATCAGAAGCTTTTCCAAATGGTTATCTCTTTAACCATATTGCTAAATTGCTTCTCATTCATAGAGCATATTTTGTTAGTATATGATCAATGTCTACCCCTCATGATTGTATGCACATTTTGTAAGGCCCCCTTTATGAGGAGAAGCCAAGCATGCATTACCCAATTGATGGGAATCCCAACTTGAATGTTGGATGAAGGTCATATTGGACCATGTAAGATATTATAAGGAAAGGGAGTTATCAGGGTCCCCAATTGTGGGGTCCCGGGCAGCGGTGAGCAGCCTCGGCTGGGGGGTCCAAGGGGGCCAGTGGGCCCCCTGGCTGGGGGGTTCCAGGGGGCCAGCGGGCCCCCTGGTGGGGGTCCGGGGGCAGCGCCCTCGGCGCGACGGTAAAGGGAATATTCCATGGAATATTCCCTGTCGGAGTCAGAAATCATTTATATTTGTTAGGTCGGTTCAACCAGTCTAAGCCGTGTATGGCAATTACGCGGGCGGTGGCCGCCCACGCTCTACCACCCATGTATAGCCGTCCATGGCAGGCCACCCATGATCCTATATATACATGACTTCTGCACTACCTAAGACATCGAGTTGAGCCAGCATACCTCTACCTTGTATCTCCCTATCTAGAGTTGTCTAGATCACCATTTAAGCTCTACCTTGAGAGCGTACGGGTGGACAACGCCATCATCTTTGTACTTGCTGCTAGTAGAAAATTGTTGAGATTCTCCTATATCTGTTATCTTCTCTGTTATTGCTCCTGTGTTATATTGCGTAACTATTGTCTTACATGGTATCAGAGCTGTAAGGTTCGAATAACTTGAGAAGTATCATTATTTTAGCCTACTAGCAGACTAGAATATCAGTAGATTATTCGAGTGATTACATGATGGCTTCATCATCGAACAGTAGTCTTGGTGCTTCAGCTAATGTTAATGCTGCACCTATTCGAATTCGTCCACCTGCATTCACTGAAGGGAAGCTGGATGGAACCAACTATACACTCTGGAAGTTCAAAATTTCTGCAATTTTGGACTCCTATGAATTACTTGACACTGTCATGGGACCGATGGGATTGGATCCAGAGCCTATACCAGTTGAAGATCCAGCAAATTCAAGATTGATGATTCAGCCAGATCCAGATCTTCTACGAGCTTGGAAGAGGCGGAATGCTGATGCATTATGTGCGATTGTCACTAGTGTAAGTGATTCTGTGCTTACTTTAGTTCAACATACTACTAAAGCACATGAGGCTTGGGGCATATTGGCTCGACAATATGAGACCAAGAACCACACTAGGATACAAAATTTAGAAAATCAGTTGGCAAATGAAAAACATTCTGATTCTGAAAAGGCTGAAGATTTTATCAAACGGATAAAGCATCTTCAAGATCAATTGGCTACAGTTGGTGTTGTTATAACACCAGAAGAGCTGGCTCGAAGATCTGTACGTGTTCTTCCAGCAAAGTATGATGGATTAGTAACAGCCCTTAACACTCAGGTAAGGCCAACTCCTCTTACATTTGAAGAGTTTTGTGCCATGCTTTTAGAAGAAGAGATGCGACTGAAGAATCGGCAAAGTACAACTGATGCTGCATTCTCAACAAATGCAAAAGGTAAAGGCTCTTCAGAGGGATCAAAGAAGAAGCCAAAGAAGAAAAAGTTCACAGGAAGTTGCTTCTATTGTGAAAAGAAAGGCCATGCCATCAAGGATTGCAGAAAGAAGCAAGCTGATGAACGGAATGGGACTGTAAAATCATCATGGAAGAACAAAGAGTCTGCAAACAACACAGAGCTGGACCTTTGGGTAGCTATTGAAGAGGTATGTTCATCTGCTCAAGCTCGTGTTGATGAGCCATGGATTTTAGATAGTGGAGCTTCTCGCCATATGACTAGTAAAAAGGATTGGTATAGTTCCCTAGTGCCTCTGCGGGAATCCATCAATGTAGTGGTGGGAAATGACTCCAAGTGTCCAGCTGAAGGAAATGGAACCATCTCTTTTATCACTTCTCCAGGTGTTGAGAAAAAGTTATCCGATGTTCTCTATGTACCTACACTCAAAAGAAATTTGTTATCAGTTTCTGCAATAACAGATCGTGGACTCGAAGTTCACTTCAATAAGAGTGGTGCGGAAATCATGGATTCATCAGGTAATGTTGTAGGTAAAGGCATACGACGGGATAACTTGTATGAGTTAAGTGCTTTAACTGCTACAGAAGATAAAGATATAAGCAGGTTATGGCACCGACGATTTGGGCATCTCGGATTTGCAGTTTTGAAGGAGATGCAACGAACAGGGATGGTTGCTCATATGCCTGCATTTTCAGAGTTGCAGGAACCTTGTGAAGCTTGTATGATGGGCAAGCAACAACGAAAGGCATTTCCAAGAGAGACCAGCAATCGATCTCAAGCTCCTCTAGAGTTGGTACATGCTGATCTCTGCGGTAAAATGTCTACACCTGCTTTAGGAGGATCTTTCTACTTCTTGCTGTTAGTCGACGATTATAGTAGAAAGATGTGGGTTATTTCATTCGAGAGAAGGCTGATGCTTTTGAAAAATTTAAAACGTGGCATAAGTATGTAGAAAATGAATCAGGAAGGAAATTGAAGAAATTTAGAACAGATAGAGGAGGTGAATTCTTGTCAACAGAATTCAACAATTACTGTAAGGAGCATGGTGTGAAAAGGCAACTTACCACAGCTCATACACCCCAACAAAATGGCGTTGTTGAGCGCAGGAACAGGACAGTAGTTGAAATGGCTCGTTGTATGTTGAAGGCTCAAGACATGCCTGATTCATTCTGGGCAGAAGCAGTCAATACAGCAGTCTACATCCTCAATCGAAGCTACACAAAAGCACTGAAGGGGATGACTCCTCAAGAAACATATTCTGGTAAAAAGCCTTCAGTTTTGCATTTCAGAATTTTTGGTTGTTTCTGTTATGCACATATTCCTGATTCAACAAGATCAAAGTTGGATTCAAAAAGCAAAAAGTGTGTCTTCCTAGGATATAGTGAAGAGTCTAAAGCATACAGGTTATGCGATCCTGAGGCAAGGAAGATTTTTGTCAGCCGAGATGTGGTGTTTGATGAACAACCACACTTAGTAGAAGATAAAGGTAAATCTACTATCTCATCAAGCGGAGAAATATCTCACCTTGTGCCTATCAAAAGACAGGTTAAAGTTGAGGAGGAGGAAACATCTGATGGAGAAATTTCCTCAATAAAAAGCCAACCAGTTGTAGCTGCACAGCGTAAGCCACTACCGAAGTGGGCACAACAGCTCTTTGATGATCTTAATCCACATGTAGATGTACCAGAATCATCATCGGATGGATTATGAAGATCAAAGAGAATAGAGGAGCAAAGAAGAGCCTCAGAACACATTGTTAACATGGCTCTAATGGCATATATCATGGGTTCGATAAAGGAACCTACCACCATTGAAGAAGCCATTGATGATCCAGATTGGAGAGCGGCAATGCAGTCTGAGTATGATAGTATACTCAAAAATGATACATGGGATCTAGTCGACTTGCCGCCAAAGAAGAAGGTAATAGGTACTAAATGGATTTGGAAAGCTAAGTATAAAGCTGATGGAACATTAGAAAAGTATAAGGCACGATTAGTTGCACAGGGTTTTTCACAGATTGAAGGATTTGATGTTCAAGAAACTTTTGCACCAACAGCACGCATGACAACTATTCGGACGGTACTTGCAGTAGCTGCACAAAAGTCTTGGCCTATTTTCCAGATGGATGTCAAATCTGCATTTTTGAATGGTCACCTCAAGGAGGAGGTATATGTATCTCAACCACCAGGTTTTGAGGTGCCCAATTCAGAAAATAAAGTTTGCAGGTTGAAGAAAGCTTTGTATGGACTTAAGCAAGCTCCACGGGCTTGGTACCAACGAATAGATCATTTTTTCAAAAATATGGGTTTTGAAAGAAGTACTTCTGATGCTAACTTGTATGTAACGAAAAGGGATAGCAAGCTAGTTGTTGTCATTGTATATGTAGATGATTTGATCATTACAGGAGATCATCAGGAACTCATCAATCAAACTCGGATCAGCTTGGGAACTGAGTTTGAAATGACAGACTTAGGTCTACTCCATTTTTGTCTGGGAATTGAAGTATGGCAAAGGAAGGATGGCATTTTCATCTCACAACAAAAATATTCCAAAGAAATTCTCAAGGCATTTGGAATGATGGACTGCAAACCAACTAGCACACCTATGGAGGTAAATCATAAGCTATCTATGGATGATAACATGCCTGATGTCGATGCTAAGAAGTATAGGAAGCTCGTTGGAAGTCTTATTTTTCTGTGCAACACTAGACCAGACATTTGCTATGCTGTTGGAGTGTTAAGCAGGTTTTCCAACAAACCTAAGGAGAGTCACTGGAATGCTGGAATGCGAATTCTAAGGTACATTGCAGGAACCTTGGATTTTGGTATTTTGTATACCACAGGTGATACACTCCAAGGATATTGTGATTCAGATTGGGCTGGAGATTGTGATTCTAGAAAATCAGTTTCTGGATATTGTTTCTCACTTGGTTCAGGAATATTTTCTTGGGTAAGTAGGAAGCAACCAACTCTCGCACTCTCCTCCACTGAAGCAGAGTACAAAGCAGCTTGTTTTGCTTCTTGTGAGGCAGTCTGGTTAAGGAGAATTCTTGCAGATCTTGGCTTTCCATCAAATATGCCAATTGTACTCAAGTGTGATAATCAAAGTTGTATGGCTATTGCAAAGAACCCAGTATTTCATGCTCGCACCAAGCACATAGAAGTACAGTACCATTACATTCGTGAGCTAATTGAAGATGAAATTGTGGAGCTAGAATATTGCCCAACAGAGGCAAATTGTGCTGACATATTCACTAAAGCACTTGGAAGAGAGCAGCTCAACAAGCATCTTCAACAGATGGGCATAGGACCAAGACCTACTTGATTTATCATCGGTAAACATTGAGGGGGGGTGTTAGTATATGATCAATGTCTACCCCTCATGATTGTATGCACATTTTGTAAGGCCCCCTTTATGAGGAGAAGCCAAGCATGCATTACCCAATTGATGGGAATCCCAACTTGAATGTTGGATGAAGGTCATATTGGACCATGTAAGATATTATAAGGAAAGGGAGTTATCAGGGTCCCCAATTGTGGGGTCCGGGGCAGCGGTGAGCAGCCCCGGCTGGGGGGTCCAAGGGGGCCAGCGGGCCCCCTGGCTGGGGGGTTCCAGGGGGCCAGTGGGCCCCCTGGTGGGGGTCCGGGGGCAGCGCCCCCGACGCGACGGTAAAGGGAATATTCCATGGAATATTCCCTGTCGGAGTCAGAAATCATTTATATTTGTTAGGTCGGTTCAACCAGTCTAAGCCGTGTATGGCAATTACGCGGGCGGTGGCCGCCCACGCTCTACCGCCCATGTATAGCCGTCCATGGCAGGCCACCAATGATCCTATATATACATGACTTCTGCACTACCTAAGACACCGAGTTGAGCCAGCATACCTCTACCTTGTATCTCCCTATCTAGAGTTGTCTAGATCACCATTTAAGCTCTACCTTGAGAGCGCACGGGTGGACAACGCCATCATCTTTGTACTTGCTGCTAGTAGAAAATTGTTGAGATTCTCCTATATCTGTTATCTTCTCTGTTATTGCTCCTGTGTTATATTGCGTAACTATTGTCTTACATATTTTGCAATGGTATTTAGAGTTTCTTTCAGCCATTTACTACTCTTCTCTAGATATGCACCATTGAGTTATAACTCTTCACTCTTGAAACAATTTTCTTTCTAAGCTCCAAATGGACCATCCTTCTTCTCAAAAAGGGAGAACCTATTGGGGAAGAAATGACCACTTAGTAAGAATGAAATGGTTCAACCATTTCTTGCCCTAGCTTTTCACTTTATGACATTGTCTTCCCCATTGATGTGATCATTTTCCCTAATGATCAAGTGGTGCGGTTCTTAAGGCCTTTCAAGGTAATGACATCTTTCATGATTATGAAAGATTAACCATTGTTGTGTGTAGGGTCTCATAATGGCTTTATTTTCTCTTTTTTATATCTTTCAATCCGATTTCTTATTACCAACAACTTATGGCTTATAAGAGGAGAAACATTGGTTAGCTTGTAGCTTGCATCCTTGGCCTTACTGATCATACATGCCATGGATTATCTGAAAATTGAGGATCCATAATATGACTTGAATATTAAGGTCGTTAATCTTGTGTTAAGATTTTTTGACATTGGTATTAACCCAAGATATATATAAAATAAAGAGTTAATGGTTGTTGAGTCACATAACCTCAATGTACCATTAAGCTTTTATCTTTTGTCTTCATATTTAGAAGTTGTTTCTTATCTTAACCTTAAAGTTAATTAACTTAATCTATTTGCTATCCCATAAACCCATGAATATGACAAAACCATTCATTGATATGCATACATGATGCATCTTCACACATACACATCTTAACTTGAAGATGTCTAGCATGCATAAGGTTCAAAAATTGAGACTCTCCTTAAAGCATGCATGTTCACATTTGGAACTCCATTGAATGCAAGAATCTATATTCATTCCATGCTTCACATTTTCCATTTGAGTTCATGCCATGCTATGATGAATTTTCCATGCACATCCTTATAAAGTGAGTCCATTTTTAAGATAATGAAAAATCTTATTCTATTTTTGTATGTTTTGAATAAACTCCTGCAACTTTTAATGTGCATATGGACTGCCTACTTTGTGCATGGAAAATAAAGCAAACAAGAATGGAATGGCACTTATCTCTATCATAGATTCATCCATTTTTTGTGTCGTTGCATAGTGAGGCTTATCCATATCAGATATTTCAAACTTGAGACTGCAAGGTTGGGCCATTCTTCCTTACCAATCTCAAATGTGCTTCATAGGCATCTTCATACTTACTTGTATGCCCATATATGTATTTACATTTGAAGGTGCGTAAATGCATACTTGAATTCATATATGAAACCCTTACAACACATATGAGGTGCACCCCATATTGAAAGGAAGGAAACACTTCAGACCATAAGTTTTGCATCCTTCACAATACTTGATACATCAAATACATTATGCTAGTGAAAGAAGAAAAATACTCATCTTCATAGGATAATTAAATAATTTTCCCCTTGTTGATGTGGAGAATGAATAAGGCATACTTCCTAGATGATCTCCACGACTTCCAACATCACCTCCATGCTTCCTACAACTCCTCAAGAGAGCAAGAGAGGGTGCTCCATGGAGTGTCCCATTCTTGATGCATATGTGTGCTTGCACGGGTGAGAAACTACCCTACCCAAGATGCACGTGAGGCTGTTTTTTGGTTGCTAACCACTTCTTGGATTCCTCAATGTGGAGGGTGTTCACACCCCTTGATGAGGGGATTATGGACCATTGCATTTCTAGAGTCCAAAGGAACACAAAAACATGGCAAGTACAAGTAAAATAAATACTATTGAAAAAAACATGCTCGCCAAATGCTTGGATCTAATACCAATGTAGAATAGCTACACAATCCTAATCATAAACTACCTAGCCAATCTAGCTAGTAAGACCACCTCAAGTCTAAGAGGAAACGCCTCCACCCATCCAACTCCACCCATATATATACATCTACACCAAAGGGGTGCATTCCCTTGGGTTTGTCCAAGTGTCTAACCAAATGTCCCTCATGTGGACACTTTCTCAAGGGTAATCACATGATTTATATTTTCCCAAGGTCTATCAAATGCTTTCTAAATCAAATGAGGATTCTTCTCTCATGTACACTCAAGTTGGCTCCTAGAGAAGCTTCCCCCAAGGCTAAGGTTCCCACACCTTAGGATAAATCAATCCTAAGTTTACCACCATTAATTGGGAGCGCATATGAATAAATACCCCAATGTTTAAAACCAAGAGTTCAACCCAAAGGATCAAGCATGCCAAGGGTAAATCAAGGGTAAGCCAAGGTTAATATACATCATATTATAACCTTTAGAATCCATATATCTAGCAGCTTGTACTTATGAATTATACAACATAAATGGACTATTCCTAGGACACATAGGTGCACTAAATTCTCTCCTTCTTAGAGTTGCTATAGAGATGTGGCTAGATACTTTTTTCACCTTAAAATAACATAACATATTTCAAATGAGCTATTTGAAACTCAACTCGGATCCTAGTAGCTCATGGAAACATGCATGGCCACCTAGAATAGTTAGTAATTATGAAGAACACCTTGGTAGTAAGAACTTTATTTCTTGTAGACCATGTAGATAATGAGCCAACGACTTGGAGAAGTCTTTATGAAATTGGATGTCTTTCAAATGAATTAAGAACGATTTTTGTACAATAAAGCAAAATCGTGGTGTCTAGTCACTACTTAGAGATATATTGAGATGATGATCTATAGTTTTGTACATAGAATGAGCTACAAAGGGGCTAGATTAAGTATGATATACTAAATGGACTTGTAAATAACTCACAATCAAGTGATATGAGTGATAATGTCCAAGTAAATTATTTGATACAATTTTACTATATATGTGCATTAGGTCTATTTCAAGTGATATGTGGATTCTCTTCAAGTAGTGAGATTGAATTCGGTGGAAAAGACTCATGGAAAATAATCTTGTGAGCTTGAGTGAGATGTTCAATAATTTTGGGCTTGATTTTAATGCACTTAGGCTTGCACTCAAGGTCTTCAACACTACCCCCAATCTCAAGTCTTCATACCATATACTTCATGTTCATAGCCTAAAGAGAATAAATACCTCAAATTGCACATCAAGATCCTTAAAGAGATTTTTAACCCACTATCTCCCAATCTAAAAATTCTAATGCTCTATATTTAGTGTTTGTTGAGGAGAAATCCACATTTGGTTACTTCTTTGACATACAAGATATGACTTTAGTACTTGTCATGAATACATACCTGGAAGTGCTCCTATTATCATCATTTGAACCTACCCAATCCACATCATAATATTCTCTTCAAAGTCTCACCATATACATGGAATAGTCCTTGTTTGACAATTGCTTTGATGTACCTAAATACTTTCCTCATAGTAAGTAAGTGTTCTTGTAATCGAGCATGTAGGAACCAAGAGATAACTCTAACCAAATAAACAAGGTCAAGCCTTATGGTGGTATAAAGTAATTGACCAATAAAACTCATATTCAAAACAAGAATTCTTTCAATACATTCACATTGACATGCACTCAAGTTTGTGTTTTTATCCATCAGTTGATAGAGTGTCTTGCATCCACTTGTGCCAAACCTAAATACTACATAATGAAAGTACTCCCTCTATTTCAAGTATACTTCATCCTACATATATATTACCTAAATTTCCAAGAATTCATTGAGAAATTCAAGATCTCAAAACTTGAATTCCTTCCTACTCTTTGCTTTGATATCCCTTATTATTGCTTCAATGCTTCCTATGATTATAAGATCATTGACATGCATGCATATATATACCATGAAATCTCCTTCCTTTGTCAAGAAAAATGATGGATTTTAATCACTTGATTGATATCAAGACTTGTTATGACACTCCACAAGCCTCAAGTTCAACTTCGAGCTTTCTTTAAATCATAAGTTTCTTTTTTCAATCTACATAAAAGACCAAGATGCCTTTGATCCTCAAACCCTAGGGGTTGTGACATGTACACCTAGCAATCAACCCAACAATTCCTAATTCACTTTATTGACCCATTGTGTACCTATCTAGGACTTGGTTCTATGTAATGTTTTATTCAAAAGCCTTAACTTCATCATTCTTTGTAGCTTACCATTCTTCCAAGCCCTTTGCTTCCTCAGATCTCATCAACTCCTTGTTTTGTGTTGTATTACTCATGTAGACAAAATGTTTGGAAATGAAGTATCATATGTGAGTTTGCTCAAAATGATACTTGAGCCTTTTAGAATTTCTTTCTTCTTCCTTTTGTGGAATAAACCTCCTTTTTCCTTTGGTTCTTGATTATTGCATTTGGTGTATCTTTAATTTCTAAGATATATAGTCCTCCTCACCCTTCTTCTTCTTCTTCTTCTTCTTCTTCTTCTCCTCCTCCTCCTCCTCCTCCTCCTCCTCCTCCTTCTTCTTCTTCTTCTTCTTCTTCTTCTTCCTCTTCATCTTCTTCAATCTCATTGCCTTTATCGTCCAATTTGAAACATGTCACTTACCTTTATTCATTGAATTTTTTTCATTTCAATGGGGAGGTCATAAGTGAGTCGCCATCAATTATTGAACTCTTTGGCCTACTTAGTTCTAAGCTTTGTTGATATCATTATTAAGACCTACTTTCAACTTCTTCTATGTCATCTTCCTACAAAACATTGTTATAACCATACCATGGATTGAGCTCATCAAACACTACACATCTTCAAATTTTGAGCTCCTAAGTGATGGGGTTGTAGAATCTATACCTCTTTTGTTAAAGAAATCAACTTAGAAGTACACATCTTTCTACCTTGCTAGGTCAAGTTTTCATGTAAGCTCTCGAGGTATGTGAGCATGATAGACACATCAAAAAATTCTTAAGTATAAAAGTCTAGTTTCCTCCCGCTCTATTATTCCTCTAGTGTAAGGAAGTGTGTATTAGAGGTAGGAAACCTTTCATAATGTATGATATTCCAGATACAACATGTCCCCAATAAAATAAAGGATATTCATTTGATTAGGCATATGCATGATGCCTATTTTTCCTTTTTTTCTACTCATATTTTATGAACTTCAAGTGAATTGTCTTTTGATGCAATTATCTTGTGGAAAACCATTAAATTTATTTTTAAACTATCCCACTTTGGCAATTTGATGTGGTTATCCGATTCCTTATCTACTTGCACTTTTAGCCTCTTGAAAGTGTGAAAAACATTTAGCTTGTGTCTAGGACAATACACGAAAATCCTTATTGGATGATAATCATATAAGATTTTAAAATAATTGTTACCTCTAGAGGATATGTCTCTCGTTTTCCCCATACATTTGCATGCAAAAAATCCAACACTCATGGTGATATGCAGTTGCCCCTTTCGCATTGCACATTTCTCTAATTGAAAAGCTTCCGAATTTCATGTAATGTTTGAGTTGAGAACTTAGATAATCCTCTTAATAATTTCTTCCTCTACATGTCATTTGACCTTTGGATGTTGATATGACCTACTTTTTGTGTCAAAATTCAAATTCATAAATCTTCTTATCTCCTAAGGTCATGCACATTGATATTCAATGTAAACATGTAACTTCTTTCTTGCCCTTGGCCGCTACTTCATATCCATCATTTGAGCCTTCCCTTATTATTTTCGATTAGATATGACTTCATAATCTTTTTTAAATATTTTTTTCTGCTTAAGTCATTTTTTCATTTATGCCAGGAATATGTATCACCTTTAATAGTCCTTTAGCTTCATCTCTTCTATCAAATATGATGTCTCCCACATGTTGTTTGTGAAGATTATTTTTGTCAGCTATCTTGAAATTACCTTAATGATTTGGAGTCGTTAAGTTGATAAATAATGAATTCATACATGTCACATGTTTCTACAACCATTGTCTATACATCAAAATTCCTTACATTGCTTCATGATTATTTCTGATTTTTAGTAAATGCTGATTATCATTTGAGGAGATTAAATAATTAGCTTGAACTCTATAATTGTTATAACCTTTTCCTAACCATGTATGGTAGCACTCATTTGGGTAATGCCCTAGTTTGCCACAAACATAGCATCACATTGCTTTGGTACCCCAATTTGTTCCGTCCTCCATATCTACCTCCTCTCGTTCTAGATCTTCTTCTTACTCTTGTTTTCCTTGTATCTTGTCCACTTGATTGTATTTTACTATGTGAATCTGTTCCTCTTGCAGATTGTTGTACTCAAAAGCAATAAAATGAGAGGATGGAGGCAACCAAGCTTTCAGATGTTCCCCGTATTATGCACCTCCATTGGTGGAAGCAACAAGTGATGGTGTGCATTTATGCCTATTGTCACTCTGTAGTTAGGAGAGAAGAACAAAGCTCTAGAGAAAAGAACAACGAGCATATCCAAAAGTACTATTATCAATAATAAATTTAATACAAAACTCAACATATTAGCACTGCACAACATTGATAGATTTTTGCACAGAAATAGGAACAAGATCATCAAAACCGAATAACCTTGATAACGAGCAAGTTTCACATCGTGGTACCTTCAAAACATATTCAAGGACTGCATTTACAGAGGTAGACAGTGCACACATGAATCCTTAGGCTACAAGCCTCAATTATATGGATATCCTATAGACTCGCTTACCAAAGCCCTAATTTGCAAACAACCCCCCTCTTGTGGTCATTATGCGTACATCAATAAACACATTCATATGAATGTCTCCACCGATGTTGTCATCGGAGGCTTGCCATTATTCTTGTTCTTAGAGGAGTGCAATCAACAGTTGGTTCTGGAATAAGGTGTACAACATTAAAGCATACCATTGCAGCAACATGCCCCAATTGCATCTACTAGAATTGATAGCAGAGCTCTGTACCAAAGCTGAGAGGGGATGATGGGTTTCTTCCTACAGAGTTTGGTAATTTTGGAGGGATCATGAGCAAGGCATGTAGCATGAGGTTTAGAGATGGAGTAGATTCATCGATAGTAGACAATGCATGATAGCGGTATTGCATGTGGAGTGATGCATGAAAGCTCTCATGTAGCCCCGACACAATAATCTAGTATTCATTTCAAAGATCTACCTCCACCATCGAGGTGGGCACATCTGATTGATAAATCAAAGTTTGAGAGCATAAGGTGTCAATGTTTCTAGACCAAAACGTTTTTTGGCCTCAAAGCCCTATATACAACTCTCATTAGGTGTAAGTATTTCAGGGCAAGAAACACTTTAGTTGCATAAAACTTTGCTATAGGCCCAAAAAAGTGTTTTATAGGTTGCTTTCGTGAGATATGAAGATCTTCGCCAAGATAGAGCTCCATCATTAGGCATGTGAATTTGTGTGACCCAAAGCGGCTATACAAAGGCGTAAAGAATAGGTGATCCAAGCTCTGCAAGATTTCCTACTCCGATTGTGATCACAACATTTCTCCCTAAAAATTGATACCTCAACATAGAGTCCTTCATATAGCATTGGGACACGTAGTTATGTCTTGCCAAGGAGATGTACCAAAAGGAGAAGCCAAGGCAGAAACATTGCTAGAAGGCGAGGATGAAGAAGGGGAAGCATTCCATCTTGGCAATTGTCACTCTAGCACAATGACAAGTACCAACGTGAGGAGATCCACCTCATGCATGTCAATCTGGGGATACTTGAGGAGGGTATGCTGACCGTGAGCAAGTGAGATGACATGGCTAGATGATGTTCTTGTATGCACAATCCTCTTGCTAGATCTGTCATCGAATGATCCCAATCTACTAGACCTAGAACATCCGGATGTGGCAGTCATAGCTGATTGACATCTATTGCTTGTTCTACTGCAAAGAGATGCAGCAGGTGAGTGGATTTGGGAATGAAAATTTCTTATTCGTACTCTCAGAACCGTGTAGAGAACATCTCCTCAAATGTCTACTTGTAGCAAGCACGTAAGTACTTGATGCATGCATGCCAGGTGTAAATTGTGTTGACGGAGGGGGTTTGGCTCATATCCTATAGCAAATTGCGATTCCTTTAAAAAAACACGGGGGCCAAAATATAGGGAGCTTGGATTTTGCAAAAAGTTTTGAACATTACCATGATTAGGTCAAAAATCTTCATAGACATTTTGGCACAAATGTCCGGTACATTCTTGAATCATGAAGAATAGTGATGTATGGTCGAGATCATATATGCGACTATGGATAGCCGTTTCGGTGGAGTAAAATAAGAATAGTTAATCCAATCAGAACACCCTTTATTGTTGTGGACTTTGATAGCGAATGCTTACCAGAGTCTACGACAAACAACAGGACAATAACATGGGTTATATTTAATATATAATGGCATGTTTGACCATGTGCGCATCATTTCAGGGTATTCTGTCAATAGTCATGCATGCCAATTGGGTTGAAAAATAGCTTCTACTTGTGCCTTTTTCAGTAGGTTAGCTAGATCGAATTGAGTAGTGAATGTGGGTTCTTTCCCTATATGCCTCTTAATTTCTAAATTGTAATCTACCAACAATACAAAATATGGTATATATTGCATTTCTGATATGGGGATTAGTCGTTGATGGGATAAGTTCTGAAAATAAGAGGACTTAAGAACTGTTTCTTCAAGATTGGATAGCGATTGGATCTATACGTGGTACTTCAATTTCAAATTTGTCTCTACCCTCGTCAGTGATGTGCCCTCTAGGTACTGGCCGAGGCTCATATGGTTCTTCAAAGCTTTCTTTGACAGGGATTTCTACCACTGTGTCTGGCTTTGGGTCTTCAATTAGAGAAGGTGGTCTCTCATATCGCAATAGCCTGGCTTGGAGTTCTTCAACCTATTTGTGGAGGGTTTTCATGTCCTCTATGGTTTGTCGGAGTGTGACAACCTCCATCCTAGATGTGCTTACCATGGTTTATTGCTTCTTGAGGTCAGCACATTCTGTCTCCAACTTTTTGTATGATTCTAGAAAATTGGCATGCTCCTCGAGTAAGATCTTTCTGTCTTCTGAGGGAACAACCCAAAACTGTGTAGGACTAATTACTGCGCTCAGGGTCCCTTCCATAGGAGCTTTGAGATTATCTTGGTTTTGTTGTTGCAGTCGCTTATTCTCTTCCAATGCCATAGACGTGCTTTTGGACAAGCCCTAGATTTCTTCGTAGTTCTGCATTGATGAGATTTTGCTAGTGTAGCATTGTCTCCAAGAGGTCTTGGGCATCCACATCAGGTACCTTGGACTCCATTTCAGCATGAGCTTGATATAGGGTGAAGTATTCCACCTGGAGTGTTTCGTTGTCTGCTTCCAAGGCTATGACTCTTGCTTGTAATCTTTGTGATTCTGCATAGAAGGCAGCATTTCAGTCTTCCAATCTTTGGTAATCATGTTGTAGTTGTGATACACATTGAATTATTGTATTGAATGTATTATGTACAGTATGAGATGCAAGGGAGGTGGGGTGGAGTTCAGGGGGAATGGGAATGGGTATGGGAATGGTAGATGCTATGTCTAACAAAGAGGTGGGTGCAGGTGAAGTTGGTGGTAGGAGGATGAGAGATGGTGGAGTCGTGGGGGGAGGGGAGGTGCGATGGGTGGTGAGATGTCCATAGGATCAGACAGTGCAGTATGTGTGGGAGCTACCATGTAAGTGGGGATGGTAGGTGAAGTTATCATGTTGTGTGTGTAGAATGAAGTGGAAGTGAGTGTTTGTGAGCCTAACATGTATGGGGTGGGGACACGAATGAAACTTTCCATGAAAGATACATAACGGGGTGGGGCTATGGTTGTAATTGAGGTGCAAGGAAAGATGGAGGAGGAAAATGGGAAGTATGGATCACAGGGAAGAGGGATGTGTGAATGGGGATATGCGGGGATAACTAAACTACCTTCGGTGGGTCTTGGGTGTCCTATGCTAGGTATAATGGGGTGTCCAATGAGGGGATCTACATACAAAAATGGGGAAGTAAAAAGAGGGTTGGTAATAGAAGAAAAGAGGGTGGCCTGAGAGGTTGGTTCACAAAAGGAAAAGTACATTGATGAGGTTGGGGTTTGGGTAATGGTTGTCAATACTACAATGGTTTCATCAATGATAGGTGGCAAAGGTGGGGGTGATGGAGGAGAAGGGTGGTGCTTGGGTGAGATCGGTGATGTTTGTACAAAGGACTCCGCAGTAAGACCGATGGTGGTTGTCAAGGTAGCCATTGGTTTGATTAGTGCTTCTATTTTAGATATCGGTATCCATATGTATTTGCCTGCCTGTGGCCTTGTTTCCACTCTATGTTTGTCATAGCGGATTGATCATCGCACTGCTATGTGTATGGCCTCTTGAACTCCCAAGGACTCTGTTAATAATCTGAGTCTACTGATGAAGTGAGGGTCCACCGCTTCATCTACAAGGATCTGATCAATCAACACTTGGCCTGATGCGAATGAGAATCTATGACATTCTTGCACTGCCTTGATTGCATCATATAATATTTGTAGCTAGGGGGTATATGCTCGAGCACCTACAAGTTTTGACACTTCTTGTTGCTCTTCTTGATGTCTTCCCTTGTGTTCATCATCATCTCATTCTAATTCTTCATTCTCATCATCATCTTCATCGTCTTCTTCGTCCTCATCAACTATGGTACTTGGCACTTGTGATGTGGTTGCCTCTGGTTGAGAGCATTCCACCAGTTGTTCCTTAGACGACTCAAGATTCACTTCTCTTAAGATCTACTCAATATCCTCATCGGTGAGCTCTTCCAAGTGCACCCCACTAGGGAACTCAAGGCCTGTGGGGACTAGTGGAAATATCAAGCTTGGTCCCTCAGAGCTGCATCTTGGAAGGTGTAGTGTGAATGGGCATACATGTTGAGGTGGGGGAGTGACATCTGGGGTTAAGGTGGTTCCTCGTGGTTGAGCACATGGTACTGCTCCTCACATCCTATTTGAAGGGGGTCTTGTGGATGTTTGGCCCTTGAATTGTTGTACCCTATTCCACATTAGAGCACTCTAGATTGGAATGTCATAAGACAAACATCTATAAATGATCCTAGTCAATGCACAACATCCATACAAGACTGACTTGTGTGGCCATTGTTTGTGAGCCAAGTGGATTTGATCAATAATCCAATGAGGTAGGTTAATTGTTTGCTTCTGAGTCTCTACAAAGTGGTTAACTCTCAAGCCCTCTTGAACCATGAAATCTAATAGTTTTTTGGTTGGAGAGACACTAAGAATTGGATTCTTCTCTTCCATCTCAAAATCTTTGAGGGCTCTTCCTAATAATGCAAGGGATGAACGATTCAAGAGAATAAAGGTAGTCAAAGATGGTCAAACAGGTGTTATCGCTTGAATCGATCATGTAAAGAATTCGAGGTAGGAGTGCTAGAGTATGGATGCAAAAATTTGTTGGAGGTAGAAAGTTAGCAAAAGACAAGGGACCTGATATTTATAGGGGAAGAGAGAATAGCAATGATCACATGATGTGAACCAATGAGAATGTGCCACATGGCAACCCCAGCTTGAAAGTTTCAATGGTCATATGATGTGAAACCATGAAGAGGACACGTGGAATGTCCAGAATCAGGGTGATCCACACAAGACCTATACAAAGAAGAGGGTAAATTACCATGTCAAATTATTGAGGGAAATTAGAAGAACTCAGAAGTTTGTCGGACTCCTAATCCCAAGACTTTCATTCGTGAAAGTGGTGAAAGAGATCTATGCCAAGCTTTGCTCAATAATGAGGACAATGTCATTTGTGAATGTCAAGAGGCAAACCTAGGCTCTTCTTTGCTTCCAAGAGGCGGTTGAAGATTTTGCAATTGACATCTTTCTTGATGCGTACTTATGTGTTGCACATTGTCACAGGGTGACAACCTTTCTTCGTAGGATTAAAAGAGACAGGAATAGTATATTTTTGTACACATGGAAAGACCTTATTTGTCAATTTTCTTAATCTATCATTAGCAAACATCCCCTTTTTAGCTGTTTTTTGCCCTAATGTGCTTGGATTCATTGCAATGGATGACTTAGAGCTAGTCCAAATGGATGTGAAAAATGTTTAGTGTATGGAGATCTTATAGATGAGATGTATATGGAACAACGAGAGGGTTAGGTAGTTCCTAGCAAAGAGAGTCTAGTTTGTAAGTTGAAGGAGATATTATATGGACTTAAAAATTCCCCTAGATGATGGTACCAACATTTTGATGCTTTTATGAAGTCTTAAGGTTACACTCGACACAAAGATATGTTCAAATAGCATCTTGATATGCTAAATACTTTCTGTTCATGATATATTGATTGTTGGGAAGTCCTCTAATGAGTTTTCATTACTTAAGAAGAAGTTGAGTGAGACATTTGATATGAAGGATTTGGGGGATGCCAAATATATTCTTGGCATGCGCATTACTTGTGATAGGAGTAAAAGATGCATATACTTTTACCAAAGTGAGTACATATCCAAAGTACTTCACAAGTTAAATATGTAGGGTGACAAGGCATTGAGTACACCTTTACCTACATAAGTGAAATCAAGAATGGATGATTTCCCCCAAATTAGATGAGGAAAAAGAATTCATGATCGAAATTCCTTATCATTTTGTTGGTAGTCTCATGTATGCTATGGTAGCTACAAGACCAGACATTGTAGTTGTAGTGAGATTTGTGAGCATTGGGAAGCATCAAGATGATTCTAAGATATCTAGGCGGCACTAAGGGCAAGTTTCTATGCTTGGATAGAGGAGAGGCATCCATTATTAGCTACATAGATTCTGACTATGCTAGTGTCGACAATCAAAACTCTACATCAAGGTAAATTTTTCACTTTATTGGAGGTGCTATCTCTTGGAGATCTGGTCTTCAAGAATGTAGAGTTGTTTCCACTACAGAAGCAGATTATGTTGTAGCAATTGAGGCATGTAATGAAGCATTATGGTTTTCTCATCTTACTTGTGATATGGGTATACCTCAACATGTACCTTGTTTCTTAGCCATACAGAGTGCAATAAGTTTGTCTAAGAATCTGCTCTATCATTAGAGATTTCTTAGCCATTGAACACATTATTCCTGAGAAGGTTCATAGTCAAAATTCTTTGACTAAAGCTCTACCAATAGGATAGCTTTTGACATTGTTGTTAATTCATGGGGGTTACTTGATTCATGATCTTGCATAGCTACTTGTACACTCATGTAACATGCCCATCACATGGGAGATATAGTTTGTATACTTACACTCAGGTATCCTTTATTTCTTCTGCCATTGTTCTCTTTTGCCATATTCGGGTTTAGTGGGAGATTATTACTATTAGTGTCCATGTCAAAGGCATATTCACTGGAAACTTTTGTACATGTTCTTTAATAAAAAATATAATGGCCTAGTCAGTAGTAGACTCAAGGTTTGAAATCATTTATAAAACTTAGGAAATTTGAGTTCGTGCTCTTAGTGTACTGTCTAGGTCTACTTATTCTGCATGTTTCCGTGGAGCATTGAGCTGGTCATCAAGAGCTTAGTTTTCTATAATGAGGGCATCTTTGTAGAGCTCTCGCAAACGCTAATCCACCATGGTGCACTGCCATCACACCCGTTCAACCTTGCCACCCTGCATATTGAACCTATCAGGTACTTTGGATATGTACTCACTTTCAGACAAGTATATGGATCTTTTACTCCTATCACCAGTAATGTGCATGCCAATATTACATTTGAATTCCCCCAAATCCTTCATATCAAATGTCTCACTCAACTTCTTTTTGAGCAATATCAAGTCATAAGAGGACTTCCCAAACAATCAACAAATCATCAACATAAATTATCAAGCATATCAAGCTACCATCTAAGTATCTCTTTGTGTAGAGACAATGATTCTCATTGCTTCGACAGTAATGTTGAGACCATAAAAGCATCAAACTTTTGGTACTATTGTCTAGGGGACTATTTAAGTCCATATAAGCTCTTCTTCATCTTACAAACTAGACTCTCTTTTCCAAGAACTACATAACCCTCTATTTGTTCCATATAGATCTCATCAATACGATCACCATGCAAGAGAAAAGTAGCTCTAAGTCCTCTATCACAATGAATCCAAGCAACATGCACAATGTAGTCATCTTGAGTATTGGAGAGAATATTTCCTCAAAATTGGAACCATGTTGTTGCCTAAAACCCTTTGCAAGGAGTTGTTCTTTATACTTTGGATAAGCACTATCTAATGTCAATTTCAGCTTATATACCAAGTTACATGGTAAAGCTTTCCTACTCTTTGGCAAAGGTACTAAATGCCAAGTACCATTCTTATGGATAGTATCCGATTCACTCTTCATGGTACACTCTCACTTCACATGATCCTTTGTATGCATAGCCTCTTTGTAGCAAGAAGGCTCACCAGCATCAGTTAGCATAACATAATCCAAAGTTAGAACATATCTATTATATGGATGAAAGACACATGCAGAATGTCTCAATGGTTGGTGAGCAGGCACATTTGCAGACTCATACGATTGGATATTCTCTTGAACATCCCTATGTCTAGCATTCCTATGCATGCTAACTTGGAACTAGTATCTGCAAACACCACTCTTCTCACTTCAACCTCCTTAATGGGTTGTTTATGCATGTTATGCTCATTGAAAATGAGGTCACTACTTTCGATCACTAACTGTGTTGCAACATCCCATAAGTGATATCCAAATTGGCCTTCTCCACCATATCAAAGAAAAATGTATTTCTTTCACATATGGTCTAGCTTTTTTCCAAGATTCTTGGGTATATAAACATATTATTGACACGAAAAAACTCGAAGATGATCATAATGTTGTGGCTTCCTTGGCCATAACTCTTGCACCACTTTTAGAGCTTTGGTAGTACTACATGAAAGGTTAGACACATGAAATGCACTCAATACTGCATCTGATCAAAAACCTTGTGAAAGGTTTTCATGGTGCAACATTGAAATCTTTGGACCAATCTTTCCACTTGTATAGTTGAAACTATCCCAAAATTGTAAAATCAGCTTCTAACTTTTCTCGGTTTTGTACCCAATCAAAATCTCAGAAAATCAATGTAGAGAACCAAAAGACATTTTGAAGGCTCCAAATAGATGTTGAATTTAAGTATGTTCATGCTTACAAACACCAAACAACTAGGGCTTAATGGTAGGAAGACCTAGTATTAAGGAGTCCTTGGGGGGAACACTACTTGAATGGGTGCCCTCTCGCGAAGTGCTAGTACTTTGTCTTCCTTGATCGTTGAAGTCCTTCTCTGCTTGAAACCAATGGTGTCAATGGTGACTTCAGTGGCTGAAATGACAAGGTATACCTTTGCTATTGTCTTAGTCATAAGCCTTGGAGGAAGCCACCAAAAAAGAAGTAGGTAGGTGGGTAGGTGTTCGATTCGCTCACACCAAAACAAAAACCTTTTTCTTTGAACTGCTCTTATTCGAGTGAAGGGGTATGATGGTGATGCACCACAGTGGATTCTCCTTTGCAAGACATGTGCAATAATGCTCTCATAATAGAAAATCAAGCTCCAAAAAATGAACACAATGCTCCAGAAAAACTTGTAGAATACGTAGACCTACATAGTATATAAAGAGCATAGACTTGGATTTCCTAGGTTTTATGTATGTGATTGAACCCGCGAATGTGGTGGACCGCTCCGTTATTTGTTTTATTAAAGAACATACACAAATGTGTCTGGCTACCTGTGTACCTACGAATCAACTTAGGGACTTGTGGAGAAAGAGACTATACCTCAATCCCCCTCAAGTGCATATAGTGGGGATTCACGCTTTAATTATCAATCCGATGAGTATCAAAACGTAGCCGAGTGTATGAGGACATGCATTCAAATGAAGATCAATGCAAATGTGTTCCTCAAAGAGTGCAAACAAGGCAAAGGCTAATCCAAACAAGCTTCAACTGTGAGTCATGGTGTCGTGATACTTGGTGCAGCAGCCAATAGCAAATTGAGCTTTTCTCTCAACTCTGAACTCCAAATGTAGCAAATAGCATATGCGTTTCGAAGATCTCGAGAAGACGCATCCAATGGTTGTATTTTCACTCAATTCTAACGCTTCTACTTCAAATTATAAGCAAAATACTGAGTCACGGGAATGACCTTCCCACACTTCAGCACTTCCTACACTTCACACACACCTTAACCACATCAAACAAACACTTTCATGGATAGACAACACTTCTTAACACTCTTTCCAAGCCACACACATGCATACAAGCTCACAAAGAAGAAGATACAGAGAGGAGAAGACACAAATTCGAAATTCTATGCTCTTGATTCTCACAATGGCAAAAAGTCTTTACAAAGAGTCACCAATCGACTTATATACATGTGCCCTAAAAATGGTTCTCACACAAGAGACCGGCACTTTATTCACTAAAAGACTAATTTCCTACTAATTTACATGGGCAAGCTTCTAATCTTCTGTGGGGATGCATCTAGAGCACTCCTCTAGTGCTTTTACATCGAAAATTATATTACAAAATGATTATAATACAAAAATAAGGTGTCCAAATCGGAAAAATTTTGGGGCCCTTCTTTTTCTCTGCCTTGTGCTCTCTTTGCTCTGCAACACTCTCCCCCTCTTTGTCTCTGTCGTCCCTTGATAGGCTTTGCTTTTTGTCTACACCTTGTCTCAGGCTCTTTCGTATGTAGGGTTGGCTGTGTTAAGTCGAGCTGCCACGCACACCACCAGTGGCTAAGAATGTGCTGTTCTTAGTTACCCTCTTCAAATTTTCAGCCTCTACCTCTTTCTAACTTTTGGTCTTTTGATTTGTCCTAGTTGCACACATCTGACCTGCTGTATTGCTTTGAGCCTGTTTACTTTCTTTTCATCGCACGCTGTCAGCGGAAGGATTAGTACCTGCCAATTATCTTCTTGCACTTCCTGGATACTTTCCTGGACCTGGTTCCTCCTTCCACCTACATGCTTTTTCCTTGATATGTGCCCCTGCGGGGCTCTGTGCAGAGATAGGTGTTGCACCCTTGTGGGGCTTCCTGCAGAGATGTATCTTTAGATATGATCTTTTTAATGAAGCTTCTTTCTTTGTCTTCTTCTTTTCTTCTTTTTGCTTGATTCTCCCTCAACACTGCCCCCCTCCTGAACTCTGTCGTACCCGACAGGCTTTGGGAGTCGACGGGAGTATGTTCTATATACTTTTTGCTCTATTTCATTAAGCAGATTGGCTTCACGTATCATTAGCTGCTTCCATTGTTCTGCTTTCACACCGTCATGTGGTGGTTTTCTATGATCGGTGAAGAAGCTTAATTCATATGCCACTAATCTGGCATTCAAATTGGATGACATTTTGAAGAAAATCATGTGAAAAAGGCTTCTTCGAATGTTTGCATGTATGTACTCAGCAAAAACATCAACCTAGAATAATATGCCATTATTGTTGGTCGGCTAGGCATAACAGACAAGTCAAAAACAAGAATATATGTTCCTTGGTTAATGCCAATGAAGTTCAAAAATGTATATGCCGCGTGCTTGAAGACCTTTAACACTGTAAGTATCATATTGAGTATTTTATTGGTCATTTTGATAGTTAAATCGGGTATGGTTGCATAATTCTGCAGCCAATATTCAATGGTTTTGATCATGTAATCCTCCGTAGCTAGGTAGTTATGTGGTGGACTTGGAAGTAATGGATAGTTCAGCCACTGTTTATTGATAGCACCATTCTTTTGCATTTCCAAAAATTCTCTGGCTTCTCTTCTACGCGGTGTTGGACAAAAGATGGATTTACCTGTAATAAGTATGGTGCTGCTTGCCAGTGCACCCGTAATGTAGGATGTTTCTCCAAAAATTTTCTCCTCCAAACAGGCTGTGCTGCTTCAAATTCTTCTTGAGTATAGTTGTACGTGTCATTTTTGAACTGCAACTGTTCGTCTGGGTTTTTCTGTGTGATCTTCTTTATGTATTGTCCTGTTTTCTCTTTCAATAGTCCATACGAAATGTTGAAAGGCTTCATGATCGTCTCCAAGTCTTTTCCTTTAATCTTTGCTTCTTTCATCACTTTGATGACTTCATTTTCAAAATTTTCTGTCAACCAGGACACCAATAGCGCCCGTTCCTTCTGAGCTATTTCTGCAGTGTATGGCATTGGATGATCATCATGTGGTTCTGCCATCTGCTCTTTCATTGGAGAATTATAAATCGGGGGAGATAGAGGACGTACCTCTACCTCGTCAGTAGGACTTTCTTTTGTCGGCTCTACTGGTGTCCCGATTCATGTTTTCGCTTCTGCTTATGCATTCAGTCTTCTCTTTATTTTCTTGCATGGCTGCTCTGAGTGCTTCTTTTGCTGCAAGCAGTTCATTGTCAATTTCTGCTACATGATCCATATTTTCGCTGTAACTCACTGCAAGTTTTCCATTGGTGATGTTTAACTGCTTCGTGAGCTCCTTAGTTTCATTCATGTATTTGTGTTCCCATTGTTCTCTTAGGGTTTGCTCTTGTTTCAGCAGTTTTGCGTACTTTTCAATCTGATCTTTTAATTCTTTCTCGTCAATATTTGTAGTCTCCAGTTTTTTGATAGGCTGATCGTACAGTAATGCCTTCATCAGTTCTTTATTTTTGTTGTGTAAATTGTCATTTTCCTCCATGTACGCCTTCAGTTGTGTTTCGAGCAGATTACTTCCAGCTTTCATTCGCTCCTTGTCTGCTTCACTAGCTTCATGCTGTCTTTGTAATTCTGTCAGTTGTGTCTGTAGCTGATGATGTTGGTGCATCAATGTATCACATTGTGTTTTTATTGTGAGTAACTCCGTTTCTTTGGCTGTAATCTCTTTCTGGGCCTGGATGAGCTGTCCGGACAGTTGTTCACTCATGATTTGAAATTGATTCTTTTTTCGCATGGCCTTGTCATAATCTGCATCTGTATCCATCATTTGTTGTTGTGTATCCATGGCCGTCTGGATCATTTGTTTGACAACCGGTTTCAATTGAGTAACATCCACATTTAACCATGTGGTAGGGATGCTAGGTTCTGCTCCTGTTGTCACATCTTTCCCTTGTGCCATGTGTAATGTAGTATCATGGGGATGCCTAATATGAAGTTGGATCCTTCGCTCAGCCTCCATGTGGTCATTCTTACCTTGAGGTGTATCATCCGGTACCTCAATCACAACGTGCTCCTTACTTGGTTGTCGACCTGATTCCTAGTCCACTAGAGTTTGTATTTCTTATTTGATAGGTGGCACGAGTTATTGGAGCTTCTTTGATATTGATCTTTGTCTTATCATTCAATTGAATTACGTGCTCTGGTTCAGTGGGTTCTTGGCTCTTTGCCTGTCCCTGTTGGTTGTCTGGCGTGACTTCGACTTGATTAATCTCTATCCATTCTTCATTGTGAGTTTCGGTCCTTATATCAGTATCCAGGGTGTCCTTCTCAGGGCTTGATTCTTCATTAGAGCTTGATTCCTCCAATCCTATCTCTTTGTATCTGGAAGGTACTTTATGAGTATGTTCTTTATCCTTCTGTTTCTTTTCCTGGCTTGCCTGTCTATAATGGTGACCTTGAATATTTAAATTTACTTGCCCCCGCATATACCGATGCGTTTCTTCCAGGGCTGCAGAGAGATCTCTCTTGGTAATTGGTTGTTGGGTCCCAGGAATCTTTGGCAATGTGTGTGTCCTCTTTGATTGTGGTGTCTCTTGAGCTTCTTCCTCTCTTAGGCGTTTAGTTTCTCTCATAGGTGTCTTTGAACTGGTTCCTACTTCTTCAACAGCGATGACTGTTTTCTTTTTCTTTGGAACAGTTGCTGACTTTACATATTTGGCCATCTCAGTTGAGGTTGGCATCAAGCGTAAGCAATCCTTCATTTCAAGAGCCTCATAAATGAGTAAGGTCAATGCCGAACTTCCGTTCAAGAACTTTTTCTGACTCCACTTCTTCTTTGCTTCAAATAGGCATTCTTGGACATATGGAGTCATGTTGACTTGATTTCTGACTTGCCTCATAGCATGTGAGAGCAGTTTCACCACGATCTTTTGAGGTGCTGTATATCTATGCATACTTGGAAAACAAAAGTGCTGATGCACCAATCAAACAACCTCTTCAATATCAGTTTTGTTGATTTCAAAAAAGGATTGCTTTTTAGGATCATGACATTCATCTTTGACATTCGTGATTCCCTCTTGATTCCACCCGAAAGCTCTGTTAATTAGCTCGTGAGTAAATTGAATCGTTTGCCAAGCGCCCACTTTATCCAGTACTCTAGCCTCTAGGACTGACATCTTATTCGATGCAGATTGAAGTGTATTCATTACTTGTGTACATCTCTGAAAATATGGCAAATATATTGGAAGTCTTAAGAATGCATCAATTCCAGCTTGTGTCCAGACATCCGTCATGCGCGGTAATCCTTGTATGATGGTCTTGAATTCTTGTGACATGATAGGGAATGTTGGAAGCAGCCAGAGGCACAGACAACACGGAAGCATGTAACGACAGAGCAAGGAGCCAGTCGAATCGTTTTTCAAAGAATTATGTTTTCAAATACTTTCCAAAAACCTCCAACAGTGATTTTTATCACTATTGTAACATATGTAACATAGAAAACCCCATTTTGTAATCCATAGCTCCATTTTGTGCAAGTGGAGGAGTCCTCGAGCTTGAGGAGCTTAGGTAGAATGCGCGTACCAATTTTCGTTATTTTTAGATACCGTTTACCCTTCCAAATAGCATCTAGGACCTAATTTTTAACTATGCCGGTCACTAGATGTGAAACCGGTCAAAATTAGTCTAGAAACTATAAAAAGAGCTAGAGAGCTCATTTTTGAGGTTAGCTTGTTTGAGGTTAGAGTTCTTTTGAGCTTGTAATAGTGTTCTTGAGTAATAGAGCTAATTTCTCACCTTCCGTTGTGTCTTGCTTGTCTCTTCATTGTGTGTGTGTATGTGTGTGTGCATCTTGGTGCTTCTCACCTTCACTCTCACATCATCTCACATTCACGATCTTCATATCACTCCTATCTCTTCCGCGGATTGACATTAAGGAGGTGGAGCTTCTTAACGTGGTTCTCACCATTGTGCTAGAGCAACACCAAATTTGGCACCGTTGCCGGGGATCGAGTCTAGGACGAATGTGTGATGGTAAGAGTATAGCAAGAAGTGGCGTTGGAAGGTAAAAATTTCAGTTTTTGTTGTTGTTTTTACTTAGTTTTTAGTGTTTTTCACCTTCCCCACACTCCATCTTCATCACCGCATCATCATCTTCATTTCCAAAAAAATCAGAAAATTCACTATATCCCCCCATTCTCCTCATTTCCCCTCATTTGTGCATGCGAGAGAGTGAGAGAGAGCTTTTGTGCTTGTGTGTACTTTTGTTTTCTTGAGTTTTCTTGCAGGTACAGAGCTCCAGTGCATCAGGAAGGCTGCAAAAAGGTAAAAACTTCAGTTTCTGTCAGAAATTTCCGTCTATGTCAGACCATCGCGATGGTCTGCAAAGTTCGGAATTTGGAGAAGGCGACCACACCAGCGTGAAGAGCACACCTGCGCCTACAGGAATCCATAGCTGCATTCACAAAATTTGCATTTTGGTGGACCATCGCGACGGTCTCTGACCATCGCGATTGTGTCACACCATCGCGATTGGCTCACGCCATCGCGACGGCTTGGCCGGACCATCGCGACGGTCTCTGACCATCGCGATTGTGTCACGCCATCGCGATTGGCTCACGCCATCGCACCGACGGTGCCACGTGGCAATCTAGACCATCGCGACGGTTCATTTTTCGGACCATCGCGACGACACCCTCACACCATCGCGACACTTCAAAAATTCAGACCATCGCGATTGGCTCACGCCATCGCGCCCAGACCATCGCGATTGGCTCAAGCCATCGCATCTGTGACCATCGCGACGGTTCACTTTGGACCATCGCGATTGTCCACGTTGACCGTTGACTGACGCCATCGCGACGGTGCAATTTCACGCCATCGCGATTGTCCAATTTCACGCCATCGCGATTGTCCACTTTCACGCCATCGCGACGGTGCACTTCAGACCATCGCGACGGTTTACATTTACGCCATCGTGATTGTGCAATTTCACGCCATCGCGATTGTCCAATTTCACGCCATCGCGACGGTGCACCCTCACGCCATCGCGACGGTCCCAGACCATCGCCATCATCTCAGACCATCGCGATTGTGCACCCCCATCGCAAATTTTAGGGTTTCATTTTTTGGCCAATTTTGGGGCTATTTTTGGGAAATTTTTGGGTGATTAGACTCATAGGAGACCCCTTAGCTCAAATTTGGAGAAAAACCTGTTTGTTAGTTTTTACCCCCCAGGGCCTGAACGGTCATAACTTTTTCATCCGAAGTCCGTTTTTTGAGCTTAATAGCTCGTTAGAAAGCTCTCTATGAGTACTACGTGTATTTTTAGATAAGCTATTTTGAGGTTGACCTAGTTTAGGGACTAGAAAGCCAGGGGGCAAGCATTGAAAAGTTGGGCAAAAGGGAAGGAACTTAAAAGGTGTATATACTCAAGTGCTTGATCATCCAACTGTGAATTGGTCTAATATTGAATTTTTCCAGGTCTAGCAAGGGCAATCAAAGACAACCAAGGCAAGGCAGTGAAGGGCATAAAGCTTGGGAAGCACGGCTTCTTGGGCATCAGAGCAACCAGAAAAGCTGACTCGAGGTTGGAAGATTACTCAACCCCCTCAATCAATTCTTAGCTTAGGCTAAACGGTAGTGTTGTGGATTAACGACGATAGGAACGCCTCAAGTTCAAGATATTTAATTCTTTCAAGTTCAAGACTAAAGTAAAGGTGTGTGACACGAAAACCTAAAGGAAAGAACATAAGTCTGACAGAACGAGAACTCAAAATCATAACAGAAAGTCGAATTCCTGACGCATACATTAAGACAAGAATCTAAAGAAATTTAAAAAGAATCAAGATAGTAATAACAAAGAATCATTGACGATCTGAGCGAGTCCTGAGTGTGCAAGGAACAAAATTAATGAACCTTAGATCGGGCAAACATATAGGCAAGTCAGACCGGAGAAGCCTTAGATCATCCGAGGCAAGTGTAAGAACTACTGCACGATCGTGGGCTCAACAATTGAACACTAGTTATCCCTACGAGAGCTCAGATACTAGCGAATCAGAAATGGCATTTAGCACAGACAGACCAGAAGGAGGATCGAATGTAGCCTACTTAGAAAAACCAGAAGGACCCTATAGAACGCAACTAGAGTTTCTCCAAACCAACCGATTAGGTGCTCGCATCTATGAGGATGGTTTGCGAAGGCAAGTGGTGCAAATGCACAACCCCGATCAACCCATTGGATTGGAACATCCAGTGGTGAAATTCGAGAGAGACGCGTACATAGACAAGGAAGGAACGATGTACATCTTAAGTACGCAGCCAAACAATACCAACGAGTTTGGCGTGATTCAACCAGAGACGGAAGCAAAATATCAAGGAAAAGAACCATTAGAAGAGCCTAGAACACCTAGAGGGAAATCTGTACTAACACGAGTACTAATCCCAGACTGGATCCCTCAGGACAACAGAAGCATAGAGTTGTTTGTAAATAAAGAAACTGATGAAGCCTTTTGGAGATACAAGACCGAAATACTTAGTGAGGTAGGTATCATCACTATATACGAGTTCAAGGACCCGGATACACCTGGAAAGGTTGTATACCTGGATGAGACTTCAGAAAGAGTCTTGTGGTACCTGACCGCGCTAAAAACACATACACATGGAGAGGTGAATTGGTATTCCCTCTATCTAGAACAAACATGAATACAAGTCAACAAGGGGCAGGAACATCCTCAGCCCATGGAAATCAAAGAGAGGGAAATAAAGAGAGACCGGAAGTAAGCTTTAATCACCCCATAGGGAGAGATAGAACAACCACAGACACTAATAGAGCGGATAGACAAAGAGATCATGGAATACCAGGTGGTAGAGATGATTTTCCTCTACCTAGGCCACGCGAACACGCAAGAATATTGAGACCCACACAATTAGTAAAATCAATGAAGAATTATTTTGATGGGACAGGAGATCCCTATGACCACGTCGCAAAATTCAAGCAAGTACTAAGAGCCGAACAAGTTGAAGACATGTTCACGCAATACAACGCATTTGGACTAACGTTAAAGAATACCGCTTTAACTTGGTTCCAACCTTTGCAACAAAGGCAATTTAGAGACATCCATCACTTTTTAGAGTCATTCATCACTGAATTCTCTAAAAGTGGGATTAGACATGACACGTCTTCGTTGATTCATAGCTTTAAACAGACCCCTCAGGAAACCGTAAGACTGGCAGGACGTAGGTTTAGACAATATGTTGAACGATGTCCAATGCAAGAGCTACCCTCACAAGCCAAGCAAGTGTCATTGTTTCTAGATGGCTTGTTGAGCTCTAAATTGCGCTCCTACGTGTACCTAAAAGAACCCAGAACGCTAGAGCAATGTGTAAGAATTTGTATAGACATTGAGGACAACTTAGGAGACGAGTTGGAGCTCTCAAAGGTCTATAAGGACTCAGACTGTTCATCTCTAGCATCCACAAAATTGTCTAGCTCAATAGAAGACCTTGCAGAAAAAGTGGCCCAGAAACTAGGAGTTTCGAGCAAACCTAGGGTACTAATGAACAAGCGCTGTTACACCTGTGGTGGTGATCATATGGAAAATGTGTGTCCCAATACAACACAACCACAAACCAACCCTAGTGGCCAATATTGTACAATTGAGAGAAGATACACGAATCATACGGCTCAGGACTGCCCATACAACAAACAAACCGTGAGACAGAACTATCCGCAAGCATACCCGCAGCCAGGTAGGTATCAAGGCCAATACAATGCTCAGCCCTATTACTATAGGCCTCCTCAGAACTACCCATACCAGGCTCAACAGAGACCTCAACCTGTCTTAGCTCAGCAGCCACCCACACCAGCGAATGTCATCTCAGTCAAATACGCTGCTGCAGAAGAGAATCTAAGTAGGGCTTTAGTGCCTTCTTCACCTTTGATCACAGAGAGTGACCCACACTCAAATAGTTTTGACTCTACACATGTAGATAGTCCACCCGCTTATTACACAGAGTCACCAGAACACGTAGAGACATATCATTACGATAGTCCACCAGTGGAACCTAGTTGGGAGCCCGACTATGCTAATGTGATGTACACAAACCAAAATCCACGGCCCCAATTGAGACAACAAAGACCACAGGGCCCTAGAGGACCATGCTTTAGGTGCCAAGGAGATCATTTCATAAAGGACTGTCCACATCCCCCGATAGCTTCGAATGTGACACCGATCAATGTGATAGGTATTGTAAATAACGCAGATGGATCCAACCCTACATACGTGCCTATCCAAGCTATAACAAGAGCCCAGGCGCTCTTACAAAACCAAAAGCTTAATCAAGAGAAAGTAGCTGGAACTAGTGAAGTTGCAGAATCTAGCAGTAAAAAGACAAAATCTTGGAAAGATTCTAGAGAAAGAATTAAGAGAAAATGGAGTAAAAAGATAACGGAGTTGGAAGGAAGTTTGAAGGAATCTAGAGCCAAAATCCAAGAATTGACTTCAGAGGAATTGAATCAAGAGAATTCAGCTCAAAAATCAGGATCAGTTTTAGCGGAACCCATACCAGAAAATCTAGACATGATGTTTCGTGCATATCAGGCTAGATTAGAAGAGGGACCTCAGGTAGCTGAAATGAGCAAAAACTACCCTCGGGCTGATCTAGAAATTGAGAGAACTAAACTTTGCATGAAGATGGTAGAACTAGCACAAGCTTTGTTCGAAGCCTCTAGATATCTTAATTGGAATAACATGGCAAAACCTGAATTACATTTTCAAGGACTAATGGAGAGGCTAGAATACTTGATAGAGAGCAAAGAGAAAAAAAATCAGCCTAGGAACCCTATTGTCCCAGAGACACAGGAAAGGAATGCACCATCCCTGTCTCAAGTACCCAATACAGAAAGTCAAGACAATTTGTCTTCCATACATTGGTACTCACATGAATTTTTGAGAGAAATCCAAGAAGAGAAATGGAGAAAGGAACTAGGAACCCATCCTCCTATTCAAGAAATAGACGACTTGCAGGAACAATTTCCCCAAGACATCCCCTCTATTAACGATGAGGTAGAGGAAGAACAACTGAGTGAACACACAGGATTTGAGTCTAATTCTTTACAAGAATTACCATAGTTCACAGGACCTTGGGAAGCAAAGTCTATTAGTATGAGAGCACCCACGATAATAGTGAGGAATGAAGAATCAGTAATTCCTAGAAACACGGAAGTGATCAAGAATACTAAAGTACAATGTAATCTCACTCTAGAGGAATTGTTGAAGGTAAAACCAGAATTGTGGAAACATGTAGCAAATCAATTCCTCGAGCTTGCTACTACTCCCTCACAAATAGGATCACAAAATAAGGTACCAGAGATACCCGTAGAAAAGATTGGAGATGTAAGCGAAGGAGAGGAAGGTAACACTTATCTTCCGATAACCCATCATGGCTACACCACGAAAGCCATCTTAGATTCAGGAGCCGGAGTAGCCATAGCTACCACCGCCTTATGGAAACGTTGGGGTAAGCCATCATTGAGACCCACCAGGATGAAGCTACAAATGGCTGTTGGTGCATGACAATCATCAATTGAAGGATTATGGAGAAATGAAGTCAAGGAGTCAAGAAGGAAACAAAGTCAGATGGTTGAAGGAAGGACATTTTCAGAAAACTCAAAGATATGTACACATATGTACATTAGCTGACTTATACCCTTGTTTAAGTCATACACTTGTATATATTCATCTATAAATATGTTTTGAAAATGTCGGGCAAGTAGAGCAGAAGAGATTTGAGAATAGGGAGAGAGAAATTAGTGTCATTAGACACATGAAGAGTGAGTGAATTGTCCATCCTCACTTAGATGTAAATTTTCTGAGAAATCGAAAAATTTTGCGCCCGATATTTTGCTGTCTGCTCCCTCTGTGTTTAATCTTTTGAGAAATCCTTTTGCACGTATCTAAGTCCATAGCTAATCTATCTATGGCTAGAATTTGAGAGGTTAATTGTAATCAGGCTGTGAGAATTTTGATTAGGAACATTCATATGTAAGAATGTTCTAACAGTCGAGAAATCTGGCGCACATTTCATCTTCAATGAAATGATCATTGCTCAGTCTACAGTGTAAAGTTTTACACAAATGAGGGCTTAAAATCTAAGTTGGAAGGTAAGCTATCTATGGCTAAAAGATCTTGATCAAACGGGATTTACTTTGGGAGAACCAGTGCTAAGAAGTTGCAGGTGTCAAAGTCGCCATTGCAGAGAAGCACTTTCAGACATAGGTAAAGTGTTTCACACATTTCTCAGTGTGTACTTAATCTTTTTGAGAGATTTAACTTGGCAAAGTTGCGCAACCTTAAGGCGAAGTGTTGTTCATAGTTTTATCAAAAACTTTACAGGATTGATTAGTCAATGAGTGACTAATCTGCAGCAGACTTTTCTGAAGAAACTGAAATTTTCAGAATAATCAATTTTCTGATAATTTGGTGAAGATTCTCTAAATTAGGTGGGTCTAAAGTTGATCTTGATATAGAGGTGATCTAAATTCAAGGTTAACTTGTTCTTTTGGAGATTAACACTCTCCATCAGTGGTATCAGAGCAGGTTGTGTCAAAATTGAAGTAAAGAAGACTCCGACTATTGCAGAAATACAAAACTTTATATTTTAAAGGTGCAGAAGGGTAAAGGTTGAAGAAAGATCAAAGGAAGACATACAAAGAGCATCAAAAGGATCAGAAGGAGCAACATTTGAAGTAAAGGTACATTTATTATCAGTAAAGGTTAAAGATTTGAAGCTACAGGTGAAGTAAAGATGGGAGATAGTCTCCAAATTGAAAAATTGGATAGAGAGAACTATCCTGCATGGTCTATGAGGATGGAAGCTCACCTTATGAGCAAAGATCTGATAGGATACATCACAGGAGATGAAGAAAAGCCAGAATTCAGAGATCCTAGTGTTCCAACTAGGGAGGAGCTTGCAGATTTGAAGAATTGGATGAAGAAGGATGCTCAAGCAAGAAGCATCATCTACATGGCAGTCAATGACTATTTGCTTCCTCACATTAGAGGACTTGAAAGTGCTTGTGACATTTGGAATGCTTTGGAAGAGCATTTCCAAAATACAACCAAATCAAGGAAGGCTTCACTATGGGCAGAGTTTACTACCTTCAAGAAGAAGGCCTCACAATCAATTTCTGATTATGTGACAAAGATGAAGGACATTGCAGATTCTTTAGGTGCAGTTGATGAAGATATTGAAGAAGACAAATTGGTAAGACAAATACTCACAGGACTAAGAGGAGATGAGAAATGGAAGCCTTTCATTTTATCTACAGAACTTTCATTAGATCACTTTACTCCTGATTTGAATCAATTGTTAGGTCATATGCTAACTTTTGAGAATGATATCAAAGGAGATGTTGATAAGAGTGCAGGTCATGCAATGTATTCTAAAGACAAGAAGAAAGTCAACAAAGGGAAGCAACAATCAGGTGAAGAAGAAGGTACATCAAACCAAGCAAACTTCATAAGAGGAAGAGGAAATGGCAGAAGTAGAGGAAGAGGCAGAAACAACAAAGAGAATGCAAGAGCTTGTTGGATATGTGGTAAGACCAATCATCTATCTCATGATTGTTGGCATAATAATCAAAACAATGGTAATTATCAGAACTTTAATCAAAGAGGAAGAGGTGGTAGATTTCAGAGAGGAAACTTCAGAGGTAGAGGTGGTAGGAATTCTTTTGGAAGAGGTGGAGGAAGAAGCTTCCAAAATCAATCCTATAATAACACCTACTACAACTATGCATCAGATCAAAAGGAGGATTCGACTCTCATTATGAATACATGTGAAACCTCACATGAGGACATGAGAGTGTTCTATATTGATTCAGGATGTAGTAATCACTTAAGTGGAAATATTGCTTTGATGACTGACCTAGATCATAATGCAATTAATCATACAGTGCAGACAGGTGATAATACAAAGCATAAGGTAAAGTCAATTGGTTCAGTCAAAGCTAAGGATGGGAGCACTCTTCTGAGTAAGGTACTTTATGTTCCCACAATTCCAAAGAATTTGATCAGTGTAGGTCAAATTGTGGAAAAAGGATATGAGGTAAGGTTCACAAATGATGGAGTTTATGTGGAAGACCCTAGTCAAGGGTATAAACAAGTTATTGCAGGAAAGAAAGAAGGAAGGCTTTTCACATTGAAGGTACAAGGAAATGTTGGACATGCTATGTTCACATATGGAGAGCAGAAGGTGTCAGAATTGGATCTTTGGCACAAAAGACTTGGACACTTTAATGAAAGAGGTATCAAAGAAATGATTAACAATGATTCAGTGCTTGGAATGCCTAACATTGCAGGTCAACACATGACATACAGATGTGAGGCATGTCAATTAGGTAAGGCTCATAAGCAATCCTATTCCAAGCATGGATTTATGTATTCAGAAAGACTTGAATTGGTGCATACAGATGTGTGGGGTCCTTCAAAGGACTTTAGTATAAATGGTTCAAGATATTATGTCATATATGTTGATGATGCTACCAGGTGGATCACACTTTATGTGATTAAGGAAAAGTCAGAAGTGTTTAATACATTTAAACACTATCATGCATATGCAGAAAGGATTACAGGTCAAAAATTGAGGAGACTAAGGTCAGATGGAGGGGGAGAGTATTTTTCAAATGAGTTCAATGATTATTTGTGGAATGCAGGTATAAAGAGAGAAGTTACTTGCAGGTACTCTCCTCAACAAAATGGGGTAGCAGAAAGAAGAAATAGGACTCTTGTTGAGTTTGCAAGGTCCATGATGAAAGAGAAGAATTGCCCAAATTATTTGTGGGCTGAGGCTGTTAATACAGATACATATTTGGTTGCCTTGTAAAGCTTTGCAGGGTATGACACCATATGAAGCTTGGTGGGGTAAGAAACCTACCTTGGATCATTGCAGAATATTTGGATGCTTGGCATATGCATATGTGCCATCTCAATTGAGGCATAAGTTGGAGCCTAAGGCAGAGAAGTATGTATTCATTGGTTATGATGATAAGCAAATGGGATACAAGTTGTGGAGTCCATCCACAAAGCAATTTATTGTATCCAAGGATGTTACATTTGATGAGCAAGGTACTTGGTATGCAGGTAAATATAATGTACATGCAGATGATGAAGAAGTAGTGGAACAAAGAAAAGGTAAAGCAAAGGTTCAATTACTTGATGAAAGTGAGAGTAATGAAGTGCAGATTGAAATTGAAGAGAGGCCAAGGTTTGATCCAGAATGTGATGAACCAGAGACCTCAAGAAGTGCAGAAGTTAGGAGATCATCTAGGCACAAATGGCAACCTACAAGGTATAGCTATGACACTTCATTCTTGACTACTAAAGATTATGCTTATTTGGTAAAAGCAGATGAAGACCCTTCTACATATGAAGAAGCCAAAGGGAAGAAGAATTGGGAAGATGCTATGCAAGAGGAGTATGATGCATTGATAGAGAATCAAACATGGGATTTGGTTCCTAAACCTAATAGTCAGAAGATCATTGGATGTAAGTGGGTTTACAAGACTAAAAGATTTGCAGATGGAAGTGTGTCTAGGTACAAAGCTAGACTTGTTGTGAAAGGGTATGCACAGACATATGGAGTGGACTATGATGAGACTTATAGTCTTGTGGCAAAGATGACAACCATCAGGACACTCATTGCAATTGCTGCTTGTAAAGGTTGGAAGTTGTCTCAATTAGATGTTAAAAATGCTTTCTTGAATGGTTACATTTCAGATGAAGTCTACATGGAGCAACCAGATGGGTTCAAAGATCAAGTGAGTCCAAATTATGTGTGTAAGCTCAAAAGAGCTTTGTATGGGTTGAAGCAAGCCCCAAGGGCTTGGAATTATAGGCTTGTAAAATTCTTGAATGATCTTGGATTTCAAGCATCAAAGGCAGATAGTAGCTTGCTAGTCAAAGCAAGTGTAGATGGGTTTATTTATGTGTGTATTTATGTTGATGACATAATACTTACAGGAACAGATGATAAGGGGATACAAATGATCAAAAAGCAGATGGAGAAAGAGTTCAAAATCAGTGATTTGGGGAACCTATCATTCTTCTTGGGAATGGAGATCACTTATACTCAACATGGAGTATATGTGACTCAAGAAAGGTATCTTAAAAATTTGCTAACCAAATTTAAAATGGAAGATTGCAGGGTTGCACCTACACCTTTGGAAGTGAACCATAAATTGTCTAGGTTTGGAGGAGAAGAGTTCAGAGATATGAAACTCTATCAAAGTTTGGTTGGTAGCTTGATTTATGCTACATTGACAAGGCCTGACTTGTCATATGCAGTTGGTGTGCTTTCACAATTCATGCATTGTCCTAGAAAAGAACATTGGATTGCAGGACAAAGAGTACTTAGGTACATCAAGGGTACACTCAAAGAAGGGTTGTACTATGGGTTTACTTCAGATACAAGAATCAAGATATATAGTGATGCAGATTGGGCAGGTAATGTGGATGATAGAAGATCAACACATGGATACTTGTGCTATGTAGGAGACAAATTGATTTCATAGTGTTCCAAGAAGCAACATACAGTTGCTTTGTCATCCACAGAGGCAGAATATAAAGGTATGGTGGAAGCTGCAAAAGAGGTAATATGGCTAAAGATACTTTTGAAAGTTTTTGATGTGATTCAGAGTACTCCTATTATTTGTGGAGACAATATGAGTTCATTATACTTGGCAGCTAATCCTGTATTTCAGCTAGAACTAAGCATATTGAAATACAGTATCATTTTCTGAGAGAGAAGGTCATTGAGAAAGAGATTGAAGTCATACACACTCCCACAAAAGATCAAGTTGCAGATATGATGACTAAAAGTCTAGATGGACCAAAACTACAAAGATTCAAGGATATGGCTGGAGTAAAGAAGATAGAAAAGAACCTCAATTAATGATTGAGGGGGAGCTGTTGGTGCATGACAATCATCAATTGAAGGATTATGGAGAAATGAAGTCAAGGAGTCAAGAAGGAAACAAAGTCAGATGGTTGAAGGAAGGACATTTTCAGAAAACTCAAAGATATGTACACATATGTACATTAGCTGACTTATACCCTTGTTTAAGTCATACCACTTGTATATATTCATCTATAAATATGTTTTGAAAATGTCGGGCAAGTAGAGCAGAAGAGATTTGAGAATAGGGAGAGAGAAATTAGTGTCATTAGACACATGAAGAGTGAGTGAATTGTCCATCCTCACTTAGATGTAAATTTTCTGAGAAATCGAAAAATTTTGCGCCCGATATTTTGCTGTCTGCTCCCTCTGTGTTTAATCTTTTGAGAAATCCTTTTGCACGTATCTAAGTCCATAGCTAATCTATCTATGGCTAGAATTTGAGAGGTTAATTGTAATCAGGCTGTGAGAATTTTGATTAGGAACATTCATATGTAAGAATGTTCTAACAGTCGAGAAATCTGGCGCACATTTCATCTTCAATGAAATGATCATTGCTCAGTCTACAGTGTAAAGTTTTACACAAATGAGGGCTTAAAATCTAAGTTGGAAGGTAAGCTATCTATGGCTAAAAGATCTTGATCAAACGGGATTTACTTTGGGAGAACCAGTGCTAAGAAGTTGCAGGTGTCAAAGTCGCCATTGCAGAGAAGCACTTTCAGACATAGGTAAAGTGTTTCACACATTTCTCAGTGTGTACTTAATCTTTTTGAGAGATTTAACTTGGCAAAGTTGCGCAACCTTAAGGCGAAGTGTTGTTCAAAGTTTTATCAAAAACTTTACAGGATTGATTAGTCAATGAGTGACTAATCTGCAGCAGACTTTTCTGAAGAAACTGAAATTTTCAGAATAATCAATTTTCTGATAATTTGGTGAAGATTCTCTAAATTAGGTGGAGTCTAAAGTTGATCTTGATATAGAGGTGATCTAAATTCAAGGTTAACTTGTTCTTTTGGAGATTAACACTCTCCATCAATGGCTGACGGACACATAGAAAAACCATTAGGCTTACTAGAAGGCATATCTCTCACCACTTGTGGTGTAGAATTTGAGCATACTTTCGCCATTTGTGACTTTGCAAAAAACCATGCTTATGAGATGATATTGGGACGACCATTCATGCGTCAGTTGCAAATTGTACAAGATTAGGGAACTAATTCTTTGTACTTGCAACATTTAGGAGTGACTACCAAAGTCAATCTTAAAGACTATTCACATAGAGACATACCCCCAATACAATGGAATACCATCCATAAGACACCAGTAGAGACGGAATCCGTGCACTCATTAGAATCAGATCCTTCTTGGTTGCATGAGGATACCCATTTATGGATGTGTAAAGTAGCAAAACAAGAGGAAGAACGATTAGAAGCCAGGACCTTAGGTGCAGAACAACATCCACGAACCCTTCAGGATCCAGCTTACGCACCTGTAGTATTCCCAGACGAAGAGTTTGAACCCCATGGTTGGGCAGAAATCCTAGCAACCATGGATGTAGCCATCAATGAAGAACAATGGACACCCCACTGTGACGAGGATGGCTATGACATATCAATTTTCACGATAGAGCCAATCATGTGCGATGCAATTTTAGAAGAGTGTGAACCTAACACTGATGCATTTGAGGATGCAAGCGATTTTGATTTAGAATCAATTATCATGGACCCACCCTTTGCATCAGAGGAAGAATATTTTTTCGAGGTAGAGACTCACACTCAGAGACACGAGGAAATTACGAATGAGGTGAGGTTAGCCACGGAAGTGACTAACAAGAGTGAAGGCAAGAAAAGAAAGAAGAAAGACACCATGACAGAAAAAGAAGAATCTTTATTTGAAGTACCCGAGAACTTCAAGAGATATGAAATCGAAGATAGAAGAATCATGGTACGAATGCCTAATAGAAAGGCGAATGACGGACAAGTATATGATAACCGAGAGAAAACCAAGAAAATAATAGTTGCCATAGAAGGAGAAGAAGAAAAATGTACATACATAGGGCATGATTTGACGAAGGAAGAAGAAGAAGAGCTAGTTGCCCTATTGCGCAAATATAGAGATGTTTTTGCGTGGAGTTACAAAGATTTGAAAGGAGTAGATCCAGATATATGTTCTCATAGAATCCCTATGACTCCAGATGCAAAACCTACCAAACAGAAACCTTACACGTACAATGATAACTACGCTGCGAAGATTAAAGAGGAGATAGATCGCTTGATAGAAGCAGGATTCATATACGAAATTGAGCATACCGAATGGGTATCCCCCATTGTGGTTGTGCCCAAGAAGAATGGAAAATTGCGTGTGTGTATTAACCTTAAAAAAGTTAATGCCGCCACGATTAGAGATAGTTATCCTCTTCCTATCACAGAACATCTATTGGAAAGAGTTGCGGGCAAGGAAGTTTACAGCTTTCTTGATGGATTTTCAGGCTATAATCAAGTAGCCATTGCTCCAGAAGATCAACACAAGACGGCATTTGCCACTGAATGGGGCATATTTGCATTTCGTGTGATGCCATTTGGCTTAACAAATGCACCCGCCACTTTCCAGCGACTCATGTGTCATGTTTTTAAGGAATTCTTACGCAAGAGTTTGGAAGTTTATGTCGACGACATATGTGCTCATTCAAATGTAAGACAAACACATATCCCAGAGTTAAGACAAATATTTGACAAATGTCGAGAATATCAGGTTTGTTTGAACCCAGAAAAGTGCGTTTTCATGGTTAGACAAGGCAAAATTCTAGGACACATTGTGTCAAAAAATGGAATCTCTATGGATGAAGAAAAGGTGAAGGTAATTGCAAAATTACCTAGACCAACTAATGTGAAAGAGGTACAGGCATTTATGGGCCATTGCGGTTATTATAGGAGATTCATACACATGTATGCAATCATAGCCAAGCCTTTGTACTCTCTTTTAACCAACTTTGAATGGACAGATGAATGTGAAAATTCATTCAATGAACTTAAACGACGCTTGTGCTCAGCACCTATATTGACAACCCCAGATTGGAGTAAGCCATTCCATGTACATGTGGATGCATCCAATTATGCCATAGGATGTGTGTTAGCACAACCCACGAGTGAAGGTAACATAGATCTCCCCATAGCTTACACGAGCAGACAATTGAACGCAACAGAAAGAAATTACACCACGACGGAACGAGAAGGATTAGGGATGATCTACGCAGTAAAGAAGTTTAGGCACTACCTGTTGGCCAACAAATTCAAGTTCTTTACAGATCATCAAGCCCTATTGTACTTAGTCAACAAACCATGTAACACCGGACGATTGATACGTTGGTTTCTATTACTCATGGAGTATGATTTTGAAGTCGTAGTCAGGAAAGGAAAGACACATCTTAGAGCTGACCACCTTTCAAGATTAACCTCAGGAGAAGCTCCTCAAGGAGTAGTGGATGAGTTACCAGATGCATATTTGTTTAACCTTGAGATAGCACCAGAATGGGCTAAGCCTATAGTCCCTATTCTGACATATGGACCCAAGAATCCTAGGATAAAGATCAAAGAAGGAGAGATTACCAAATCTCAGAGATATCAAATCATAGCAGGAAGCATATATAAACAGGATAATCAAAAGATTCTTGCTTGTTGTGTAGATGAATCAGAACATGCGAATTGATTGCAATTAGCACACATAGGTGCATTAAAGCAACATCATTCAAAACATCGAACATTACAGACTCTGCATAGATTAGGAGTATATTGGCCTACGATGGAAGCAGATGTCTACAGGTTGTGTAAGGAATGCAATGTTTGTTGTGAAAGACCACCAGTAGAGCATGCTACACTATATCATGTGTCTCTCACACCAGACTGGAGTGAACAATTAGTAATATACTTGAGGACGAACACATTCCCTCAAGGAATGACTTTAGCACGACAACGCAGTCTAGAGCAGGAAGCTCAAGATTATTCACTTATTGGCGATAACCTATACAAAAGAGGACGAGATGGATATCTAAGACAATGTGTTCATGAGAGCGATTATCTGAGCATACTAGAGACTGCACACCAAGGTGTTGCAGGAGGTCATTTTGGACCCGATAGGATAATCAAAGCCATCCTCTTTGCAGGATTATGGTGGCCCACTCTTCACATGGATGCTCATACCTATGTCAAGAGATGTGATGTGTGCCAAAGAACTCAATTTCCTACTCGCAGAGATGAAATGCCATTGAAACCCATGATGGGCGGACGTGCATTTTCTAAGTGGGGTATAGACTTTGTAGGACCCATTAACCCCCCTGCAAAAGGTACACATGCGGAATACATTATTGTTGCCACAGATTATCTTACGAAATGGGTAGAGGCAAAAGCCACGAAAAAGAATGATGCACACACAACTGCAAAATTCTTATTTGAGAATGTCTTTACAAGATATGGATTGCCTATAGAGTTAGTGAGCGATCGAGGCACTCACTTTCTAAACCAAGTCATTGAATATTTGTTACAGGATTTTATGGTGATTCACAAGAAATCCGCACCATATAATCCTCAGACCAATGGTCAGGCTGAAAGCACTAATAAGATCCTTTGTAACGTACTGACGAAACTCGTGAACAACAAACGTTCAGATTGGGACAAACAGTTATATCACGCTGTTTGGGCATATCGAGTGGCCTACAAGACCGTACTCAATGCAACTCCCTTTCAGATGGTTTTTGGTCAGAATGCTGTGCTTCCTTTGGACTTCTTGATACCGACCCTTAAGGTTGCACAAGAACATCAGTGGACCGGCCATGAATTATCAGCGAGAATAATGGACTTGGAACGATTAGGAGAAACCAGGCTAAAGGCAGCAGCAGGAATATATGCCGCGAAGAAGCGACAGAAAGCATATTTTGATGCACATGTGAAAAATAAAGGCCTAAAAGAAGGAGATTTAGTTCTAGTATATACGCTAAAGCAACACGCACGTAAGTTAGAAAAGCGAGGTTATGGACCTATGATCATTAACAAACTCTCAACAAGTGGAACAGTACAATTACTAGCCACTTTAGAAGGAGACGTAATGCCTAATTATATTAGTGGCTATAGAGTCAAGCTATATCAGGAACCTCTTACTGAGGATATGCTTAGACGACTCACGTTGGCAAAGAAGCGTAAGGAGGAAGAAAATAGAATACGAGCGGAAGCTCAGGCAGAAGCAATAGAACGCATTAAACGCATGAAGTTAAGAAGACAAGGACTAGGGAGAGAACATTATAACCATCTGGAAACTACACCCAGATATCCCATGGCCATGTGTCAAGTAAAGTCAACCACTCATCCTAGTATAGTGGACAGGAGACCATTCATTACAGTCAGGCTAGAGGATGAAAACCCTTGCCAAGAGCTCAGGGCTTTAATTGACTCAGGTGCTGCGACTAGTGCGATTAGATGGTCCCACTATAAGGATTCAGGAATAGAAATGCGGCCAATTGAGGCATACCTCATAGGCCTAGGAGGCATGGAAACCCCTTGCATGGGTGAGGTGGACCTTCCTATCCTCATTGAGGATGTGACCATGACAGCGAAGCTACTAGTGTGCCATGATGATGACCTGATAGAACCCCTAATCCTTGGCCAAGATTGGCTATACGATCACTCAGTGGACCTAAATCTTAGACAAGGCTCCTTACAGATTGGAACCTTAGAACAGAAGCGAGTGATACCGCTTGACTTCCCTAACGGCATTCCGATTGAGGTTTGTAACCCTAGACCCTATGAAACGCATGCGACGGAAGACCGGAAGATCTTGGGTCAGACCAGTCACGTTACGTCTACACCAACCCACTCGGGCTTGGCTAGGGACAGTTGTCAATCAGAAGGACGATAGGAGATCTTCCCTGGGGCTTCCTGCAAACTAGAAGGGGCAGCTACCCAACCGCTAGGGCAGATGGATACAATCAGCGGTCAGGTGGGTTGCATCAGCGGCCAAATGAGCACAACACCCTGCGGTGCTCATCCTTCCAAACTTGCTGCGGGCTGGCCTAGATTAAAGATAAAGAACGAATCACTTCCTAATGGGCAGGTCACGCAAGTGTTGGATCTCCCTTCTTTTCCAAAGCAGAGCGTCCAATGGACCTCTCAAACCCAACCACGAACGAGTCAACCACAACAGAGGAACCCAGACCGACAACACCACCAGGCAAGGCAAAGAAAGCAGAAGTATCAACATCACAGAACAAGTGGCACAAAACAAATATGGGTGCCAAAAGGACAGCAACCACAGGCTATCGGCAACACTGCAGACAAGAACAGGACAAAGTTTCAAACAAAGTAGAGTCAGTATCCAAAGTCCCCTCGATCTTCTTCTACAATTACTCGACAGATTTGGATCGCCAAGAAATACCTTATCCATAGACCCACACCCATGCAGATTTGGGTACCCAAACAATGTATTATAGCCCAACCCTCTAGCCATGTAATATATACCCCTCAGAAATCTTTTCATCCTTCAATACCACCAAACCCGATACCACTTTTTGTCCCTCAGCAGAAACATACCACACACTCAAAGACTCTTAGGAAATGGATACCGAAATGTATCCAGACGTCTTCTTGTACCATCGTATCTAACAATTCTCCCACCCCGTTTAAACTCCACCCTTGTACTAATTCACCCTCAACCAAACCTTGTATAAATTCATACACCCAAACCCCACATTTTGCATAATAAAAGCTCATCAAGAAATGTATGCATAATCTGAACCATGTAGGTGTCTAGAGACCTGCATTAGTTTTGCAAATAATCATTGCATCAATCACTTCACGACACTTGGCTACACGGGTTACACATCGGTTATGGAAAGGGATTGCGGTCTCACCTTAATGGGATCATAATTAATTTCCATACTAATGTGTTAATCTTTTGTAGCAGATCTTTTCCATTAGCTCATCAGTCATCATGCAAACCGAAGCAGGCCCATCAGAGGCTGGCCCCAGTGCACCGATGGCCACTATTGGAGACTTACTAGCAGAATCTTATCCTACGGTGCAACCACCAGAGTTTCAAGGTTTTCTAGGACCCATGCCAATCGATGATCCTCCTAGAGGATACACCAAGAAGATTCATCGTAACTCTCATTGGTTTCAAGGCCTAGCAGGACCATTAGCAGACGCTGATTTCATATTTGAGGCCAATTTGGCATTTGATCTTCGCACATGGACCAAGTACCAGTTCTTTTCAAGAGAATTTGAAGGACTACAGAATACACAAGATCTAACGCACGTTTGGGCACGAGCAGGATTTACAGAGTATTTTAGCGACCCTCTGCCTAAACCCGATTTTTATAGATGCTTTTACTTGGTAACCACCTTAACGGCTTCAGAGAACAAGGATCTACCCGGCACATTTATGTTACCATCCTTGGTAAATGATCCTCCATTTAGAAGGTTCTATTTGTCTAAAGATTTGATTCGCGCAGCTCTGTAAATACATGGAACACACACTCCAACGGAGAAAGAACGGCTAGTCCCAAAGCAGATGAAGCGTGGTGACGTAACTAAGTGGGAGGATATTTCTGCTATAACACCTGAGCTCTCCAAGCCATTACGGATATGCATGCAGCACTTTGCTTTCCCAGCTCAGGATCGTTTTACCATGCCCCACAAGAGAATCTGGTTTGGTTTGTACTTAGCATGTACTGGACCTCAAACGGTTGATCTAGCCAGCTGGATAATTGATCAGCTCTATTTGGCACAACATAGGTGGGAGCGAAAGAAGGTAATCAATGGATGCTGCGCCCTCACCAGGATCATATATATGTGCTTGGCATATGATTTACCCATAGAGCGTGCCATGACCAGTGAGGAACTGAAAGCATTCAAAGGGACCACTAGGAAGGCTAGAAAGTCTAGCAAAGGCAGAGCCGGAAAGCGGATGAGAGGTACTATCCCGTGCCTACAAGTCCCAGAATCACCCTCGCCACAACCATCTCCAGAGCAGTCACCAACAGCAGCCACTCCCACGGTACCACCAATTCGTATACGGTTATCAAGACCAGTTACACCGGAGGGCACCACCAGTACTGTCGCACCCCAAGCAGCCACAACCACAGAACCTATCACCACAGCAGCTGAACTTCCCACCACTATTGGTGCGGAAGCTTTCTCTTTTCCAATACCGCATTTAGAACCAGGACAAGCAGAGCCACTGGACCAAACTTTTGATTTTGAGATGCCCGATGCATTCTCCAATGAGTTCCAGTTTTCAGAAGGACAATTGTTTTCTCAAGAATTTGAAAGGCCTAGCTACCCTACCACACCCAGGGATCAGCCACAAGGACAGATCGTGTCCAGCTCTGATGACGAAAGAACAGCAACCGATGACGACGAAGGTGACGATGAAGCTAGCCAGGGAACACATGAATCCCAAGACAGGAACAGACAGATGGCCAAGGCCAACAAACAGACACACATGGCGATACAAGTACCCATGAAGATGAAACTTACGAGGTAGCCGCTTACACACTGGCTATTAAGAAGCTGTATAGAACTATGGAAAAAGTTTGGGCACGCAAAAAGCTGACAGAGGAAGAGAGTCAAACAATAATAGAACAAGAACTTGTCACAGGCGGATTCGAAGACGCATACATCAAAGGATTCAAAGAGTTAGTCAAATCAGTAGGCTCCAACGAAGCTCTCAGGTACTTGCAAAGAAAGCCACTACCACAGTTTGACCCCCGCAGAGTACGACTACTTTCAAAGCCCAGCGAATACATTCGTGTACCAACCGGAGGACAATCTTCTGAACAAGCCAAGGAGGCACGCCTCGTCCCCGAAAGTTCGTTGGCTGTAGAAACCATCTTTGTAGATTCCCCACCCCGCGCTACAACTGTACAAACCTCAGTAGTCACCGAAGTACCGACCACCCCAACCGCTCCTCCATCACCGCCCATTCCTCCAGCCTCCCCTATTCACCCTCCTTCCCCCAGACTAACATCTTCTATCGCCGGTGGCATAGCAGAAACCGTCGTTACAACCACTCACCCCTCAATTCCTGCACCCATTAGACCCAGTCTACCCCCTCACACATCCACCTTTCCATTCAACCCGTTCCTCCATCCAGCTTTGCCATCCTTCCCCACAACTCCAAGACCTCTTTTTCCATTCCCCCCGCCCTTAACCTTCTCCCCCGTCTCACCTCCCCGACCCACCGTAACCCCTCTTTCCCCTTTCCACCAAGCTGCTCCAGCCAGCCCCCCTGTAAATTACCCCTCAACCTTTGTAAATCCCGTATTTACACCAGCACGAGCACCCACGATCACACCCATATTCACGGTCACCGCACTAGATACGTCCACTGACATGGACATCTCACCACCCACTGCACCATCACTCACTTCACTCCCGGCACAAACATTTTTAGGCACATCACAATTTTCAACAATCACTACATCATCCACCTTCCCACCCCCATTCCCCGTTCCCGTTACCTAGCTGTTTCTACAATGAGTCTATTCCTTCTTTCAGCTACCCCATTTTGTTCAGGTGAGTACCTTGTAGTAATCTCCCTTTTGATGCCTCTTTCTTGCAAGAAATCTTCAAACTCATTGGAGAAGTACTCTCCTCCACCATCTGACCTTAGCCTCTTCAAGCTTCTCCCTGTTTGATTTTCAACAAGTGCAAGATACCTCTTGAAACAATTAAACACTTCATCTTTATGCTTCATAAAGTATAAAATGGTCCATCTGCTATAATCATCAATGAAGGACACATAATACCTTGAACCTGAAATGGAAGGGTCCTTGCTAGGTCCCCAAACATCTGTGTGTACCAAGTCTAGGTAGTCTTCATGCATGAAACCTTTCCTTGAATATGGCAACCTGTGAGACTTACCAAACTGACATGCTCCACACTTGTAAATCATGTGTTGCTTGGATACATTAGGTATCCCAAGCACACATTGATCCCTGCATATTTGTTTTAGGGTTCTTTCACCTATGTGACCTAACCTCTTGTGCCATATCTCTAACTCTGAAAGTGTTTGATCCTTGTAATTATACAAAGCAATGTTCTTGGTGTCTTCTAGCTCAAAAGTAAACAATCTACCTGATTTTTCTCCCTTGGCTATCCTTCTGAATCCATGTCTTGGGTCCTCCACATATGCTCCATGTTGTGTGAATCTGACCTGCAAACCTTTCTCCACAATCTGACCAACACTCATTAGATTCTTGGTGATGGTTGGTACATAGAGTACCCTGCTCAATAGGTTCTAGTTACCATCACATGTCTTCACATTTCCAATCTTAAAAACAGAATGTTTAGTGTCATCACCTGTTTGTACCTGATGTTTTCCCTTGGGTTCTTCCAAATCAGAAAGTAGTGCCACATTTCTAGCTACATGGTTAGAACATTCTGAGTCAATATAAAATAAATGATCATCATTTGTACCTGCCTTGGAGGTCATATTCATGATCAATAGGGAGTCATCTTGCTCCTCTGTGTAGTTGTTGTAATCTTTTCTATTTCTGAATCCACCTTGGTAGTTACCATTGTGGTTGTTGTTGTAGTTGTTGTTGTATTGATTGTTGTATCCATTGTAGCCTTGGTGTTGATTGAATCTGCCTCTCCCTTGAGAGTATCCACCTCTTGAGTAGCCTCTTCCTCTCTGATTCTTGTAGTTCTTGTAGCATTCATCTGTGGTATGATTGGACAATCCACAAATGTTGCATGGTGATGAGTTGTAGGGTCTCCCCCTACCTGACTTACCTCCTCTGCCTCTTCCTATAGATGATCTACCTCTCCCTGCATAATTAGCTTGAGAGGTAGAGCCTTCTTCATCCTGTTTCTTCCCTTTACCTTTATCCTTAACTTTCTTATCAGTATAGAGAGCAGAGGGGTTGTTACCTTTTGATTGATCTCCTGCCTTTGTAAACTTAGCTTCATGTGTGAATAGTTGGCCCATGAGTGTTGTGAGATCTGGGGTATGCATGTCCATATAGAGGTCCATTGCAGTGGTGAAACTTTCCCACTTATCATCTGCCTTGAGTCCATTTGTTACTTGCGTGACTATTTGCTCCTCTTCAATCTCCTCTCCAATGCTTGCTAATTGGTCTGCCACATCTTTAATCTTTGTTACATACTCTGAGACTGATTGCTTGGGCTGCTTCCTGAGGGTTGTGAATTCAATCCACAGTTGATTCTTCCTAGCCCTTGTGTTGGAAGAAAAGTATGTTGACAAGGTTTCCTAAGTCTCTTGGGAAGTCTTACAATTCCTTACATGAGGTAAAAGAAAATCAGATATAGAGTTTAGAAGGTAAGACCTTGCCAAAGCATCTTTTGCACACCATTGATTGAGCCTCTCATGTTCATCCTTTGTGGGTAGTCCTCTAGTTTTGAATGAGGGCAATTCCTCATCTCCTGATATGTATCCAAATAAGCTTCTGCCTTGTAGATAGGTTTTCATTCTCAATGACCAGGCTTGGTAGTTGTTCCTGTCCAATTTGTCAATGAATGAAGGAAATCCATCTCCCATGTTTACCTGATTTGCTCTGATACCACTGTTAGGAGTGATGGTTGGATGCACTCAGAAGATTGAGTAGATGCTGCTAATCATGCTTTGCACTAGCCCTTAGTGACTCCAGATATGATTAGTAGACTCCTTGAGCTTCCAAATGATACCAAGATATGCTATATGTACTTTGAAAGAGGTTTGAGTAATGACTTGATCAAAACAGATAAGTTTGTAAATCACAAGTCTCAAAAACTTTCTAATTTTGTCTTGATACCTGCTCAGTCTTTCACTCAGTATGACCAGTGTAGTTACAATTGGCAAAATTCCTTCTAGATATATTCTATTAGCTTATTAAGCTACCATTTGCAAGTGGAATGAGATAAAATGATAGACTATACTCAGAGAAATCACTTTAGCAAAATCAGGGACACTCCCGACTTTTTAGGAGCTCTGCAGAAAATTACCAGAGACCAGTTCGATGGCGATTTCTCGAAAATGGCTGAACCAATTGACTTCAAACTTTGTAGGTGTATAGAAAACTTTGAGCTGAATCCAATCTGCTTTGAATCACTTGATTTGGTTCAGTAGATCCTGAGATATGCTCCTTTGAAGTTGACAGACTTGGAGATGATGACTCAAAGGAAAAACAGAGATAATGAATGTAATGATATGTATTAATTCACATTGATGTACATTCCCATTGACATGATAAACATTGCCAAATGGTACTCAGAGGTGTAGGCTATGAAAGAGTCCTCACACACTCTATTTTTGATCCACAATTGCCTCGGGATATGAGCTGAAGTGCCCGCGACTTTTTGATTGCATCTTTTATAGAGAATGAGTTGAGATTTGAATTTGAATTCAAATCAAATCTCCTATATTCTCTACTCTAAAAGTAAGGAGATATTCTCTCCAATCATACCATCCAAATTCCACGATTCTAATCAATTAGGTGTGTATACATAATGCCAAGTCATTTAGACTTTTACAAGGAGTAAAATGGTAATAGTCTATAAGCATATGTTCCTATGACTCTTGCTTCATAAAGAAATATCCTTCAAGGGTTCCAAGTCAAGTCCAAAGTTCCAAGCCAAGTGTGAAGGCTTGAAATGCACCAACACTAGTGAACATACATTCATCATTGTGTTCATTTGAGTGAGTTTTTGGCTCTATACTTGCGGCTTTGATTGGTCGTTCGTCTACCATGCTGAATACTTCACAATGTCCTTCTTGGCCGCGATGTATCCTAAGGCCAATTGAATAGTCACTTCATATTCATATATCCAATCTTGACCTAACACTAGGTCTTCGAGTAAGTCCTGATCATGACATACTAAGAGTTTTTGTTCCATTGTGTTGTTTCCTAAGTGTAGAGGTAAGATAATCTCTCCTATACACTTGGTGATCTTTCCTCCTATTCCAATCAGCTGTGCCTTTGATGTACATAATTCTTCCTTGACTTGCTGAGTCAACAAAAATTTGATGCAGCTTATAGCAGCTCCTGTGTCAATGAGAGCATCCACTAAGTGGTATTCTTTTTTTCCCGCTCCCAAATTCAAATATGGTTGCGTCCTTTGCTGACTTAGGTTTTCAGTGGCTCTAAAATTAGCCATTGGGACGAGTTCCTCTCCTAGTCGATATCTCTCATCTCTCTCTCTCTCATCCATTCTTTTTGTTTTCTTATTTGCTCTAATGCTTCTTGTCTGGCTTCCTCTCGTATTCTTTCGTCCTCTAGGCGCCTATTCTTACCCATTATCAATCGTGACATTATTTCTTCAGTTAATGGTTCTAGATATTTTTTCACTCGACATCCACTGATATAGTTTGGTAATACATCTCCATCTAGAGTTGCTAAGCTGATGGCTTCGCTGGTGGATATGCGATTGATGATTAACAAGCCATATCCTCTTTTTTGTAGTTTCTTTGCGTGTTGTTTCAAAGTATAAACCAAAAGTAAATCTCCTTCCTTCAAATTTTTATCTTTAATATGAGCATCAAAGTATGCCTTCTATCGCCTTTTAGCAGCATAAATCCCTGCTACCGTTTGTAACCTAGTTTCATGTAACTTCTCTATTTGATCCAATTGAGCTGAGAGTTCATGTCCTATCCACTCATGAGTTGTTGCTACTCTGAGAGTGGGTATTAAGAAATCAATTGGCAAAATAGCATTTTGTCCATACACTAAGTTAAAAGGAGTAGTTCCTATGGTGGTCTTGTAAGCTACTCGGAATGCCCATAATGCGGATGATGTAATTGTTTATCCCAATCCGATCTACCATTGTTCACAATTTTAGTGAGAACTGTGCACAAGATTTTATTTGAACTTTCGGCTTGTCCATTGGCTTGTGGGTGATAAGGGGCTGATTTTTTATGAATTACCAAGAATTCATTCAGTAAGGCTTCTATAACTTCATTCACAAAGTGTGTGCCTCTATCACTCACAATTTCTATCGGCAATCCAAATCTAGTGAAAACGTTCTTGAAGAGAAACTTGGCCGTAGTTCTTGCGTCATTTTTCTTGGTTGCTTTGGCTTCAACCCATTTGGTCAGATAGTATGTGGCTACAATTATATACTCGGCATGGGATCCTTTAGCTGGTGGGCTAATAGGTCCTATGAAGTCTATTCCCCATTTAGTAAAAGCTCTAGCACTCATCATGGGTTTCAGTGGCATCTCGTCTCTTCTAATTGGATATTTCGTTCGTTGACAAGTATCACATCGTTGCACGTATGTTGCTGCATCTTGATGTAGAATTGGCCACCACATTCCAGCAAAGAGAATCATTTTTGCTGTTTTATCTATAGAAAAATGTCCTCCTGCAGCTCCTGTATGTGCCATCTCTAAGACAACAAGATACTCGTCTTCATGAATGCACATTCACAAATGATTATCTCTTCCTCGTTTAAAGAGTTGTTTTCCTATGAGAGCATAGTCCTTGCTTTGCTCTATTAATGCACGTTTCCTTGCCAGCGTGGCTCCTTCTGGGTATTCCTGGGTCTTCAAGAATTTTGCCAGGGGCATGCTCCATCTTGGTGCTACTGTGGAGTAGCATAGAGTGGAGTTCTCTTCTGGATTCCGTTCTTGACAGGTTGGGCAGGCTGATACATAGTTATGCGCATCCCTCTGCATGGTTCGCCAATATATGCCTAGTCTTCTCAATGTTTGCCATGTTCTGTTTGCACTTAAATGAGTTTTCCATTGATTTACATGTGCTTTTTGAAGCCACATTTCTTGTTCCTCTTCTTCTATGCATCTCATGAGTAATCCACTTGAATCTAGGTGATACAAACTTCCAACAATGATATGAAGGTTTTTAGTCTTCCATAGGTCTTGGGTTCGGTTTGTTGTGATCCCATCTTTAGGTCCATTTTCTGCCCATTGGGGACATACTTCGAGGTTGAACAGGTACGTATCTGGCAGATCATCTGGTACTCCTATGGGTGGTTCTCCATGTGTCATTCTTGATAGGTGGTCTGCTCTTATGTGGGTATTTCCTTTCTTGACTACTACTTCAAAATCTAATTCCATCAACAATAGAAACCATCATACTAGTCGTCCCGTATTACAAAGCTTATTGACTAAGTACAGTAGGGCTTGATGATCAATGAAGAATTTGAATTTGTTTACCAACAAGTAATGTCGGAACTTCTTTACTGCATACACCATTCCTAGGCCTTGTCTTTCAGTCGTGGTATGATTGCATTCTGCTTGATTCAATTGTCGGCTGGCATAGGCTATAGGGTGATCTAACTTTCCTGTATCTACGGGTTGAGCTAGGATACAACCAATGGCAAACTTGGAAGCATCTACGTGAATGTGAAAGGGTTTGTTCCAATTAGGTACTCGAAGGATTGGGGCTGAACTCAATCGACTCTTTAATTTGTTAAAGGCCTTTTCACATTCTTCTGTCCAATTAAATTGAGACAATAGTGCATAAAGAGGTCTAGCAATTATGGCATACATATGTATAAATCTTTGGTAGTATCCGCAATGTCCCATAAATGCTTGGACTTCCTTAGCAGTCTTTGGTCTTGGCAAATCTAGAATCAATTTGATTTTGTCTTCATCAATTGAAATTCCATTTTTAGAGACAATATGCCCTAATATTTTTCCTTGTCGAACCATGAAGACACATTTTTCTAGGTTGAGGCATACTCTATATTGTTGACATTTGGCAAAGATCTTTCCTAGTTCAGGGATATGCTCTGATCATATAGATGAGTAAGTGCATAAATCATCCACGTATACCTCCATACTCTTTCTCAGGAACTCCTTGAATACATGGCACATCAATCTTTGGAAAGTGGCTGGGGCATTGGTTAGGCCGAAAGGCATAACCCTAAAGGCGTACACTCCCCACTCAGTTGCAAAGGCTGTTTTATGCTGGTCCTTAGGAGCAATAGCTACTTGATTATTGTTGGATGTGATGGCTGGGTACAATCAGAAGATCAAGTTGGTGCTGCTAGACCTGCTTCACACCTGCCCTCTTTTCCCTTCAGATATGGTTGGGAGACTCCTTGAGCTTCCAAATGACATCAAGAAACTATATATGTGCTTTAGAAAATGATTGAGTAATGACCAAATCAAAACAGATGATTTTGAATCTTCACAACTCAAAAAACTTTCTATTCCTGTAATGATACCTGCTCAGTCCTAAGCTCAGTGTGACCAGCACACTTGCAATTGGTTTAATTCCTTCTGGGAGTATTAAATTAACTTAACAAGCTACCATTAGCAAGTTAAATCACTCCAATTAACAAACTATACACTGAGCATGATCTTTAGCAAAATCAGAGACACCCCCGACTTTTTAGGAACAACACAGAGAAATACCAGTGACTGCCTCGACTGCAATTTCTCCCAAATGGCTGAATGGAATGACTTGAAACTTTGTAGTGTTGTAGAATGCTTTGAGCTGGTTTCAATGAGCTATAGAACACTCAATTTGGTTCAGTAGATCCAGAGAAATGCTCCTTTGAAGTTGACAGACTTGAAGGTGATCACACAGAGCAAACAGAGATAATGACTATGAGTATATGTATTGAATCTATCAAATGTACATTCCCATTGGCATGTAAAGTGATGCCCAATGGTACTCAGAGGTGTAGGCTCAATAGTAGCTCTCACACACTCACTGATTTTGCTTGGATTAGCCTCGGGAAGAGTGTGCACAACCCGCGACTTTTACATTGACTTTTATAGGAGTTTAAGTGAGTTTGAATTTCAAATTCAAATATAGGCTCCCTCAAATCTCTCAACTAATCACATGGAGATATTCTCTCCATTCATAACTTCTGATTTCCACGACTTTTGAATGTAGGTGAGATTACAAGAAGTCATATTGACTTTTTACATAAAGTAAAATGTAACTAAGCATAGGCATGTGTTCCTATGGTCTTTCTTCAAATGAAGTCTTCATGAATTAATCCAAGCTCTTGTAAAACCTTCAAGGTTGATATCCAATGCTCTTCAAGGTACAAGACAAAGCCAAGTGTTAAGGCTTGTTTTGCACCAACAGCTCCCCCTCAAGCCAAACACTTGCTTGAGTCTTCATCTTTAGTCTTCAATGATATCCTGCAATCCTATCATGGATTTAAACTTGCATAGCTTGCTCCCATCCAAAGCTTTTGTAAGCAAATCTGCACATTGAATATTAGTGGACACATATGATAATTGGATTTCCTTGCTAAGTAATTTCTCCCTCACATAGTGGTAATGAACCTCTATGTGTTTTGTCCTAGCATGATAAACAGGGTTAGCAGCTAGGTGAAGTGAACTTGTGTTATCACCAAATATGATTGGTGGCCTTGTGTATAGGCCCAATTCTGAATAGAGTAACTTCAACCATATTGCTTCTTGAGTAGCATTGGCTAGCCCTCTATACTCTGCCTCAGTAGATGATAGGGCTACTGTGGGTTGTTTCTTGGATGACCAAGAAATTGGTTTATCACCTGCAAAGCATATGTAACCAGATGTACTCCTCCTGTCATCCTTGCAACCTGCCCAATCTGCATCTGAGTATACCTTGATGTCAATGTCTGATGAATATGGATAATATAAACCATGATTTTGTGTTCCCTTTAGGTACTTTACTATCTTCTTGGCTGCCTCGAGATGTGGTACTCTTGGCTTATGCATAAATTGGCTAAGTACACTAACACCATATGAGATATCAATCCTAGTTAAGGTAGCATAATTAAGACTACCTACCAAACTTTGATAACTTGTAATATCCTTGAGTTCTTCTCCTTCATGTGCACTGAGTTTGTGGTTGACCTCCATAGGAATGTTTGAGACTTTAGCTTCCTGCAAATTAAACTTCTTGACTATGTCCTGAATGTACTTCTTCTGAGTAATAAATATACCTGAATTTGTGTAGACTAATTCAAGCCCTAGGAAGTACTTCAATAATCCAAGATCATTGATCTTGAATTCCTTCATCATTTGACCTTTGATGTGTCTAATTCCTTGAACATCATTTCCTGTAATAATGATGTCATCAACATAGACACACAAGTATATTACCTCTGAATTGTTCTTCTTTATAAACAATGAAGTATCTGCTTTACTCATCACAAATCCTTGATCCAAGAGATAGGTTGTCAACCTATAATTCCATGCTCTAGGTGCCTGTTTCAATCCATACAGAGCCTTCTTCAATTTACACACATGATTTACCTTATTGGGATCCTCATAGCCAGGTGGTTGTGACATGTAGACCTCTTCAGATATCCATCCATTCAAGAATGCATTCTTTACATCCAATTGGTACATGTTCCAATTCTTGGATGCAGCTACACTCACCATAATTCTGATAGTTGGCATCTTTGCTACAGGAGAAAATGTCTCCTCATAATCAATGCCTTGGGTTTGTGCAAAACCCTTGGCTACCAACCTAGCTTTGTACCTGCTTATTGTACCATCTGAGTTCCTTTTGAGTTTGTAGATCCATCTGGATCCTATCACCTTCATGGAGTCCTTCTTGGATACCAAGTCCCAAGTATCACTCTCCTTGAGAGCCTCCATTTCTTCATCCATTGCTTCCTTCCATTCTGGTTTAGTAATAGCTTCCTCAAATGTACCTGGTTCTTCACTTAAGATATCCTTTGCAAGATATACAGAGTGCTTGGTTACAAGTGAAGTATCATACCCATACCTAATAGGTTTCTTCTTTTCCCTTGAAGATCTCCTCATAGCTTGAGTTGAGGATTCTGGATTGTCTTCAAGTTGCTTCATCTTCATCTTCCCTTTGGATTTCCAAGCTTTGAATTCTTCAATGTTGATGGTGTCTTCATCATCTGAGCTTGTGTCCTCATTCTAAGTTGGTTCTTGCCTGACAAGCTTTGGAAAGTCTTCTTCCATATCATAAGGTAGGCTAACTTTCCTGCACTCATTATCATACCATGAATCTTTTTCATCAAAGATTACATCTCTGCTTACCTTGAAGCCTTTGTTTGAGGGGTTATAGAACCTGTATCCTTTCTGATTCAAATCATAACCAATAAAGATACACTTTTCAGCCTTAGGGTCTAGCTTTCCCCTTACCTGTGAGGGAATATGCACATATGCAACACACCCAAAGATCTTGCAATGATCGAGAGATGGTCTCTTACCATGCCAAGCCTCATAGGGTGTCATTCCATCAAGTGTCTTTGATGGCAACCTGTTGATCAAGTATGTGGCAGTAGATACACTCTCTGCCCAAAGATAATTTGGTAATTTTTTCTCATTAAGCATAGACCTAGCTGTCTCCACAATGAGTCTATTCCTCCTTTCTGCTACCCCATTTTGTTCAGGTGAGTACCTTGTGGTAATCTCCCTCTTGATGCCTCTTTCCTGCAAGAACTCTTCAAAGTCATTGGAGAAGTATTCTCCACCACCATCAGACCTTAACCTCTTCAAATGTCTACCTGTTTGATTCTCAACTAATGCAAGATACCTTTTGAAACAATTAAATACTTCATCTTTATGTTTCATGAAGTACAAGACAGTCCATCTGCTATAATCATCTATAAAAGATACATAGTACCTTGATCCAGATATGGATGGCTCCTTGCTTGGTCCCCAAACATCTGTATGCACCAATTCCAAGTAGTCTTCATGCATAAAACCTTTTTTGGTATATGGCAATCTGTGTGACTTACCAAATTGACAAGCCCCACACTTGTATATCATGTGTTGCTTGGATACATTAGGTATCCCAAGCACACATTGATCCCTACTCATTTGCTTTATGGTCCTCTCTCCAATGTGACCTAATCTTTTGTGCCACATCTCCAATTCTGATAGAGTTTGGTCCTTATAATTGTACAAGGCAATATTCTTAGTATCCTCAAGTTCAAAGGTAAATAGTCTACCTGATTTCTCTCCCTTGGCTATCCTTCTGAATCCATGTCTTGGATCCTCCACATATGCACCATGTTGAGTGAACCTGACCTGTAGACCTTTTTCAACAATCTGACCTACACTCATCAGATTCTTGGTGATTGTTGGAACATACAATACTCTGCTTAGCAAATTCTGATTACCATCACTTGTTTTGACATTACCTACTTTAACCACTGAATGTTTAGTGTCATCACCTGTCTGCACTTGATGCTTGCCTTTAGGTTCTTCCAAATCAGAGAGTAAGGCAACATTCCCAGCTACATGGTTAGAGCAACCTGAGTCAATATAGAACAAATGATCATCATTGATACCTGATTTAGATGTCATGTTCATAATCAACAAGGAATCATCTTGATCCTCTGCATAATTGTTGTAATCCTTTCTGTTCCTGTATCCTCCTTGATAATTGCCATTGTGATTGTAGCTATTGTTGTTGTAATTATTGTTGTAGCCATGGTAGCCTTGAGATTGATTGAATCTGCCTCTGCCTTGGGAGTATCCTCCTCTTTGGTGACCTCTTCCTCTTTGATTCTTGTAGTTCTTGTAGCATTCATCTGTAGTATGGTTAGACAAGCCACAAATATTGCATGGAGATTGATTATAGGGTCTCCCCCTACCTGACTTACCTCCTCTGCCCCTACCTCTAGATGATCTACCTCTCCCTGCATAGTTTGCTTGGGAGGTGGATCCTTCTTCATCAACTTTCTTACTTTTACCCTTGTCTTTAGACTTCTTATCTGTATATAGGGCAGAGGGATTGTTACCTTTTGATTGCTCTCCATTCTTTGTGATCTTTGCTTCATGTGTGAATAGTTGTCCAATCAGAGTTGTTAGATCAGGTGCTTGGATGTCCATGTACAAGTCCATTGCAGTGGTAAAGCTTTCCCACTTGTCATCTGCTTTGAGTCCATTGATCACTTGTCTGACTATTTGCTCTTCTTCAATTTCTTCTCCAACACTTGCAAGTTGATCTGCAATGTCTTTGACTTTGGTGACAAAATCTGAGACACATTGTTTTGATTGCTTCCTGAGAGTTGTAAACTCAATCCATAGCTGATTCTTTCTGGCCCTTGTGCTTGATGAGAAGTATGTTGACAAGGTTTCCCAAGTCTCTTGGGAAGTCTTACAGTTCCTAACATGAGGTAGAAGGAAATCAGAGATAGAGTTTAGAAGATATGACCTTGCCAAAGCATCTTTAGCACACCATTGATTAAGTCTCTCATGCTCATCCTTTGTAGGTAGGCCTCTGGTTTTGAATGAGGGCAACTCCTCATCTCCTGATATGTATCCATACAAGCTTCTCCCTTGTAGATAAGTCTTCATTCTCAATGACCAAGCCTGGTAGTTATTTCTATCCAATTTGTCAATGAAGGAAGGGAAACCATCACCCATGATTACCTTGTTTTGCTCTGATACCACTGTTGGATGTGATGGCTGGGTACAATCAGAAGATCAAGTTGGTGCTGCTAGACCTGCTTCACACCTGCCCTCTTTTCCCTTCAGATATGGTTGGGAGACTCCTTGAGCTTCCAAATGACATCAAGAAACTATATATGTGCTTTAGAAAATGATTGAGTAATGACCAAATCAAAACAGATGATTTTGAATCTTCACAACTCAAAAAACTTTCTATTCCTGTAATGATACCTGCTCAGTCCTAAGCTCAGTGTGACCAGCACACTTGCAATTGGTTTAATTCCTTCTGGGAGTATTAAATTAACTTAACAAGCTACCATTAGCAAGTTAAATCACTCCAATTAACAAACTATACACTGAGCATGATCTTTAGCAAAATCAGAGACACCCCCGACTTTTTAGGAACAACACAGAGAAATACCAGTGACTGCCTCGACTGCAATTTCTCCCAAATGGCTGAATGGAATGACTTGAAATTTTGTAGTGTTGTAGAATGCTTTGAGCTGGTTCCAATGAGCTATAGAACACTCAATTTGGTTCAGTAGATCCAGAGAAATGCTCCTTTGAAGTTGACAGACTTGAAGGTGATCACACAGAGAAAACAGAGATAATGACTATGAGTATATGTATTGAATCTATCAAATGTACATTCCCATTGGCATGTAAAGTGATGCCCAATGGTACTCAGAGGTGTAGGCTCAATAGTAGCTCTCACACACTCACTGATTTTGCTTGGATTAGCCTCGGGAAGAGTGTGCACAGCCCGCGACTTTTACATTGACTTTTATAGGAGTTTAAGTGAGTTTGAATTTCAAATTCAAATATAGGCTCCCTCAAATCTCTCAACTAATCACATGGAGATATTCTCTCCATTCATAACTTCTGATTTCCATGACTTTTGAATGTAGGTGAGATTACAAGAAGTCATATTGACTTTTTACATAAAGTAAAATGTAACTAAGCATAGGCATGTGTTCCTATGGTCTTTCTTCAAATGAAGTCTTCATGAATTACTCCAAGCTCTTGTAAAACCTTCAAGGTTGATATCCAATGCTCTTCAAGGTACAAGACAAAGCCAAGTGTTAAGGCTTGTTTTGCACCAACAATTATAACCTAAAAAGCCGTCCAAAAAACTATAAACTTCCTTCCCTGCCACTCTTTCCAAAAGATGGTCCGTGATGGGTAATGGGTAACTATCTCTAATGGTGGCAGCATTTACTTTTTTCAGATTTATGCATACTCTTAACTTACCATTCTTTTTCGGTACGACCACCAAAGGTGATACCCATTCCGTGTGTTCAATCTTGTAAATGAGCCCAACATCTAACAGTTTATCTATCTCTTCTTTAATCTTTGTTGAGTAAACATCGTTATATGTGTATGGTCTTTGTTTGGAAGGTTTAGCTTCAGATGTCATAGGGATTCTATGTGCACATATAGATGGATCTACTCCTTTCAAATCCTTATATGTCGAGGCAAAGACATCCCTATATTCCCTTATGAGGCGTATTAACTCTTGTTCTTCCTCCATAGAGACATCCTGTCCTATAAAAGTACATCGTTCTTCTCCCTCTTGTAAGGTTACTACTATTTTCTTGGTCTGTTTTTTGTTGTCATATGCTATTCCGGGCTGAGCTTCTCGTCTTGGCATTTGAATAGCAATTTTCCTCTCTTCTACTTCATATTTTTTGAAATGCGCAGGTACTTCGAATTGATCTTGAGGCTTATTGTCTTCATCATTTTTTTCTACATCTAATCCAAGCTCTTCTTCTTGTGTGGGTTCTTGATTTATTTCCTTAGCTATGACACTTACTTCTTGATTTCCACTTTCTATTTCCATTTGCTCTTGCTCCATTTCAATGCCTCCTTCCATTCTTTTTCAATTACTTCTCCTTCTTCCGCCTCTTGAAGAACTACCACATATAGACTAACGTCATATCCTTCCTCATCAATACATTCATTCATGGTTATCACCTCTTCGTTTACACACACATCGAGAGTGGCTAAAATCTCCATCCAACCATGAGGTTCGAATTATTAATCTAAGAATATTTGAGGCATATAGGCTGGATCTTGTACAGATCTAGCAACTCCTTGCCTTTGCTGCCATCCTTTCCTCCTATCTTCTTCCTTTTTCGCAGTTTGGCATATCCATAGATGAGTGTCTTCATTCATCCATGATTGGTCACTTGAACCTATACTATGAATCAATTGGTTATCTTCCTCCTTGTGAATTTGATTCCATTGTAAGGGAGGAACATCTTGATATGTATAAGTGTGGAGATTTATTCTTGTTGTGGTTCCTTCATGCTGTAAATATACTGCGTCTTTTCCCCAATCTTGCACTACCTTTAGTTGCCTCATGAATGGTCTTCCAAGTATCATTTCATAATTGCTAGGCCTTTCAAATTGACATATCGCTAAGGTGTGCTCGAATTCCACTCCGCAAGTGGTAAAAACTACCCGTTCCAATAATCCCAAGGGTCGTTCTGTGTGTCCGTCTGCCATTTGTATCTTCATGCGTGTTGGTCTTAGAGCTGGTTTTCCCCATTTCTATTAGATTTCTTTAGTTGCAATTCCTACTCCGGCTCCTCAATCTAAGATAGCTTTAGTGGTATAACCCCTATAGGTAATTGGGAGGCACGTGTTTCCTTCATCTCCCTCACTAAAATCTCCTACCTTATCGACTGGGATTTTTATTGTGTTTACTTCATCAGACATCTCCTTCTCATCCACCTTGATCTCCAATTGGATGGTCAGTTTCTCCTTCAAATGTGGTTTGATCCTTAACAGTTCTTCTAATGTCAGGGTACAAGGGATTTTTACCCCGATGTTTTGACTGATGGGTTCGGTTCTGTTTTTCTCATTGAGGGAATGCAATATAATTCCGAAATATTTTCGTACTCTCCTGTGTAATTTGGAAAGACCCTTATACTGTCATTATTCTTGTCAGTTTGATCCATTTGTAATAACCCCTCTGAATTTTGTTCAGGTATTGAATCGTCTATTTCACCTTCTGCTTCCAACTCCTCAAAGGGTGGTTCTATTCCTTCCACTTTCTTCCATCGGTCTTCTTGGACTTTTGCCCACAAATCTTTAGGCCATTCCCCTTCTACTTCAGGAACAATGGATCCTTCCCTTCTATCCTCGCAGCAATTTCCATTATGTGTCTCACCTACATCGGGTTTCTCGGGGTCCTTCATGATGACACACTCTTGGAATTCTCTTTCGGGAATTTGCAAGTTGGGTAATTGAACAACAGGTTTTTCTAGGGTCTGTTGAGCCACTTCAATTAACTTCTTACATATCTCCAACCTTTCTTTCTCTAGGTCACCTCTAGGATATTCTCTTTCATGTTGTTCAATGGTAGGTCCTACTCTTATTCGTGCCTTGTACGCCTGAATCCACATGGCTAATTCTTCAGGCATGGGATCTGCTAAAACTGATCCTACCTCTTCTTTTTTTGACTTTCCTTTCCGAATTTTGTCTTCCTCTTCTTGTTTCTCTTTTGGATTTTGTTCGCTCTTTTCCTTTTCCTTCTTTTGTTGTAGTTTCTCTTCCTTCATCCTATCTCTACGGTTCTTCCATCTCTGTGTTCGTTTACTTGTAACACTTTTCTTAGGCTCTCTCGAGTCTTCAACTATTTGAGGTGTAGGTATGTTTATTTTCCTGTCACCTTGATCATTTTCTTCAGTTTTGTTTGGGGTCTCTCTAGCTTTGGCTCTAGTTATTGATTTCAACGGTACAATGTACTTCTTATCACTTCCTGACGACTCTATCACTTCTATCACATTAATCTGCACGTTAGAGTTAACTTTGTTGGGGTTCTTGGGGAAATCTCTGAAAATGTGTTCTTTACCACAATCACTACAGTATCCTTCCCAGACTCGCTGTGGTGGTGGTGGGTTTGGTAATGTGCATTCTATGATATAATGATCACCTCCGCATCTATAACATGGTCCTCGAGGTACAGGCGGTCTATTCATGGGTCGGGGGGGTATGGATGCCCTGGGGGCTGTGTACATCAATGATACATAGTCCTGCTCATATCCATAGGAACTATCCGGCACTTCCATGCCATAGGCATATGGTTCGTACATTTGTCCATATTCTATCATAGAGCTCTCATAAGTGGGATAGTTTCCTTGGCTATGGTCATAGGATGAATCATATGGTTCATTACTAGTCAAAGGTGTGGATGGAACTATTGCTCTCTCTAAGTTTTCTTCAGGTTGAGCTATTTTCACTAGGACAACATTCTGAGGATGGGGCGGCTGTTGTCCTAACATTGGTTGTGGTTGAGTGTACCCTTGATAAGCATATGGTCGTGGTACAGGTGCCTGCTGCTGATATGTGGGATATCTAAAGGCTTCACCTCCTTGATCTCTCTGAGGGTATCCGTAAGGTCTCAAGATAGGTTGTACAGGTCTTGATTACCTATTGTAAGGATAGTTTTCCGTGCCATGATTTGTATACTTTTGTTTTATGCTACAATATTGTAGAGGGCCCGGAACGGGTGGTCTATTGTAAGCATAAGTAGGTGGTGGGATTGCTCCCCTAGTGCACAAATGAGAGGGATGATCACCTCCACAATACATACATCTTCTAAGCATGGGCACTCTCATTGGGTTGTTGGGGTAGTTCCTCTGTCCTTGAACGTTCAACTTCTTTGCTACTAAGTCAGCTAATTCCTCTACATTGTTCTTAGGGTTTGATGTGTTGCTCGCTGAATCTTCACTTTTGATACTACCTTGAGGTATTTTCAGATCCTGCGCTAGATTTTCCTCTAGGTCAATACATTCTTTCATACATTCTTGCAAGGTTTGAACTCTTTTCACGTATACCAAAGATCTTAATGATCCATTCAATAATCCTTCCAAAAATGATGATACCATTTTGTTTTGAGTAGGTCTCTCTTCCACTGGACATCTATCCACATATTGTTTGAATCTTCTTGCTGCCAGTCTCACTGATTCCGTCGGAGCTTGTTTAAAGCTATGGATCAATGATGAAGAGTTGTTTTTAATCCCGGACTTAGTGAATTCTTCAATCATTTCTTGATAGACTTGTTCCATGTTTTGAAAATTATTAGGGTCCAATGGTTGGAACCAAGCTAAAGCTGTGTCTGTCAAAGTTAGAACAAAGGATTCATATTGGATCAAGAAATCTTCTACTTGTTTGGCTCTGATTACTTGCTTAAATTCAGCTATATGATTGTAGGGTTCACTAGAGCCATCATAGTGATTTCTCATGCATTTGGCAACTTGAATTGGCCTTAATCTTCTTCCTACTTTAGGCGGTCTAGGCATCACAGGGAAAACGGGTCTTCCAATATACCAGGTCCTCTTGCTATAGGTGGTCTAACAGGAGCAAGAATTCCATTCCATGGGTCAACACGTGGTTGAGGCCAATAATTCGAATTACTTGCACGCATAGCAAATTGTACGTGTGGTCTGACCGGAATATGTGTTTGTTGTGTTTGTCCTGACTGTTGGAATGAATTATTCTGAGAGGTTCCATGTGGGTTTTGTGAAGTAGTGGCTTGATCCCTCGGGGGAAACACTGGAATGTTCTGATATTTCAACTCAGCTCTTTCTGACTCTGTTAGGGGCCAATACCTTCTCTGGTTTTTGTCCAAATACGTAATGATGGTGGAGAAGTCGGGATCTTGTAACTCATAGACAGTAACTGGATTAGGGGCTGCTTCCCATAATGAAGAGTGGGCTCTAAGGAGATTCTCCATTCCATTGATCAAATACACATCCATTAAAGAGTCATCTTGAGGAACTAGGTCTCCTCTCCATACCCTCGCAATAGTAGATCTCCCCCTAGGGGTGGTCACTTGCACTTCATCTCCTTCTTCATTAAGGTTATGAGCGTTGTTTTCTTCCTGAAGTTCATTGATGTTTTTAGGATGTTCTCTAACTACATACTGGATGTCTCTCTTGTCCATATAAATTCCTCCTGCATACTTAACTGCTAGCCTAGGCACTATGTAAGCATCTGAAGCTTTCTTCAGTCTGGCCACTAATCGGTTTAGTCCATCTAGGTATATGGGTATCTTGTGTTGATTGGTGGTCACATATTCTAAAGATGTCCGATATTCTCCCTCAATAATTGACATCATGCCAATCATTGGTACAATGTTTTGCATATCCTCTGAAGCCATAGGAATTTCTTCCTCTGACTCACTAGAGGTTTCAGAATAATGTGAACGGCTACTTGGTTCGGCTACGCTTCCCACTGAAGAGATCACACTTCTTCGGCTTCCTAGGGTTCTCCCAGATCTCAAGTTCATCCACTTAAAAGCTCTGATCAGCCCTTGACAACCTCTAGCTTCTAGAGTTCTTCACTAAAGGTCAGAATTCTAGAAAAATTTGGTTGAGAAAGGACTGATAGTGAAACCTCAAGTCACGATACTTGACCCCAAAAAGGTTCACGATACTCAATATCTGACCCAAGCTGGATATGTCACGATACTCGATATGTGACACACCAAAAGGGCACCACGATACTCGACCACTTGAATAGAGATGATACACGATACTTCATCGAAAACAATACACGATACTTGGGTAAAGGTGATACTCGATACTCAAATACATGATACACGATATTTACTCAATATCGCGTGCAAGACACGATACTCGATACTTGAGGAACTCGATACACGATACTTGTCAGGTATCGCGATCAGAGATCTTGCAATACACGATACACAATATTCACCAAGAAATCGACGATACTCGATACACAACCTGTATCGCGAGGCAGTTCAAGACGATACTCGATACTCGTCAGGTATCGGGAAAATAGTCTCCGCGATATACGATATCCAGCAAGTATCGGGATCCAAAACTCACGATACACGATACTCAACGAGTATCGCGACCTGAATTTCACGATACACGATATGCGATATCCAACAAGTATCGTGAGAAATTCTCAACGATACTACTTAACACGTATCGTTAGACCCGATTCAACGATACCCGATACTTGACAGGTATCGTGAAAAGCATTACCTGATACTCGATACTCAACGAGGTCAGGTATCGCGATACTCGACCATAGGAGATCACGATACTTAGGTATCGCGATACTCGACCGTGGGAGAAAAAATGATACTTGACACTTTTCAATTTTTGCAAGTGTTGTTTTTGGTTTTTGAGTGCATACACATGTGTTGTGAGTGCATCAACCCCTCCCTCTTAGCCTGAATCATAAAAATACTTCTTCTCTACCCCGGTATGGCCAACATGATACTTACCACAGATCGTTCAGCTAGTTTACTTGATTTGGTTAGCTAAAAAGGATGATAGAGTAATGTGTTCACCTTAGATGCTAGTCTTTAACTATTCACTCGCCTCCGCTAGCTCTGTGCAGCTCAAACACCTTCGTCTAAGATCGCGATAGTTGACTGTGAGCTCCCACGATACTTGTTTCGAAAACAGGTGACTTACAAAAGACAATTTTGGACTTTTATACTTTTGAATATTCCTACTCACTAAAAAAGAACGACAAGACAAGGATTGAAAGCTACTCTAACTACCTAACCTACTCCCTTACTCCTCCTACTCTACTCATTCAACTCACTTCCCTAGACTAATAGCTCACTACACACACTTCAAGAGTGAGAAGTAGTAAGTGCGGATGAGTGTGACTTACCAAAGAAGAGAAAATCACCATTCCTCCACTCACTTCAATGCAAAAAGCTACTTACCATCACACGAATGCCTCAGTTTGATTCGACACTCCCCGGCTTTCACTCAATTTTGGCGCTTCTACTTCAAGTTATGAGCAAAATACTGAGTCGCGGGAATGACCTTCCCACACTTCAGCACTTCCTACACTTCACACACACCTTAACCACAGCAAACACACACTTTCATGGATAGACAACACTTCCTAACACTCTTTCCAAGCCACACACATGCATACAAGCTCACAAAGAAGAAGATACAGAGAGGAGAAGACACAAATTCGAAATTCTGTGCTCTTGATTCTCACAATGGCAAAAAGTCTTTACAAAGAGTCACCAATTGACTTATATACATGTGCCCTAAAAATGGTCCTTTCACACAAGAGACCGGCACTTTATTCACTAAAAGACTAATTTCCTACTAAATTACATGGGTAAGCTTCTAATCTTCTGTGGGGATGCATCTAGAGGACTCCTCTAGTGCTTTTACATCGAAAATTATATTACAAAATGATTATGATACAAAAATAAGGTGTCCAAATCTGAAAAATTTTGGGGCCCATCTTTTTCTCTGCCTTGTGCTCTCTTTGCTCTGCAACACTACCATTTGGACTTTCACATGGACACTAATGGTAACAATAAACTTGCTCATCAAGTCTCCTAAATGAGTAACCTGTCATAAACTCTCATTGATCCATGCATATACAATGGTATATACACATGCCTAAAAATTGATGGCAATACACGCCAATACAATGGTGATACACTTTCAAGTGGCAAAAATGAGATATAGAACACAATGCCACTATACATCCATTGATAGTACTATGATCAAACTCATGATGATAAAAACGTGAAATGTATAGCACAATGCCATCGTACATGCCAAACACTTGACAAGATCATGCTCTAATCGTATACATAGGGCCTAACACAATGATCAATCATTGTCAAATGTAAACCAAGATCAAAGCACAAGAGCTCACACACACTTCTTCTAATTATCTTTGAACCAATGAAGCTTGAAACCAAGAACTCTAGAGAGATTTGAAGATATTTCAATCTTCAACTATCTTTAGGGTTGTATAGGAAACCCCTAATAGTTTGTATATTGTATTATTATGCTCCAAACTTCAAAATTTATATTTGAGATCTTCATTAAATTTCAAGATTCCATCTCATCATCAACTTTCATGTTGAAAGCTTCTCCATCCGAGACATGTAGCTAAAGATATGGCCAAAATACTACACTTCTATCAAAATGACTATTGCATGTCTATATTACATACTTTTAGTAGTTAAAACTATGAATCTCTCCATATCTATAATTTTTCTTTTGAAATCTTTGCAATTCTATGCTCATAGCTCAACTTTTGAGCAAAACACGAACCTACTATCAAGATAAACATCAATCCAATTTCCACATAGCTCTATGGTTTTTCACATTTTCAATTCCTTTTGCTTAAAATTAGAACTTAAATCCTTCTGCAAACTTGCATATTGTTTCACAAGCTACAGATAAAACTTTAAAATACATAAATCCAAGCTTTCTAGCTTGATTTATGGCTAAAATAACAAACTATGTCAAGAAGATGTCATCGTGGGAATTCACCTCTTTGCCCTAATCCTTTTTTAGTAAATATGCTCTAAAAGTGTCACTAAGATGATGGAATGTCTTTTATGTAGTGTACAAGTTTTTGTTTCCATACAAAGAAATATTTTTTTGCACACCACACAATACAAATCTTTAAATTTCCAAGAGAGAAAAGATTTTTGAAGATACAAAATTTTTGGGTTCACAAAATTCTATGATATTTTGGTCATAGTTGATACATCAAATCAAAAGTTTGCAACTCTCTCATGTGTCCATAAAAAATTATTGTTTATAAATACTCGTGAAGTTTTTGATCTCGGTTTGCAACTTTGAGAATTCTCTCCTATTTCTATGAGTGTTCAAATGGCGTCTACTCCTCATCATCCTTCGAATCATGTAACCTCATGTCATGTTCACAATAGAAGGGAGGATTCCTTATGGAAGCCTCTTTCTATGCAGATAAATGATTCCATGATTATGCTTCCTCATTGTAGAGGTGCCCATAAAGTGAAGCGAGCTAAACAAGATGATAGAAAAAACCAATGAAAAGTTCATATTCTCAGTTTCAAATTACAGAGACATGCCTCATTTGTAAGAGTTCAACATGTGTACAATGCTAAGGATCTGGTCCTAAGCAATCATTTGTGATTCCTGTCATACTGTAAGTGAAGTTTACCAATGCTCTTTACTCTTTAATCATGTTTAGTTGGTTTTGTATTACAAGATATCTGTTTTTGCATTGCATATATTTTTCCTTCCAACGTTCAAGAGTGGCAAGGCTTAAGCAAAAACCATTAAGGCTTAAGCTTTGACCAATTAGGTCTTGTTTTGATTAAGGTAATACCAAAACCTAAATGGTAAACTTTATCTATTTCCCATTAGGGAAACTAACACACCATTAAGGCTTTGCACTTTAGCCTTAAATATGCTCTAATAATAATGAAGGCCTTTGGTGGGTTGAGTAATAGGAGCAAAGAGGAGATGGGGAGGAGAGAGAGAGAGAGGGAGAGAGAGAGAGAGGGAGACAGAGAGTCTAAGTATCACACAAGGCTTATTCATTAGATATAAGGAAGTTGGGTGATCAACAAAATCTTAGGCTTTTTGGGTAATAAGCAGTGTTTGAATGTCTTGACTCCATAGACCATCCTTAGTTCCTTCCAATGTGTTCCCCAAGTAAGCATGCATAGGGCCACCTTACATAGCCATGCACAAGGCACATATTTTCTTCAACCCATCACTAACATACATACCCATCATTCATTATGGGTTATGAGTACTTTGCATGAACACTATGAAAGCCATGCTTGAAAGGTCCAGCGGACATCAAGGTTACGACAATAGTACCTATGAAGCACATCACACCCGACAAATGCTCGGAATCAACATCGACAACCTCTTTAGAGCAACCGACAATTTGAAAGCTCATAGATACACCATCACACTGGAATCCAAGGTAGAAGTACATACAAAATGACTAAACCTTGCAAAGGCTAGCAATGACCAAATGAAGATCAAGACAACCAACCTTGCTACAATCGAAAGATAGACCGCTCTTGTTGATATATGATGGACACAACCTCTTAGAGTAATACATGGAACACCCACTGCAACAAGGGTCTGTCAGGGATGAGAGACTTGAGAGGGGGGAGTGTTGGTGCACAATGTCAAGCACAAAAAATGGGAGCGCATCAAAGAAGTGGACACACAAGAAGACGGATCATGTAGGGAACTCCAAGAAGTGCATGTCAAATTTTTAGAAGAAATCCCTATAAAAGTAGTGATTTTCTTCTAACTCACGCACTTGTGCCTTCACTTGCTCACGGTCTTCATACCAGTCCTCATGTCTCCACGGATTGACATTTATGAGGTGAATCTCCTCATGTTGCTACTTACCATTGTGCTAGAGTGACATTGAATGTCATAAGTAACCAAACTCAGATAAACATAGCTATATGTTATTTGGGTTGATTTACAACTTTTTTTACATAACATATTTGATTCTATTTGCAAATGGAATTCATGATCATGAAAATTCTAACTTTAAACCAACGAATCATCAAAAAAATTGACAATGAATTGATCAATAAAGCGATGGAAAATATCATTCATAAGCATCATAAATGTAGCTAGTGCATTTGTCAAACAACAAGACATAACTAAATATTCATAATGAACAAATTTGGTACAAACATCTGTTTTATGTACATCTTAATCCTCAACTCTAATTTTCTGATAATTGCTTTTCAAATGAATCTTGCTAAAGATAGTAGCTCTTCCTAATGCATCTTATACATCATCAATGTGAGGTATTGGATATCTATGTTTTATTGCAACTTTATTCAATTCCCTACAATCAATACATATTCTAAATGATCCATCCTTCTTGCAAACTAAAAGCATTGGGGCTACAAAAGGTGAGTAAATAGACCTATTTATTCCTTTTCGAAGATATTCATTTACAAAATTGCATACCACTAGCTCCTCTAGCAATCTCATGTGATATGGTTATTTGATTGATGGATTGGCTCCTAGAATGATCTCAATCCAATGCTCCACATTTCTATGAGGTGGAAGACCTATAAACAATTCTAAAAGAAAGAGATTTTAAAAATCAATTTTCATCTTGAAGCTAACTGAGCTTCCAAAATGGTTTGAAGTCTTAATGGTAAAATTTCTTTATGTTAGAAATAAAGAAAGTAGAGATACTTATGCTATGGCTTTACCATAGAAAAGGTAGAATCTCCCTTGAAACTCTAAGTCATGCTCACCTCATATGGTGATGCACTTTCCTTTTTTGTAGAATTGATCATGGAACCAAAGTATGATCAGCTTTTTATCAGCATGCCAATGCTTACTTATGACAAAATCAAATCTAGCAAGATTGGGAATCTTAAAATCTCACTAATCTTGTTAAGTCTAAAATCGGATTGGTAATCCAACTATTTGTTGGTGTCAAGTCTTAGATCCTTTTCCATTGGCTAATTGAACTCTATAGGAGTAGTAACATGGGCTCTTATTTAGTTTTAATTTCTTGACCAATTTAGAGTTGCTCATACCAAAATCCTTGGTATTACGGGTAGGATCCATGGCCTTATATAAAATCAAAACCTAGGACTAAGCATGTGAAAAAAAATAACGATATTTTATATAGCAATAATAATAAATAAATAAATAACATAAATAAGAAAGTAGCTATAAAAAGAGCAAGAAGGAAGTCGCCATTAGAGAGCTTGATTCGTGCCCACTTCATGTTCATTCGTAGAGATTGAAGATCTTACTCCATAGCTCTATCATTCTACTCCCATTGTGCAAGTATTCATTGCCAATGTTGTTGTAATCATATGTGAATCTATACATTCATCATTTACTTCTTCCCTGTTTTATTCTCTGCTATACTCACTCAGAATAGTAACTTCAGAAGCTCATATCTCCGGATCTAAGTAACCTTTTTTAGATTTTTAAAGTGCATTGGATTTATCTCAAAGTCTAGTTTATGTTAAAAAATTTTCTAGTCATTGCATTTACTGTAGTGATAAATTTGTGTTTTTCTGCTCACTAGTCGAATCTCTGTAGAGCCCCTAAAATGGCAGGCGTGTTCTAGATTTTGCTAAATTTTTTTCTTAGTGCTCAGTTGATCAATTGAAGTGTTTTAACTTGGATTAGCAAGCTATCTAAGTCTATTTGCTATGCCCAAAAGGAATGTTTCTAATTTCTACCAGGTTGAGAGCACTATTCATTTTTTTCAGTAGGTGTATGTACAAAAATAGCAAGTTTTGGGAGCTATTCATTTTGCAACTAGTCTGTCTTGACTCAAACTTTTGAGATACTTGTTCCAAAACACTTGGGTGATTTTTCTGTGTATTTAGGAAGCTCAAAGGATCTACTAACCAACTCTGAAGACTCATTTGGCTGGTGTGAAGTTGGTTGTAGCACCACCCACTCATCTTTGGATTGCATCCACCATCTCTCTTTACATTGGTATCAAAGCATAGTCAATCAACATGGGAGATGGATTTCCATCAACAATTGACAAATTGGATGGAAACAACTACCCGACATGGTCTCTAAGGATGGAGGCTTATCTTCAAGGGAGGAATCTATTTGGATACACATCTGGAGATGAAGCTATGCCAACCATGAGAAACAAAGGGAAACCATCACATGAAGAAGAGAAAAGACTTTCAAATTGGTGTTCAAAGGATGCACTTGCAAGGTCCTATATTCTAAACTCAATATCTTATTTTCTTTTACCTCATGTCAAGGGATCCAAGACATCAAGAGAGACTTCAAATGCATTTGCTTCTTTCTTCTCCTCCAACACTCGAGCAAGGAAGAACCAATTGTGGATGGAGTTCACAACAATGAACAAAAGCCCCAAGTGTTATTGATTATGTCACAAAGATGAAGGATATTTCAGATCAACTTGGAAGCATTGGAAAGGTAATTGAAGAGGAACAAATCATTAGACAAATCATAAATGGAATCAAAGTAGAGGATAAGTGGGAGCCCTTCACAACAACCATGGATTTGTACATGGATATGCATGTACCCGGCCTCAACACACTCATGGGCCAACTCTTCACTCATGAAGCAAAGATTAGCAAAGGTGGTGAGTCCTCAATAGGTAATCAAACTTCTACCTTATATTTTGATAAAGCTAAGGTCAAGGACAAGTCAAAGAATAAGAAGAATGAAGATGAAGGTAGCTCTTTCCAAGCAAACTTTGCAGGGAGAGGAAGAGCTAGAGGAAGAGGTAGAGGTGGAAAGCAAGGTAGGGGGAGATTCCAATCATCTCAACCTTGAAATATATGTGGCTTATCTAATCATACTACTGAAGAATGTTTCACAAACATGAGGAACTCAAGAGGAAGAGGATACAATAGAGGTGGCTATGGATCAAATAGAGGCAGATACAATGGAGGCTACAACAACAAGTATAACAACAATTACAACAACTACAACTATCAAAGTGGCCATAGAGGAAGAAGAGATTACAATAACTATGTAGAGGACCAAAGTCAAGAAGATTCATTATTGATTATGAATTTATCAGTGAAGAAGGATAAGGATGATGATCACATCTTTTACATTGATTCGGGAAGCTCAAATCATGTAGCAGGAAATGTGGCTTTACTTTTTGATTTGGAAGATCGTCACAAAAAACATGAAGTGTAAATAGGAGATGATACAAAGCACTCGGTGGAGAAGATAGGTAATGTGAAGACATCAGATGGGAATATGAACCTCTTAAGCAAAGTCTTGTATGTCCCTACAATTACCAAAAGATTAATAAGTGTTGGGTAGATTGTTGAAAAAGGATTGGAGGTTAGATTCAACCGATTTGGAGCATATGTTGAAGACCCAAGGCAAGGATTTAGAAGGATTGCCAAAGGAGAAAATACAGGAAGGCTTTTCACTTTTGAAGTGGAAGATACAAAGAACATAGCTTTATTTAGCTATGGATCCAAACTCTCACAGAGTTGGAGATATGGCACAAAAGGCTTGCTCATATTGGTGAGAGGACACTCAAAAAAATTTATGGGTATGAAAGTGTACTTGGTTTGCCTAATATCACAAGGGAACACATGATTTATAAGTGTGAAGCTTCTCAATTCGGAAAGGCTCATAGACAACCTGTCAATAGGAAAGGATATGTGTATCAAAATATTTTGGATCTAGTGCACACGGATGTGTGGGGTCCTAGTAAGGAGCCATCTATATTAGGCTCAAGATATTATGTGTCTTTCATAGATGATTGTAGCACGTGGACCATTTTGTTTTTCATGAACCACAAGGATGAAGTTTTTAATTGCTTTAAGAAGTATGTTGCTCTTGTTGAAAACCAAACAAGCAAGACTTTGAAAAGACTCAGATCAGATGGTGGAGGAGAATACTTCTCTTCTGAATTTGATGCCTACTTACATGAAAGAGGCATTAAAAGGGAAGTCACTACAAGGTATACACCCGAACTTAATGGTGTCGTAGAGAGGAGAACCAGAGCTATTGTTGAAGGTGCAAGGTCCATGCTCAATGAAAAGGGATTGCCAAATTACCTATGGGCAGAGGCTCTGTCTACAGCCACATATCTCATAAATAGACTTTCGTCTAAGTCACTAGATGGAACAATCCATATGAAGTGTGGAATGGAAGAAGACCTAGTCTAGAGCGTTGTAAAATCTTTGGATTCTTAGCTTATGCGCACATTCCTTCTCAAGTAAGAGGAAATTGGATCCCAAGGCAGAGAAGTGCATATTTATTGGTTGTGACCAAAACCAGAAAGGATATAGATTATACAATCCAACTACTAAAGGATTTTTCGTGAGTAGGGAGGTAAGTTTGTATGAGAACAAATCATGGTTTGATGATGATAGGAAAGTGAAGCTGTCTTATGACTTGGATGAAGATTTTCCATCACTTCAACCAAAGAAGCCAAAGAAAATTGAAGAAAGTGATTCGGAGATTGACCTAGAAGGCTTGGAAAGACTAAAGCTATGGAAGAGCAAAGGTAAAGAAAAGATGCAAGATGCTACATATGGACCTGAGAGCTCACATCAACCACTTAGAAGGTCTTCAAGGGAGAAGAAGAAACCAGAGAGGTATGGTTATGATACTTCTTTGGTCACCAAGCACTCAATCTACATTGCAAAGGATTCAACCAATGAAGAACCTACCACATTTGAAGAAGCACAAAGCAAGAAAGATTGGAGAGATGAAATGGATGAAGAAATGGAAGCCTTGAAGGAGAATGACACTTGGGAGCTTGTACCTAACAAGCCATCTATGAAGGTAATTTGATCTCGATGGATAAACAAAATCAAGAGGAATCCAGATGGAAGTATAAATAGACATAAAGCAAGGTTAGTTGTTAAAGGGTTTGCTCAAACCCATGGTATTGATTATGAGGAGACTTTCTCTCCTGTTGCAAAAATGCCTACAATTAGGGTTCTCATTAGTCTTGCTGCATCTAGAAATTGGAAGCTCTATCAACTTGATGTAAAGAATGCTTTCTTAAATGGATGTATGTATATGGCACAACCTCCTGGATATGAGGATGCACATCATCCTAACTATGTATGCAAATTAAAGAAAGCTTTGTATGGATTGAAGCAAGCTCCAAGAGCTTGGAATTTCAGATTGGTGACTTATTTGTAGGACCAAGGATTCAAAGCTAGCAAGGTGGATACCTCTTTTTTCATAAAGAGGAATGGATTAGAAGTAATCTATCTATGTGTGTATGTTGATGATATTATTATCATAGGGAATGATCTTGAAGGAATAAAAAAGGCAAATAATCAAATGAAGGAGGAGTTCAAAATAAGTGATCTCGGACCACTCACTTATTTTCTTGGATTGGAGTTAATCTACACAGGTTGAGGTATATACATCACACACGGAAGTATATGCATGACATGCTCATCGAGTTCAAGATGGAAAAAACCAAGTGTGCAGAATCATAAGCTTAGTGATTATGAAGGAGAGCCAATTGAAGACATCACAAGCTATCAAAGCTTGGTTGGAAGCTTGAACTATGCAACACTCACAAGGTTGGATATATGCTATAGTGTTAGCATATTGAGTCAGTTTATGCATAAGCCAAAAAGACCACATATGGAAGCGGCCAAGAGAGTCCTCAAGTACCTAATGGGGACCATGCATGAAGGTTTGTTTTATCCATTTACTTCAAGTACCTAAAGGGGACCATGAATGAAGGTTTGTTTTATCCATTTACCTAAAGGCCTACACAGATGCGGATTGGGCCGGATCTAGAGATGATAGAAGAAGCACATCTGGGTATGTATCATTTGCAGGTTCAAAAATCATTCCTTGGTCATCCAAGAAGCAACCAATAGTGACATCATCTTCTAGTAAAGCCGAACATAGAGGTTTGGCTAATGCAACTCAAGACATCATGTGGTTAAAATCTTTGTATAAAATCTTGGACTTCATTCTTCAACACCTCACATTTTTGGTGACAACACAAGCTCACTACATCTTGCAGCTAATCCAATATACCATGCTAGAACCAAGCATATTGAATTCCACTACCATTATGTAAGGAAGAAGCTAATGAGCAAGGATATTCAACTATCCTATGTCTCTATAGATATGCAATGTGCAGACATGTTGAGTAAAGCTCTTGATGGTACAAAATTGAGTAGATTCAAGTTGATGATTGGCTTGTAGGAAATCAAGGACAATTGAAGACTTATTTGGAGGCCAAGCATGTTAGGCTTGAGGGGGAGCTGTTGGTGCATTTTACTCAAGCCTACATGCTTGATATGATTCGATTTATGTTCATTTGTAGTCATATGTGTAGACATATGACACCTCTTGTAGAAGAGTATATTTTATCTCTTGTAATTGTGAAAGAAAGAATGGATTAAGTCATCCATGATGGAAAAAGGAAATTCGTGGCTCTAGCTGCCTAAAACCACAAATCCATCAGCAGAGAGAATATCTCCTAATTCTTAGCATCACTTTTAGGTGAAGTTATTTGAATTCAAATTCAAAACTACCTCCAAAAGTAGCTTTTTAAGAAGCAAGTCACCATTAGAGAGCTCGATTCATGCCCAGTTCATGTTCATTTGTAGAGATTGAAGAGCTTAATCCATAGCTCTATCACTCTATTCCAATTGTGCATGTATTCATTGCCAATGTGGTTGTAATCATATGTGAATCTATACATTCATCATTTAATTCTTCTCTGTTTTATTCTCTGATATACTCACTTTAGAATAGTACATTCACAAGCTCATATCTCCGGCTATACGTAACCTTTTTCAGAGTTTTAAAGTGCATTGGATTGCTCTATAAGTCTAGTTTATGCTCACAAAATTTCATTTCATTGGATATACCGTTTTTGAGACATTTGTGTTTTTTTGCTCACTTGTCGAATCTTTGTAGAGCCCCAAAAATGGTGGGAATGTTCTAGATTTTGCTAAATCTTGTTCCTACCAGGTTGAGAGCACTATTCATTTTTTCCAACAGGTGTATGTACAAAAATAGCAAGTTTTGGGAGCTAGTCATTTTGCAACTACTCTGTCTTGACTCAAACTTTTGAGATACTTGTTCCAAAATAGTTGGGTGATTTTTTTGTGGATTTAGGAAGCTCAAAGGGTCTACTAACCAACTCTGAAGTCTCAATTAGCTGGTGTGAAGCTGGTTGTAGCAAGACCAACTCATCTTCAGATTGCATCCACCATCTCTCTTTACAAATATCAACTTCCCATTCTTTCGGGGAGTATCAACTAAAGACCTAGATGACCATGTGAGACACTTCCTCGTGTTGTGCAAAAGCCGTGGCTTGGAAGGTCAAACTAATGCATTTATGGATCTATTCCTGATGACATTGGATGGGGTAGCTGATAAGTGGTTTAGCCAATTTGAAGAAGAACACTTTGTGACATGGCTGTGAAGAGATGGATAGGTATGTGCTTGAAGATGAAGAAGTGTTGCAAAATCCTTGATCTACACCAGCCAAATGAACTCCAGGAGTATATGGTGGGCCATTTTAGCTTGCCAATGGATGTATTAGACACCCTGTGTACCTTGGAAGATCACTCTCAAAAAGATAGATCAAAACAGATAAGTTGGAGTTAGCTCAGAGGTGAAACTTGCTATTCTTGGTTCATACACATGTCCAGTGTTTTACATAATTCTTTGAGCACAACAGCAATTAGCTTAATTCCTCTTGGGGAAGTCTAGGTAGCTTAAAGAGCTAACTTTCAAGAGTAATCTCATCAAAAATAATAAACCACACACTGAGAATGAGTTTTAACAAGTGATGACATCATCCCGATTTTCACGGGCTACTACAGTTTGAGACTAGTGAGCAGAAAAATAAAGATAACTCAAAATTTAAGAATCCAATGATTATGAAAATTTGTATGGTTATACTAGATAGTAAGCTGAATCCAACAAGCTTTAAATCATTGAATTTGGATGAGTAACCACTGAGAAATGGCTCTGACAAGGTGAGTGAAAAAGTCGGGTACCTGACAGAGAAGTGAAGATGAACAGACCCTGTTGACTTCAAATGAACATAACTGAAGATTGCAACATCCAAATGACATTGTTTTTGAGCATATAGTAGACTTATAGAGCTAACTTTACCAAGTTAAATCACTGAAAATGATGCACCAAGCTCAGAGAAAACATCTCTGCAAGCTGACTGAGAAAACTGAGAGATATGGCAGTGAGTAGTACACTTCACAAGAACATGGAAATATGAACCCAAATGATAATGAAAATGAAATTATATTGTTTGTAAAATACAATGGACTTACTGATACATATGTGTGCCTTGTAATCACACCTTGATATGGCATAACGCTCAGCTCTTGGAGGTCTTCACATAGGTCTCTCTAACCACGACTAAAACTGCCATCTATTTATAGTTGAGTTTGGGAGGCTAACTTCCCTCAATCACTCTCCAATCAATCAATGATTGATTTGATTCTCTACCTACCACAAATCACAAATTCATGGCTCCTCTTTCCCTTTTTAATCATGTGGACTCAACCACTTAAGATTCTCTTACTTTTACATTAAGTAAACTCTTCAAAAAGTTACAAGAGGTAGTTCACAAGTGAACTTTACATAGTCTTCATTTTAAAGCTTCTTCTATGACTTTGTGGGACTCAAGCCAATACTTAGGCTTGTCATAGACTTGCTCCAACAGCTCCCCCTCAAGCCAAGTATGCTTGAGGTCTTCAATCTTCCAAGATTACATGCAAACCAATCATAGCCTTGAATTTGCAAAGCTTTGTACCATCCAATGATTTGGTTAGAATATCTGCACATTGTTGATGAGTGGACACATATGATATTTAAATCTCTTTGCTTAGAACCTTTTCTCGTACATAGTGATAATGAACTTCAATATGTTTAGTCCTTGCATGAAAAATAGGATTAGCAGCCAAATGAATAGAACTCATATTGTCACCAAAAATAGTTGGAGTTCCAAACTCCAATCCAAGATCTTTGAATAATGTCTTCATCCATATAGCTTCTTGTGTAGCTATGGCAAGACCTCTATATTCAGCTTCAGTAAAAGAGAGAGCAACTGTGGGTTGCTTCTTGGATGACCATGAAATAAGCTTTGAACCTGCAAAGGTAAGATAACTTGAAGTGCTCCTTCTATCTTCCTTGGAGCCAGCCCAATCTGCATCAGAAAACAGCTTCAAACCTAAATCAGATACATAAGGATAATAAAGTCCTTCATTTATGGTTCCTTTGAGATACTTGAGAATCCTTTTGGCAGCATCCATATGTGGTTTCCTTGGTGTGTGCATAAATTGACTTAGCACACTCACACTGTAACATATATCTACTCTTCTCAATGTGGCATAGTTGAGACTACCCACTAGACTTTGATATGATGTGATGTCCTCTATGAGTTCACCTTCATGTGAGCTCAATTTGGGATTGACCTCCATTGGAGTACCTGCAATCTTACAATCTTGCATCTTGAATTTTGCCAACATGTCCTTAATGTACTTTCTTTGAGTGAGAAACAAACCATGATCTTTGTAGACAACTTCCAAACCTAGGAAGTAGGTAAGTGAACCCAAATCACTTATCTTAAACTCTTCTCTCATCTGATCTTTGATCTTCTTCATACCATCTGCATCATTTCCTATCAATATAATATCATCTACATATACACATAGGTAGATGACCTCAGAGTTACTCTTTTTAATAAAGAGTGAAGGATCTGCCTTGCTTGGTTGAAAGCCTTTGTCCTGCAAGAATGAAACAAGCCTGAAATTCCAAGCTCTTGGAGCTTGCTTGAGACCATACAATGCTTTGTTAAGTTTACACACATAATCAGGATAAACTTGATTCTCAAAACCAGGTGGTTGTGCCATATTTACCTCTTCTGTTATCCAACCATTCAAAAATGCATTCTTTACATCTAGTTGAAGTATCTTCCAATTTTTGGAAGAGGCAATACTAAGCAAAACCCTAATAGTAGGCATCTTTGCCACAGGAGAGAAAGTCTCCTCATAATCAATTCCTTGAGTTTGTGCAAAGCCTTTTGCCACAAGCCTTGCCTTATACCTGTTAATTGAACCATCAGAAGTCTTCTTGAGTTTATAGACCCATCTTGAGCCTATTACCTTCATGGATGAAGTCTTGGGCACCAAATCCCAAGTGTTGTTTTCTTCAAGTGCTTCAATCTTTTCCTTCATTGCGTGCTTCCATTCTGTTTTTGCTTTGGCCTCTTCGAATGATGATGGCTCCTCTTGGTTTATGTCCTGTGCTATGTAGATAGAATGTGTAGTTACTAATGAGGTGTCAAACCCATACCTTTCTGGTTTTTTCTTTTCCCTCATAGATCTTCTTAGGCCATGATGTGATGATTCTACCTCATGTCCAAGTTCCTGCAATTTTGCTTTACCTTTAGAGTTCCATGCTTTGATCTTTTCCATCTGAGATTCTTCATCATCCTCTAAGGTGTCTTGTTCTTCAATCTTCGGTTGTTCTCTACCAAGCTTTGGAAAATCTTCTTCAAGATTATATGGTAAATTGACCTTCCTGCATGAATCTTCATACCATGAATTGTTCTCATCAAAAACTACATCTCTGCTTACCAAGAATCCTTTGTTGGTAGGGTTGTATAACCTGTAGCCCTTTTGATTGTTGTCATATCCAATAAATACACACCTTTCTGCCTTTGGATCCATCTTGCCTCTAACCTATGAAGGAACATGAGCAAAAGCAATACATCCAAAAATTTTACAATGATCTAAGCTTGGTCTTCTTCCATTCCAAGCCTCATATGGAGTCATCCCATCAAGGGATTTTGAAGGCAACCTGTTAATCAAGTAAGTGGCTGTAGATACAGCCTCAGCCCATAAGTAATTAGGTAAATGCTTTTCATTTAACATAGAGCTTGCAGCTTCAACAATTGTCCTATTCCTCCTTTCTGCCACTCCATTTTGCTCAGGAGTGTACCTTGTAGTTACCTCTCTTTTGATTCCTCTTTCTTGAAGAAAAGAATCAAACTCATGGGAGAAGTATTCTCCCCCTCCATTTGACCTTAGCCTTTTTAGTGATTTACCTGTTTGATTCTCCACAAGAGCCAAATATCTTTTGAAACATGAAAAAACTTCATCTTTGTGTTTCATAAAGAATAGGATAGTCCATCTGCTGCAATCATCAATAAAGGAAACATAATACCTTGATCCAGATATTGAAGCTTCCTTGCTAGGTCCCCATACATCTGTATGAACCAACTCCAAGAGATCTCCATGCATATAACCTTTCTTCATGAATGGTAACCTATGAGACTTTCCAAATTGACATGCACTACACTTATAAATCATATGTTGTTTTGACAAATTAGGAAGTCCAAGTACACTTTGGTCCCTCCAGATTTGCTTTAATGACCTTTCACCAATATGTGCTAATCTTTTGTGCCATACTTCCAATTCTATGAGTGTCTGACTACCATAATTAAAGAGAGCAATGTTTCTAGTGTCCTGTAATTCAAATGTGAACAATCTACCTGTCTTTTCACCTTTTGCAATTCTTCTAAATCCTTGACTTGGATCTTCAACAAATGCTCCTGCTTTTGTGAACCTGACTTGCAACCCTTTCTCTACTATCTGCCCAACACTTATCAAATTCTTTGTAATGGTAGGGACATAGAGTACCTTACTGAGTAGGTTGATGTTTCCATCAGGTGCTTTGGCATTGCCTATTTTCTCCACAGGATGTTTTGTATCATCTCCTGTTTGTACCTCATGCTTATTCCTTGGATCTTCTAAATCTGATAGGAGTGCCACATTTCTTGCCACATGATTTGAACAACCTGAATCTATGTAGAAAACATGCTCATCAGATTTACCTTGTGGCATAGCCATGTGTTGCAGAGCACAGAAGAGCACAAGGCAGAGAAAATGAAGGGCCCCAAAATTTTTCCGATTTGGACACATAACTTTTGTATTATAACCACACTTGTATATATTTTCCATTGTAAATGCACTAGAGGAGTCCTCTAGATGCATCCCCACAGAAGATTAGAAGCTTACCCATGTAAATTAGTAGAGAAATTAGTCTTTTAGTGAATAAAGTGCCGGTCTCTTGTGTGAAAGGACCAAACTTAGGGCACTAGTATATAAGTCACTTTGTGACTCTTTGTAAGAACTTTTTGCCATTGTGAAGAAGGAGCTCTTCTGAAATCTCGAATTTGCCTCTTCCATGCAGATTTTGATCTTCATTTTGGTCTTGTATGTGTGTGTGTGTTGCTTGATATGCAGGTGTATGACTGTTGTCTACCCCTTCCCCTTGATTTGGAGCAGCTGTAGTGTGTGTGTGAACTTGTAGGAGTTGTGGTGTGAGTGTGGGTGTTTCCCGCCATTCACCATTTTGGCCATAACTTGAAGCAGAGTTGCCAGAATCGAGTGAAACCACTTCCAGGAGGTGCGTTTCGGCGAGAGCTTCGAAACGAGTACCTATTGCCTATATTCGGAGTTCGGAGCTCGGAGAAATCCTTGAATTTCTGAAAACTGTTGTAAGAGGCTTTGCGGCAAACACTTTCAGCATTTCAGTGAGTGTGAGAGGTAGTAGTCCTTTCTCATGCATGTTAGCTTGACCACTTCATTTTCCATCACATGTGCACACGTCTTCATACACTTGTGTAGCTCAATGATGAGTAGCACCTCCTTTAATGTCAATCCGGGAAGACGTGAGGATGGTATGAAGACCACGAGCAAGTGGAAGCACAAGTGCGTGAGTGAGAAGCACACAAGCATGCACACACATACACGCACACGTGCACACATGGCAAGAACAAAGAGAGTAAGACAATGGAATCACTTCTATTGCAAGAAAGTTCTCATACAAGCTCAAACTACAAGAAGCTAGCTCAAAAATGAGCTCTCTAGCTCTATTTATAGTTTTTGACTAGCTTTGGCCCTGTCCAGACCTAGTGTCCGGCCTAGTTAAAAATTAGGTTCCAGGGCTTATTTGAGGGCTCAAACGAGATCTAAAAATTATGGAAATTGGCAGGCAACTACTTCTAAGGCTCCCCAAGCTCGAGGACTCTTCGGCTTGTACAAAATGGAGCTGCAAAAAGGTGAAATGATATTTACAAGGGTTTTTAGTGATGAGAATCACTTAAAAATGATGTAAGGGTTTTGAAAAAAAATGAAGGGTTGCCTTAGTGCTAGATCTGCATGTGTGTCCGTACTTGCTTCTTCCCGTATACTGTCAACACTCTCCCCCCCCTAGCGTCTGTCGCCTCTGACAGACCTTTGATCTGCGGGTTGATCAATATAGTTCTGGAGAATGTCAGCTCCCACATCATGTTCTTTGATTCGCAGCCCTCGGATCAGGTCTCTCTGCAGGGTATCCCAATTGACTGGGCCCGGTATGTCCGGCTGTGGCGTTGTGTAGAGTTCTGAGTGCATCGTTTGTTCGCATGCCAAGAGGTGTAACAAATGGGTGGGCCGTGGCGCGAACACCTCTGAGTGTGCTTCCCAGAACCCCGTGGTGAACATTTCATCGAAAGTTTGCTTGTAGCAGGCAGGGAGATATCTGACGCGTGCGTGCCATGCATAAGCAACTCGTATGCTCGGGGTGGTTCTCATATCATATAGCAGGTCATAATTACCATTCACAAACCCGGGAATCGGAGGTTGAATATGACAGACATTTCGGAAAGTTTTGAGCACAACCTGCATCATATCGAAGATCTTGAGCATCATCTGGGCAGCCACATCTGGCATAGGGTGGAGGCGTGGAAGCCAATGTCTGATGGTAGCCATCATGTAGGCTACAGTAGGCGTGCCGTTTGGGGGTGCAATGGCAGGGTAATTGAGCCATTCTTTGCAATTGGCGTTGTTCTTGACTTTGATGGCGAATGACTTCCATGTTCTTCTCCGTTGCACTGGTCCATAGCAATTGTTATACTTCAAATGCATGGGTGCGTGGTCCCATGTCTGTAGCATCTCGGGATAGGTTTCCAATAGTTTTTGCCTCCAGATGGGTTGGTGTATTTTCCCTTTGCGCGCCTCCTCTGGAATGTCCTCAGGTTCAAATTGTGTTGTGAAAGTTGGGTACTTGTTGGTCTTACGTTTGATCTCGGCATTGTAGTCTGCCAACAGTACAAAGTATGGCTTATATTGTAATTCTGAGCTGGTTATTAGTCTTCTAGGGGCCAGATGTCTGAAGTAGTCTGATTGAAGTATGGTTTCTTCAATGGTCTTCATGGCCAACATCTGGTAGGATATACGTTCTTCATGAGCCTGCCCCATTTCTTCTACCTGTTTCATCCATGCCGATGGGGGTTCCTCATAAGTGTCCTGTCCCTCCTCAGTGATTGTGCCTCCGGGAAAAGGTTGAGGCTCATAGTTCTCTTCAAATGCTTCCTCCACTGGAATAATAACTGCTTCTTCTTCTATGGGTTGCTCAGGTGGGGAAGGAGGTCGTTCATATTGTAACAACTTGATTTTCAACTCTGCAACCTGCTGCCTTAGCTCAAGTACTTCATTGGTTACTGATAATTCCGGCTCTGGTGAGGTTGCAGCGTTGGCCATCTCTTTAAGTTCTCGTTGGTGTGGTGCAGGCACTTGGGCTTTCTGTAGGTCTTTGACTTGGTCAGCAAGCTGATCATGAGCTTCTAAGAGAGTGGCATAGGTGTCTAATATTTGTTGTATATTCTCTGAGGGGATGGCTTGGAATTTAGCCGGGTCAATGGGTGCCCCTGGAGTATTTTCCATAGCTGCTTCGAGGTTGTCTTGATTTTGTTGTTGTAGTCTTTTGTTTTCTTCTTGAGCAGCCGCTAAATGGCGTCGGAGTAGAGCCATGTTTCGTTGTAGTCTAGCGTTACGGGCTAGCTGATCTCTAAGTTGTTCTTCAGTTACCCTACTCTTCTCTGTATGTGTGGACTCGAGCTCCACCTGATATTGTTGCATATGCAAGACATCTGTAGATGATTCTTGTAAGCGCACAACAGCCATGTAGAGTAGGCTTCCTCACACCCCGCTTGCCTGCCTCATACACTTGGTCCAAGATCCATACAGGCATCTTAATCGGCAAGCTTCCAGTCTCTGCTAGATATAACCCATACCATATCTTCTTGTGAGGTTGGGTGAAACGGTCCTGAGCTGGGAATGCGAAGTGTTGGAGACACATCCGCAAAGGTATGGCGATGTTGGGGGTGAGGGTGCACATTTCTTTTAGCTTCTTGATTCTATTGCTTTTCATCGACTCGGGTATCAAGGGGTCACGGTCAGAAGGTACATGCGTGCCATACATCTGAAGTGCTTCCCTTATTAAAGTAACATTCAATTCAAACTTCCTCATTTCCTCCAGATTTGACAAGGAGGGCACCCAGAATGTGCCTGAATGATCCTTATCCCCTGTCGGCTTCAGCGTGGCAATTAGGTAGTAGCACCTAAGGAAATCTGGTTTAGGCAGAGCTGCACTGAAATAAGTTTGTAATCCTGCTTTTTGCCAGATATCTTGAAGTGGAGCTGCATTTTGCAATGCTTCGAATTCTCGTGAGAAAAACTGGAAGGTCAACCACACTCCTCCACATTCCATCCTGGATTCCCAGATGTGATCCGCGTCTCCCAAATCTCCTGGCATCTCATTGAACCAGTGAGAATGCCCCTTTACTCTTTCGGTTAGGCCATTTGGTGGATCTGGAATAGGAATCCTCCGCACATTCACGAACTCCTCAGGCCGGGCTGTTGGTGGGGCCTCCACCGGCATGGCATCCCAATTGATTGGAGCACCAGATCCTGCCTGAGAGCTTGTGCCTGCCGCTGTTGCCATGAGAGTAGGTTGCTTATCTGCTGGAAGACGAAAGGCACATTAGTGTTGCATAGGAAACAAGATGTAATGGTGTTCCCTTCACAATACTAACATGACAATCCCGGAGGTCAGTGGTTAGTGGTGAAGTGTTTGTGATAGGTGTGAGTGGTGATTAAAGGTCAGTGTCATCCTAGATGCATACTTTGGTTATGCAATGGCTCGGAATGCTCCTGTGTTAGTGTGGACGGATTTACAGAATAGGATCAGGGGGTTTAGTACACAGTTTAATTCTCCACACTTTGATAGAGGAGTCGTAGCTCTTAGAGCTAAAGACAGGTGAAGATTTCTCTATGAGAGTGTGATGTATTTGGGACCTTTTGGGTACCCATTTCCAGACATTCCTAGGGTTGATGGGAGTGGGGATAGTGAGAGGTGTAGGTATCTTTTCATTTTCTGAGTTGTTGGCCACGAGTGCTTGTGAAAGTTGCTTCATCCTCGTGCCTGAAGGTGAAGTAATTTGGGCTTGTAAGCAAGCCTTGGGCACCCATATCTGTCTAGCATTAGGGGTAGCCTTCATTGACCGCTTAGGGACCCAAATAGAAATGGTATGCCTAGGGGTTATCCTAGGGGGCTTCTTCACTTCGTTCCTTGACGGTGAGGCTCGTTTCTTATCTTCTTGAGAGTCTGCTATTAGAGTTGTGGGTTTTCCATCCTTGCGGATCCAGATCTGCTTCGCGCCCCGAGGTGCTCTGTGTTGCACAGGTTGGCGCTCCTGCCTCTTGATCAGCAGCCTCCTTCGTGTAGAGTGATGTTCGGTCTGCTCGTTTAGAATCTTCTCTGGATCAGTTAGGAACTCCTTATTGGCTCCTGAACCTTCAGTAAGATTGACATTCCTCTGCACCATAGAAGTTTGGACAAGCACAACATTGTTATCTTCATGTGGATTCCTGGAGGGACCAGGAGTTGGTGTCTGTTCTATTGGTTTGAGTGCTTGATTTTCTAATTCAATCGTGAGACGGCTTTGGCCTACCCAAGCCTAAAGAAGTCCACTTCTTAGGTTGAGGTTGACTGCGTGATCATAGATCCAGTCTTGGCCTAAGACAAGAGGTTCGGTCAGATCCTCGTCTTCACACACTAGCACTTTTGCTGGCATGAGGACCTCTTGTATGTAGAGGGGAAGATCCACCTCTCCCATGCAAGGGGTTTCAACACCTCCTAATCCTATCAGATATGCTTCTAGGGGTTTTACCTCCAATTGCAGCTGCTGGCAATAAGAAAGCCGAACTGCACTTGTGGCTGCTCCTGAATCAATTAATGCTCTCACGCTTGTGCTGCGGTCTCTTTGTCCTATTTCTAGGGTCACAAAAGGTCGTCGGTCCACTATCTTATGGGTGAGTTCACCTACAGCCTCACACATGGCCATGTGATAGCCTGGAGACTCTTGAGTGTCAGTCATAGACTGATCCCTCCCTTGTCTCCTCAACTTCATTCGTCTGATACGCTCTAAGGCCTCTGCCTGTGCTTCTTCTCGAATTCGTTTTTCCTCCTCTTTACGTTGCTTAGCAGTATTGAGTCGGCTTAGCATTTCCTCCGTGAGGGGTTCCTGATAAAGCTTGACTCTGCATCCGCTAATATAGTTTGGGAGGACATCCCCCTCTAAAGTGGCTAGTTGTACTGCTCCACTCGTGGAGATCCTATTAATGATCATAGGTCTGTAGCCTCTCTTTTCTAGCTTTCTTGCATGTTGTTTCAATGTGTAGACTAAAACTAGATCCCCTGCTTTCAAGCCCTTATCCTTCACATGGGCATCAAAGTATGCCTTTTGCCGTTTCTTTGCAGCATAGATGCCTGCTGCTGCTCGTAGCCTCGTCTCACCTAAACGCTCTAGATCCAAGATCCTAGAGGACAACTCATGTCCATTCCACTCATGCTCTTGTGCTACTCTTAAAGCTGGGATTAGGAAATCTAGTGGTAGCACCGCATTCTGTCCGAAGACCATCTGAAATGGGGTGGCATTGAGTACCGTTTTGTAGGCAACTCGGTATGCCCAAACAGCATGATGAAGTTGTTTGTCCCAATCAGAGCGTTTATTATTTACAAGTTTCGTCAATACGTTACACAGGATCTTATTCGTGCTCTCTGCTTGTCCGTTAGCTTGTGGGTGATAGGGTGCAGACTTCTTATGTATCACCATGAATTCTTGAAGGAGATTTTCAATGACCTCATTCAAGAAGTGCGTGCCTCTATCACTAACCAACTCTATTGGTAACCCATATCTAGTGAACACATTTTCGAATAAGAACTTAGCCGTCGTTTGAGCATCATTCTTTGTCGTGGCTTTTACTTCCACCCACTTTGTAAGGTAATCTGTAGCTACAATAATATATTCTGCATGGGAGTTTCTAGCTGGGGGATTGATGGGACCTACAAAGTCTATACCCCACTTTGAAAATGCACGTCCTCCCATCATTGGCCTTAAAGGCATTTCATCTTTTCTTATCGGATATTGGGCACGTTGGCATGTGTCACAACTCTTCACATAAGTATGTGAATCCATATGAAGAGTGGGCCACCAAAGTCCTGAAAATAGAATGGTCTTAATTACTCTGTCAGGCCCAAAGTGTCCACCTGCAGTACCGCTGTGTGCCGCTTCTAAGACTTTCAAATAGTCTGATTCATGAATGCACAGTCTTAGGTAACCATCCTTGCCTCTTCGATATAGGTTGTCTCCTACTAAGGCATAGTCTTGAGCCTCTTGCTCCATGCTCCGTTTTCTTGCAAGACTAGCCTGATTGGGTAATGTTCCCGATCTCATGAACTCGACCAATGGAGCACTCCAATCTGGGATTAATGACACGTGATAAAGAGTGGCATGTTCCACTGGGGGTCTCTTCTGGCACACTGGACAATTGTGGATCCACTCTTGTATTTCTTTGTCCATGCTAGGCCAATACACTCCTAAACGTTTTAGATTCTGCAATGTTCGTTGTTTAGGGTAGTGATTTCCTAGCAGTCCCTCATGGGCTTGTTGCAACCAACTAGCATGTTCATCATCCTTGACACAACAAGCTAATACGCCCTCGGTATCTTGCTTGTACATACTTCCGGCCAATATTTGATACTTTAGTGATTTTACAGTTTCCTCTTTGCTTGTTTTAACATTTTTATTTGCAGGCCCGAAGGTTAGGACTGGTACCAACTTATTTGCCCATTTAGGAACAACTTCTAAATTGAACAGATAAGCATCGGGCAATTCATCAGACACTCCTTGCGGTGGCTCTCCGGAAGTGATGCGAGAAAGATGGTCTGCCCTAAGATGGGTTCTACCTTTCCTGACAACAACTTCAAAGTCGTATTCCATTAGTAAGAGGAACCATCTTACTAAGCGGCCTGTATTGCAAGGTTTATTGACCAAATATAGTAAAGCTTGATGATCAGTGAAAAACTTGAATTTATTGGCCAATAGATAGTGTCTAAACTTCTTCACAGCATATACCATACCTAAGCCTTCTCTTTCCGTTGTGGTATAATTTCGTTCAGCTGCATTTAATTGCCTACTAGCATACGCTATCGGCAAATCCAGGTTTCCCTCACCTGTGGGTTGTGCTAGTACACATCCTATTGCATGATTGGAGGCATCTACATGGACATGGAAGGGTTTGCTCCAATCCGGAGTAGTCAATATTGGTGCTGTGCACAAACGTCTCTTCAGCTCGTTGAAGGAAGTCTCGCATTCCTCGTTCCACTCAAAATTTGTTAACAACCCATAAAGAGGTTTAGCTATGATGGCATACATGTGGATAAACCTACGGTAATATCCACAATGGCCCATAAAGGCTTGTACCTCTTTAACATTCCTTGGTCTGGGCAACTCTGCTATTGCTCTTACTTTGTCTTCATCTGTTGAAATTCCATTCTTAGAAACAATGTGACCTAAGATCTTACCTTGTCGTACCATGAACACACACTTCTCTGGATTCAGACACACTCGATAATCTCTACACTTGTTGAAGATTTGTCTGAGCTCGGGGATGTGGTAACTTCTTTCTTGGGAATGAGCGCATAAATCATCCACATATACTTCTAAGTTCCTCCGCAAGAACTCTTTGAAGACATGACACATGAGTCTTTGGAATGTTGCAGGTGCATTGGTGAGCCCAAATGGCATCACACGAAATGCAAAGATTCCCCATTCTGTGGCAAAGGCCGTTTTGTGTTGATCTTCGGGGGCAATGGCTACTTGGTTGTAGCCTGAAAATCCATCAAGGAAGCTATAAACTTCCTTGCTTACCACATGCTCCAAAAGATGTTCGGTGATTGGAAGTGGATAACTATCTCTGATCGTAGCGGCATTAACTTTTTTAAGGTTAATGCACACTCGCAATTTCCCATTCTTCTTGGGCACCACTACAATGGGGGACACCCATTCAGTGTGCTCAATCTCATAGATGAATCCAGCTTCAATCAGCCTATCAATTTCCTCCTTTATTTTGGCTGCATAATTGTCATTATATGTATAGGGCTTTTGTTTGGTGGGCTTGGCATCAGCGGTCATCGGAATCGTATGAGAGCAAATCTCTGGATCTACTCCTTTCAAGTCTCTATAGTGCCATGCGAACACATCCCTATATTCCCTTAATAGAGCTACCAGCTCTAATTCTTCTTTTGCACTTAGGTCGTCTCCTATGTACGTACATCGCTCTTCGTTCCCTTCAATGGTCACTACAATTTTTTTGGTCTTTTCTTTATTGTCATATGCTTCTCCTATAATGGCCTCTCTCTTAGGCATTCGTACCAAAATTTTTCGGTCTTCCACTTCATATTTCTTGAAATTTTCTGGTACTTCAAACAATGATTCTTCCTCTTCTTGTTTCACTGCTTTCCTTTTCTTTTTCTTTTGACCTCCTTCACTTCCTTTCTTTGAATTTATCGTTTTAATACTCGCAAGGGGTTCTTCTTCTTTTTGGGTTAACACTCCTATGTCTTCTAAGTAGTGTTCCTCTGAATCAAAGTAAGTATCCATCACAATGGATTCTAGATCATCGTCATTCTCTTCTTCTTCTATGAACTCACTAGGATCACACTCTTCCAACAAGGGCTGACACATGAACAATGAAATATCATAACCCTCCTCATCACAATGGGGTGTCCATTGTTCCTCATTGACTGCAATGTCCATGGTAGCTAAGATTTTTGCCCAACCATGAGGCTCAAATTCCTCATCTGGAAATATCATCGGTGTATAGGCTGGGTCTTTTATTGGTCTATCTCCTGGGGGAGTTCCTTCTTCTCTCGCTTTTAGGCGCTTTTCCTCTTCCTCCGCGACCTTGTACATCCACAAGTGAGTATCTTCATGCAGCCAGGATGGTTCAGGTGAACTTCCTGAATGCACGGAGATAGAATCTTCTTTCGTTTGTGGATAGGATTCCACTGTAGGGGTGGTACATCTCTGAAGGTGTAATCCTTCAGATTGACCTTGGTGGTGACCCCTAAGTGCTGTAAGTACAAGGAGTTGGTTCCCCAATCCTGTACTATTTGCAATTGTCGTAGGAAAGGTCTTCCTAGGATCATCTCGTAAACATTATTCTTCTCAAAGTCACATATAGCAAATGTATGTTCAAACTCTACACCACAAGTGGTTAGAGTTATCCCTTCAAGCAATCCGAGAGGTCTTTCAAAATGACCATCTGCCATTTGAAGTTTCATTCTCGTTGGTCTTAAGGTGGGTTTGCCCCATCGCTTCCACAAGGAGGTGGTCGCAATAGCAACACCAGCACCCGAGTCCACAATTGCTTTGGTTGTGTAACCTTGATAGGTGATCGGAAGATAAGTGTTACCTTCTTCACCTTCGCTCATGTCTCCTATCTTGTCGAGAGGTATCTCTGGTACTTTTTGCTTAGAGCCTACTTTTGGTGTATTGGATTCAAGTTCTGGAACCTGATCCTTCACATGATTCCAGAGCTCCGGTTTTGCCTTGAGCAGCTCCTCTACAGTGAGATGACATTGAACCTTAGTGTTCTTCACAACATCAGTGTTCCTGGGAATCATTGAGTCTTCATTTCTCACCAATATTGTGGGAGCTCTGATCTGGAGAGATTCAGATTCCCATGGGCCTGTGAAATGAGGCAACTCTTGTAAAGAATTAGATTCAAAATCTAATCTCTCATCCTCTTGTTGCTCTGTTTGATCTCCATAGATAGACGGAATGTCTTGGGGAAATTGATCATGAAGATCATCAATCTCAGGAATAGGAGGGGAATCACCCTTCTCCTTGGCCCATTTCTCTTCTTGTATTTCCCGCAAGAACTCTTGAGAGTACTGTTGAATTGAAGGAGGTATTCCAGCATCCGTGGAATTAGGAACATAAGCTCCCTTTGGTGGCGAGCTTCCTCTTCCAACAACTGGTTGAGCCTGTGGAGGTAAAGAAACTTGTGATTTGTTTACCAACTGCTCTAATCTTTCTAGTAAGCCTTGGAAATGCAAATCCGGCTTGACAGAGTTTGTCTGATTGAACTTTTGACTAGTCTCAAGTATAGCTTGAGCTTGTTCTACCATTTTCATGCACATTTTCATCCGTTCAATCTCTAAATCTGCTCTAGGGTAACTCTTGTCTAGGTTTGCAGCTGTTGCCCCTTCTTGAAGTCGAGCCTGGTAGGCCTTGAACATCATGTCCAAGCCTTCAGGAGTGGGGTCAGCTAATACTGATCCTACTTGGGGTGGTGGGTGGGTTACGTGGGGTGTATTAGAGGGTGGAGAAATGGAGGGTGATGGGGATGGTAGTGGTGGAAGTGTGTGGGAGTGCGGTTGAGATGTGATCTCTGTGATTTTTGCCTTGGTTTCTCTCAAGCTTTCTTCAAGTTCGTTTATCTTTTTTGCCCATTGCCTCTTCATCCTTTCACGACTATCCTTCCAGGCTCTAGTCCTCTTTTTGGTTATGCTCTCTGTTTCACTCACCTCGGGGCTCTTTTCGGGACCAACACCTTGGTGTTGTTGAAGTGCCTGGGCTCTTGTGATCACCTGCACAGGTGCAGTGGAAGTCACACTCCCTGTGGAGTCTACGACTAACCCAACAACATTGATAGGAGTGATTTTAGGCATGTTATTAGGGTTCTTTGGGCAATCTCGTAGGAGATGCTCTTTCCCGCAGTCTTGACAGAAACCCTGAATGGTTACTGGTTGAGGTTGTGTAGGGGCAGGCAGTGGACAATCACGTATAAGGTGATCTCCCTGACATCTGAAGCATGGTCCTCTAGGAAATGGAGGTCGTACCTGCCTAGGTTGAGGTCTAGAGTTGGGGTTTGTGTACATGACATTAGCATACTCAGGTTCCCCACTATTTTCACTTGGGTCCTCATAATAGTATGACTCGTTATGCTCGGGTGACTGCATGTAGTAAGCCTGTGGGCTATCCATATGTGTGGAGTCAAAACTATGGTCACTTGGATCACTGTCTGATAGCAATGGGGTGACTGGGACTATGGCTCTATTCGGATTTTCTTCAGTAGATGCATATTTCACTGGGATCACATTGGTGGGAGCAGGGGGTTGCTGTACTAGGACTGGTTGAGGTCTCTGCTGCCCTTGGTAAGGTGGTTGATAAGTTTGCTGTGGTCTGTTGTATTGTTGTAGTGGGTACTGATTCTGATATCTACCATGTTGTGGATATGGCTGAGGATAATTTTGCCTAACAGTTTGTTTGTTATATGGGCAGTCTTGTGCAGTGTGGTTGGTGTACCTGCGCTCTATGGTGCAGTACTGACTACTAGGATTCGCCTGGGGTTGGGCCATAATGGGACATACACTTGCCATATGGTCACCGCCACAATTGTAGCACCGCTTAACTGGGGCAAATCTCGGAATTTGTTTGCTAGAGACACCTAGTTTTCGGGCTACCTTCTCTGCAAGTTCCTCGATGGATGTGGATTGACCAGATGTCAGGTTACTAGAGCTATCAGAATCCTTATAGATTTTTGATAGTTCTAATTCCTCACCTAGATTGTCCTCAATGTCTATGCACATGCGCACGCACTCTTCTATCGTTCTGGGGTCCTTCAGGTACACATATGACCTGAGCTTAGTGCTCAACAATCCATCTAGGAACAAGGCCACTTGTTTGGCTGGTGTGGGTAACTCCGGCATCGGGCATCTCTCCAAGTACTGTCTAAATCTTCTTCCAGCTAGTCTGACCGTCTCTTGAGGTGTTTGTTTGAAGCTGTGAATTAGTGAGGAGGTGTTATGCCTGATTCCACTCTTAGAAAACTCAACAATAAATGCCTCTAAGAGCTGGTCTATGTTTCTGAAATGCCTCTCATTTAGTGGTTGAAACCACGTAAGGGCGGTGTTCCTAAGAGTTAGACCGAAAGCATTATATTGTGTGAATAGGTCCTCTACCTGTTCAGCTTTCAATACTTGCCGAAATTCTGCCACATGGTCATAAGGGTCTCCCGTGCCATCGAAATAATTCTTCATGGACTTCACCAGTTGAGTTGGTCGTAGGGTCCTAGTGTGTTCTCTCGGCCTTGGCAAAGGAAAATCATCAATATTCCTTTGATTCCATGGGGTTCTATGTCTCTCAGGTTCCACTCTATTCCTTTCTGTTCCCGTTCTTTCTCTTCCCAGGGAGTTGGCAAAACTTACCTCAGGTTTGTCTCTACTTCTATCTCGTTGAGCTCCATGAGCTTGGGAGGTCCCAGCTCCTTGGTGACCAAAGGACACATTAGACCTTGGTTGGGGAAAAACAAATTCTCCCTTCCATGTGTAGGCATGTCTGCCATGCTCAGTGACCACGAAGATTCTCTCTGATGCATTGTCTAAGTAGGATACTTGGCCTGGGCTATCAGGGTCTTTAAACTCATAGATTGTGAGGGCACTCACTTCCTGGGGTTGAGCAGATTTGTATCTCCAAAAAGCCTCATTGGTTTCCCGGTTTAAAAGCAGATCTATGCTTTTATTATCCTGTGGAATCCACTCTGGAGTCATGATTCTGGTCAAGACAGATTTACCACGGGGAGTTCTTGGCTCTCTCTCTAAGTTCCCTTGCTCTATATCACCCATGTCGATCTCCGCAATCACATTTCCAAACTCATCAGTTCTATCAGGAAGAGTGGTGACTACATATATAGTTCCCTCTTTATCTAGGTATGCTCCATTCTCAAACTTGACTGCCGGGTGGTCTAATCCATGGGGTTGATCGGGGTTCTTAATCTGGACCACCGATCTCCTGAGTCCGTCCTCGTACATACGAGCACCTAGACAATTCGTCCTGATGTATTCCAGCTGAGTCTTGTATGGTCCTTCTGGCTTTTCTAGATAAGCCAACCCTGAACTACCTACTGGTCTCTCCATGTGATAGGACATCTCAGAATCACTTGTTTCTGATCTGGGAGTGTATGGGTAATCACTCAACTGTTGGGCCCAAGACCTGGCAGTGTGATTGACACTAGCTTCAGAAGATCTGAGGCTTTGTCTGTCTCGGCCTAAGTGTCTGCCTGATCTAAGGTTCATATGCCTGATTTATCTACCCCCTTGGACTCAAGCACACTCTCGTTGCAAGTTAATTTGCACCAATCACTTTGTTCTTTTGGGTTGAATATTATGTTTATGGTCTTGTCTGAAATCGCGTCGTCAGGAGTACTTAAGTGAATTTCCGCACTTGATAAGTGATCGATTCCCGTTTACCTTTTGTCCCTTAGGGTTTTCGCACTTAAGACCTATTTACTTCTTGCACTTGGTTGATTAATACTCTTGGATTTGATTCGTGCCTAACGTTGCCCTAATTAATTACCACACCTAAGTCGTACTTAGCCTAGGCTAGGAATTGACAAAGGAGGGTTAAGAGATCTTCCAACCTCAATTAGCTGGTTGACCAGACTGCTACACAAGCCGAGGAAGCCTTCTCCCAAGCTTGGTACTCACCCTTGCTAGCTTGCTTTGGATTGCCTTGAGTGCACACAAAGTTCCTGCAAAAGCTCACCCGTTAGTATAGCTCTATTGCCACAAGTAATTGAAAGACACACATCAATAATTTTAGTCCCCCTGGAGTAGTTCACTGTACCCCCTGAATCTGAGGACCACTTAGTTCCACCTAAAGGTCAACTCTGGTTTCTAGGCCTTTTGCCCACTTCCAAGGTTCTAAAGTTATACCAAGGTGCCTAAAATTAAGCTCAACTACCCTTCAATTCACTCAAAATTAACCCTAACTTTTCATGCGTTAAAGGCCGTGTATCGCGATAGGTCGGGTCGAGGTGTCGCGATAGGTGGGAAGTGTCGCGATAGCTTGTGAGGTATCGCGATAGGTGGGAAGTGTCGCGATAGCTCGTGAGGTATCGCGATAGGTCGAAGTGTCGCGATAGCTCGTGAGGTGTCGCGATAGGTCGAGGTGTCGCGATAGCTCGTGAGGTGTTGCGATAGGTCGAGGTGTCGCGATAGGTCGAAGTGTCGTGATAGCTCGTGAGGTGTCGCGATAGGTCGCGAGGTGTCACGATAGGTCGCGAGGTGTCGCGATAGGTTGCGAGGTGTCGCGATAGGTCGCGAGGTGTCGCGATAGGTCGGGATATGGTGAATTTTTCTGTTCTGTCTAGTGATCCTGGGAGCTCTAGGCCTGCGCAGTGTCGTGGTGCACTCAGAATCATGATTGGGTGAAATTTTCGGAGTGTCGCGATAGCTTGAGCTCAACGCCTCGGGGACTGTGCAGACAAATTCTGTACCTGCTGAGCTTGCTGGAGATGATGATGGAGCTGCCACCTGCAAGAAACATGCAAAAAACACACAAAGACAAGCACACACACTCGCTCTCTCTCAAACTCGCACACAACAAATGAGGGAATGATAAGGAAGAGGGAATATGTAGTGGAGAAGGAGGTGGAGGTGGAGATGGAGAAGGAGGTGAAGATGAAGATGGAGATGGAGAAAAATCAGAAATTTACCTACTACTTACCATTCCAACGCGTCCTCTCTACGTCTTACCATCACACGCTCGTCCTCAAAGCTCGATCCCCGGCAACGGTGCCAAAACTTGGTGTAGCTCAGTGATGAGTAGCACCTCCTTTAATGTCAATCCGGGAAGACGTGAGGATGGTATGAAGACCACGAGCAAGTGGAAGCACAAGTGCGTGAGTGAGAAGCACACAAGCATGCACACACATACACGCACACGCGCACACACAGCAAGAACAAAGAGAGTAAGACAATGGAATCACTTCTATTGCAAGAAAGTTCTCATACAAGCTCAAACTACAAGAAGCTAGCTCAAAAATGAGCTCTCTAGCTCTATTTATAGTTTTTGACTAGCTTTGGCCCTCTCCAGACCTAGTGTCCGGCCTAGTTAAAAATTAGGTTCTAGGGCTTATTTGAGGGCTCAAACGAGATCTAAAAATTATGGAAATTGGCAGGCAACTACTTCTAAGGCTCCCCAAGCTCGAGGACTCTTTGGCTTGTACAAAATGGAGCTGCAAAAAGGTGAAATGATATTTACAAGGGTTTTTAGTGATGAGAATCACTTAAAAATGATGTAAGGGTTTTGAAAAAAAATGAAGGGTTGCCTTAGTGCTAGATCTGCATGTGTGTCCGTACTTGCTTCTTCCCGTATACTGTCAACAACTTGGTACGTCGTTCCATCGGAATGACAATTAGATGTGTGTTAAGTACCCACTATACGCACTTGTGTGGCAATTGAGGTACAATCTCATTGGCACAAGTCCTTGAGTCTTCTTGGCTCAAGTATACACGTTTTTGGCACCGTTGCCGAGGAACACTCAACCAAGGTGCCTTCGTGATGGTTATAGATCGAGTGTGATAGAATCGTACTTGTAGAAGTGAATTTGATTTGTGGCAATTAGTCAATCACTCCAGCACTTGTCACTTCTCATCTTAGAGGTGTGTGTGATAGGTTTTAGGTTTAGGTTTAGGAGGAGGGAAGAGAAGGAGGAGTTAGGGTTAGGTTAGAAGAAGAGGAGTAGTGAGGAGAGGAGAAGTTGGAATAGAAAAAAATCACCAAAAATCCCCAAAATCACCAAGAAAACTAGCAAAATTCAAATTCTATCAAAAAAAGGTATAAAAACCAAAAAATTTGGCTCATTCGACACTTCACTGCAGTCTGGTATCGTCTGCTAGCAGCGACCGGTATCGCGAGTGAAGTATCGTGGCTTTCAGGCTGTCAAAGCTAGGGGTTGAGTTCCAGGTGCAAGCAGAGCAATACAGTGGTAAGATTTCACCAAGAACCTTAGCCAAAAACTCTCTAAACATGCATAAACACATGATTAAGGGCATGCGCAGTATCGCGGGGGGGCAAAACTGATATCAAAACAGATTTTTTATGTGATACAGAGGCCTAGGAGAGAAGAGGGGAGTAAGGAGAGCAATGGGGTACAAAAATTTTGAAAATATCTTGCAATTTGGCTCGAGTATCGCGATCGGTTGAGGTTTGGTATCGCGATACCAAAACTCCCTTGTATCGCGATACTCGCCGAGGTATCGTATCGCTTGATACCGGTCTTGGTATCACGATACCATTTTGGTATCGTGACCCCAAGTTGGTATCGCGATCGTACATTTTCTGAGGTATCGTATCGCCGGGTATCAGTCTTGGTATCGCGATACCATTTTGGTATCGTGTCGCTAAGCTGGTATCGCGATCTCACCTTGCTAAGTTGGTATCGTATCGTTACCAGTAGTATCGTATCGTGTCCTTCTTTGATATCGTATCGCCCACTCACCCGGATGGTATCGCGATACTGTCATACGTATCGTATCGTCTAGGTCCTGTGGTATCGTATCGTCATAGTTCCAGTATCGTATCGCCTTGAATCTTCGTATCGTATCGTCTGACCCCATCGGTATCGTATCGTGTCACTTCCTTGTGAAGTATCGCGACACCATACTGGGTATCGTATCGTAAGGGTACTGATATCGGTATCCTGCAGGTGTCCAGTATCGTATCGCCGAGACTTTTCGGTATCGTATCGTGAACAACAGAGGTATCGTATCGTCTGCTTCCCAAGGTAGTATCGCGACACCAGATTGGTATCGTATCGTTTCTGTGTCTGGTATCGTATCGTGGGCATAGTCGAGTATCGCATCGTGTGGAATTCTGGTATCGTATCGCAGCCAAGGCAGTATCGCCTAGTGTGGTATCGTCTGGAAACGGTATCTGCCAGATTGACACTAACATTGTTGTGAGACAATTGGAGGCCTTGGGAAGAGCCACTCAAGGAGAGTCTGTGGGACACCTAGAGAGACTTAGGAGTGTGAATGAACTTGAGGTCAGGAAGAGTGCTAAGTAGCCGAAGAAGTGTCATCTCTTCTGTAGGAAGTGCTGCTCAGGTCAGCACCACTCTGTCTACTCAGAGACCTCTAGTGATTCTGAGGAGGAAATACCCATGGCATCAGAAGACATGCAAGGTCCAACACCAAATAGAAATTTCATGTCTACAGCTGAGGGAGATTACCGTACTTCCTTACAGTATGTGTCTACCAATGCCCAGGAGATCCCTATCTATCTGGATGGCTTGAACAGATCGGTGGCCAGGATGGTAACTTCCCTGAATGCCCCAATAGTGCCCCGACCTGCTGTCAAATATGAAGGGGGTGCTTATGTAGACAAACTTGGTCATATCTACATTGTGACTAATTTTCCTGAGAAGATTAATGAAAGGGGAGAGTTTATGGACCCAGACAACTCAGAAGGGACACATCCGGAAGAGTTAGTAACCACCCCTAGAGGCAGATCCCAGGTATCACGAGTCTTGAGAGGGGACTTGATTCCTCAAGACGACTACTTGATGGAAGTCTATAAGATCCACGGATCAGACTTATTGCTTCAAACCGACTTACCAGTCCCATGGAGAGAAGAAAACCCTATGACGTTTTATGAGCTAAAAGACCTAGACGATGAAACTAGATTCACTTACTTGGACAAGGATCAGAGGAGATATTGGCCGGTGAGTGCCATAGATAGGGCTCGACTGAGATACATGGGAGCGCTTGTATTTCCACCAAGAGATCAGGCAACTACCTCACAAAATCCTTTTGGAAATCAACAAGAGACGAATCAGACTACATCAGGACAGACCAGCCAACGTAGTGTACCCAACCGTACTCATGTACAATTTGCAACTCTAGGAGTGCAAACACACCCTCAGACCCAGGCTGGAGTAGGTAATCAGTACCGACCACCGGTCAGACCACGACCATCGGTAGGAGGACAGCCAAGAGTACCTCCGATACGACCAGCTGTCCCAGTTTTCCCTGTAATGCCGAGACCACCTGAACCAATGAGAAGGCTGAGACCTATCCAAGTAGCTAAATGCGTGAGAAACCATTATGATGGATTAGGGGAACCATATGATCATATTGCCGAATTTAAACAAGTTCTAAGAGCGGAGCAAGTAGAGGACTTCTTTGTGCAGTATGAGTCTTTTGGGCTCACCCTCACAGGGACAGCTCTAACTTGGTTCCAACCTTTAGATCCCAATCAATTTGAAAACATGGAACAATTCTTTCAAGAATTCATTGGGGAATTCACAAAGAGAGGGATTAAACACAATTCTGCATCTCTAATCCATAGCTTTAAACAAAACCCTAATGAAACTGTGAAGACTGCTGCCCGACGATTCAATCAGTATGTGGATAGATGCCCAGTAGCTGAGAGACCCACTCAACAAAAGATGATTTCATTATTTTTAGATGGGCTCTGTAACGGAACCCTAAGAACCCTAGTATATGTGAAAAGGCTACAAACATTAAGTGAGTGTCTTCAAGAGTGCATTGACTTGGAAGATAACCTTGCCGAAGACCTCAAAGGTACGACCGACCTCACTAAATCAGAAGACTTAAGAAGTACTATCACGTCCAACTCCGGTAACATAGAAGAACTAGCCGAACTATTAGCAAAAAAACTAGGAGTCCAGGGGCAAAGAGCTTACCAAAATCCAGCTCAAAGAGTGCCTATGTTACGGAGATGTAACTTATGTGGAGGAGAGCACCCCACACACTTGTGTGCCAGAGGAGGGGCCGGTGCACAACCTACGTATCCATACTACAGACAGCAACAACAAGGGACTTCTTCATACTGCCACATCGAGCAAAAATACACCAATCACACAACTGACAATTGTCCCTTCAATAGGCAAGCATGGCCCATCCAACCACCTCAATACCGACCATATGGATATCCACCTAGAGAGCCTGGTAGGGAGATGCCTAGATACAATCCTTATCCAGCACCAGTAGGAGCACCAAGACAATATGAGCAAGCACCGTACCCACCACCACAACCAGTACTGGGACCCCAGCTATCACAACCTCAACAAGTAGTACCAGTGAAGTATGCTCAACCAGAAGAAAACTTAGAGAGAGCCATAGTACCAGCATCAATAATGACCAATGTGGAAGCAACCAACCCAGGGTATGAACCTCCACCAAGAGAGTACTATCCATATGAAGCCAACATGATGGAACATGAACCAACATATGACGCGACTTATTATGGTTATGAAGGCTATGATCAGGCTTATGGAACAGAAACGGCCACCTAAATGTATACGGCTCCTAAAGCACAACAACCCATGAGACCTCTCGTTAGACCACCGGTGCAGAGAGGACCATGCTATAGATGCGGAGGGGATCACTTCATTAGTGAATGCCCTCGACCTTATAACCCACCACCTCCCAGAGTTTGGGAAGGGTATTGCAATGATTGTGGAAAGGAACATCTTTTTAGAGATTGCCCTAAGAACCCAGCTAAATCCCAAGACACTGCACCAATCAATGTGATTGAGGTCATAGAAGGATCCGGAAGTGATAAGGAGTACATTGTGCCACTAAAGGCCATTACAAGAGCCCAAACGAAACAACAAAAAGAACAGCACCCGGAAGAGAAACAAAAAAGCAACAAAAAAATAAGCCCTACAATTCAGATAGTGGAAGATTCTGAGGACCCATGTGAAATTCCCCGGAACACGAAAGTTCAGAAATGAAAGGAAAGAGGAGAGAAACTCAAGGACAAATGGGCAAAAAATAAGACAATAAACAGTAAAAAGCAAACCAAAAACCCGAATAAGCACAAGGAACAAGGGAATCCTAAGGAGACCCCTGAGCTACCCCGACCTAGCTCAGATAGGGAGAAGCCCGGATCAATTCTAGCAGACCCAAAGCCAGACGATTTAGACATGTGGTTGAAAGCCTACCAAGCTAGAATCAAGATGGGCCCAAACGTTGAACAACATGAAAATATCTACCCTCAAGGGGAATTAGAGAAAGAAAGACTGACCATATGCAGGAAACTCATAGAAGTAGCACAAGAAACCCTAGAAAAGAGTATCCCAATTCTACCAGAGGCCAAGATTGCACATAGTCTGTATGAAGAATGCTTAAAGTCCAATAGCAAGGAACCTAGGAAAGAAGATGACCAAAGCGGTTAGATAAAAACCCAAGATGAATCGATGTCAATAATCCCAGATTTAGAGGCAGATTGGCCAAAAGACTTATGGAATAGAATACGAGAGGAGCAATGGAAGAAGAATGGAGACAATACACCTCCTTTTGAGGAAATAGATGTGGAAGATTGTCAACTTCATCCCAACTTGGAGGAAGTATATGAAGAAGTAGCAAAACTTGACAGAGGAAGAGAGGAAACCATAAGCATTTCAACATTGCCTAATTACATGGGAGAATACGAAAGGGAGTCAGTAATAATACGAGCACCCACAGTGCATGGAAAGGGAAAGGAAAAGGTAGAAGAGAGTTCACACAATCTAACAGAATTAAAGAAAAAAAAAGTACGATGCAAATTGACGGTGGAAGAATTTCTTCGACTTAAACCACAATTATGGAAGCAAATGGCAAACCAATTAGAACCACAGCCAGAGAATGGAGGACCGAAAGAAAAGGAGAAGGAAAATAACTCCACAATACAAGTTCCAGTTGATAAAGTGGGAGAATTTAGCGAAGGGGATGAGGGTAATACTTGTCTACCAGTCACACACAATGGGTACATGACCAAGGCTATTCTAGATACGGGAGCCGGGGTAGGGATTGCCACCAAGGAGATATGGGAAAAATGGGGAAAACCTGCCTTACGACCCACACGCATGAAACTCCAATTAGCAGACGGTCATGTAGAAAAACCCTTAGGAATATTGGAAAGGATCAAACTAACCACTTGTGGAGTAGAATTCGAACACACACTAGCCATCTGTAAATTCGAGAAAGCGAACAACTACGAGATGATATTAGGACGACCCTTCATGAGACAAATGCGGGTAGTACAGGATTGGGGAAGAGATTCGTTATACCTGCAACATCAAGGAAACACCACCAAGATAAATTTGCACACATTCGCTTATCGAGATGTCCCTCCATTACAATGGAATCCAGTCCACAAAGAAGAAGATGACCTATCCATTCACAGTGCCGGATCGAGTGATCAATCCTGGATGCATGAGGATGCCCAGTTATGGATGTGTAAGGAAGCCAAGAGAGAAGAGAGCAAAAGGCAACCATGGCCGATAGGGCATCCTAACTATCGCTCAGTAGAGGATCCCACTTACACGCCTCAAATTTTTCCTGATGAGATTTTTGAGCCACATGGATGGATGGAAATTTTGGCTACTCTAGATGTATGCGTAAACGAGGAAGTTTTGACGGTGAATGAATGCATAGATGAGGAAGGCTATGATGTAAACTTCTATATGGTTGTTCTTCAAGAAGTAGAAGAAGGGGAAGTCCTGGAAAAAGAATGGAAAGAGGAATATGAAAGTATAGAGATGGAACCAGAATTTGATTCCGAAGAAAGCTACTTAAATACTATTCAGAACCAGAAGGAATAGGAACCAACAAAGATCTTAGCAATTGAAACTGCTACGGCAATACACAGGCAGGAGGAGGACAGGAGTAAGGTAGGGCCGGACCCAGATCTTTTTGAAGTTCTTGAACACTTTAAAAAATACGAAGTAGAGGAAAGAAAAGTGGCTATTCAAATGCCTAGATGAGAGGCACGAGACGGAGAAGCGTATGACAACAAGGAACAAACGAAAAAAATTGTTGTAACAGTTGAGGAAGGAGAAGAAAGATGCACATATATTGGTAAAGATGTGTCTGAAGAAGAGGAAGAGGAACTCATATACCTTATCCGGGAGTACCGAGATGTATTCGCATGGACCTATAAGGATCTCAAAGGGGTAGAACCCACTATTTGTTCCCATCGAATACCAATGACAGCAGATGCAAAACCCTCCAAACAACGTCCTTATACATACAATGAAGTCTACGCAGCAAAGATTAAGGAAGAAATAGACAAACTACTAGCGGCAGGATTCATATATGAGATAGAAAATACCGAGTGGGTATCGCCATTAGTAGTAGTGCCTAAGAAAAATGGAAAATTGAGAGTGTGCATAAATTTGAAGAAGGTGAATGCAGACACTATACGTGACAGCTATCCGCTACCTATCACGGACCATTTATTAGAAAGAGTAGCAGGTAAGGAGGTCTATAGTTTCCTAGATGGATTCTCCGGGATACAATCAGGTAGCTATTGCGACTGAGGATCAACATAAGACAGCATTTGCCACTGAATGGGGAGTGTATGCATTCAGAGTGATGCCCTTTGGACTCACTAATGCTCCAGCTACCTTCAAGAGATTGATGTGTCATGTTTTCAAGGAATTTCTGAAAAAAAGCATGGAAGTATATGTAGATGACCTGTGCACGTACTCCAATCAAAGACCCGATCACATTCTCGAGTTGAGGAAGATATTCAACAAATGTAGACAGTACAGAGTCTGCTTAAACCCAGAGAAATGTGTCTTCATGGTAAGACAAGGGAAAATTCTAGGACACATAGTCTCAAGAAATGGAATATCTACGGATGAGGACAAGATTAAAGTCATCTTAGACTTACCAAGACCCAAGAATGCAAAGGAAGTGCAAGCCTTTATGGGACATTGTGGATACTACCGTAGGTTCATTCACATGTATGCCATAATAGCAAAACCCTTGTATGGTCTCTTGACTCAATTTACTTGGACAGAAGAGTGCAAAAAGGCATTCACCGAGTTGAAAAAGAGACTTAGTACAGCCCCAATTCTGAAATCACCCAACTGGAGCAAGCCTTTTCATATTCATGTTGACGCTTCTAACTATGCCATTGGATGTATCCTAGCCCAACCGGCTGATGAAGGCAAGCTCGATCATCCAATTGCCTATGCGAGTAGACAACTGAATCAAGCAGAAAGAAATTATACCACTACTGAACGAGAAGGTTTAGGCATGGTCTATGCAGTGAAGAAATTTAGACACTATCTCTTAGCCAACAAATTCAAGTTCTTTATTGACCATCAAGCTCTATTGTACTTAGTCAATAAGCCTTGCAACACAGGAAGGTTGGTACGATGGTTCTTACTACTCATGGAGTTCGATTTTGAAGTAATAGTGAAAAAAGGAAACACACATGTGAGAGCAGACCACCTTTCTAGGCTAACTCACGGAGAGCCACCAAGTGGAGTGCCCGACGATCTACCAGATGCTTATTTGTTTAATCTAGAAGTTTGCCCAAGGTGGGTAGAAAAATTGATCCCGATACTCACTGTAGCTCAAGCGTAAGCACCACCTCCTTTACTTGTCAATCCGCGGAGACGTGAGGACCGGTATGAAGACCACGAGCAAGTGAAGGCACAAGTGCGTGAGTGAAAGCACACAAACATGCACACACATACACACACACGCGCACACGGTAAGATCAAAGAGAGGAACAATGGAAGGATTTTGATTACTAAAGAAATCTATTACAAAGCTGAAATCTACAAGAAGCTAACCCCCAAAAATGAGCTCTCTAGCTCTTTTTATAGGTTTTTAACTAGTTTTGGCCCTGTCCAGACCTAGTGTCCGGCCTAGTTAAAAATTAGGTTCCAGGGCTTATTTGAGGGCTCAAACGGAGTCTAAAAATTATGAAAATTGGTACGATGGTACTTCTAATGCTCCTCAAGCTCGAGGACTCCTCGGCTTGCACAAAATGGAGCTACCAAAATAGAAAATGGTATTTACAATGGTTTTAGTGATGGAAATCACTATTTTTGTAGGGGATTCTTATGAAAAGTTGACAGTTGCTTCATGGAGCTCCCTACGTGCTCCTTCTTCTTGTGTGTTTCCACCTTTCTGATGTGCTTCCATGCTTGTGCTTGACTTTGAGTTCCAACACTCCCCCCCCTCTCGAGTCTGTCATCCCTGACAGACCCTTGTTGTAGTGGTTGTTCCATGTAGTGCTTTGAGAGGTAGTATCCATTCTGTATGAACAAGAGCCGTCTATCTTCCAAATTTGGTAGTGTTGGTTGTCTGGTTCTTCATGTGTCACTGCAAGCCTTTGCAAGTCGTAGTCCCTTGGTATGTGCTTCTTTCGTGGATTCCACATGAGTGCATCGTTGTGAGCTTTCAAAGATTGTGAGTTGCTCAAAAGAGGTTATCAAGATTGAGTGGAGCAACTACTGGCTTCGAATCGCTTCCTAGGTATTGATGTTGCCCCCAGGATGTCCTCTAGCGCTTCTAAAGATGATGTTCAGAGTAGTCATGCCAAGTACTCATAACCCATAGTGAATGATGGGTAAGTGTGTTAGTGCATGGGTTGAAAAAAATATGTGCCTTGTGCACTGCCTTGTAATGTAGCCCTATGCATGCTTACTTGGAAAATGCATTGGAAGGAGTATGGTGCAAAAATTTGGGGTCTTGAGCTAAGTGCTCAAGGGTATGCTGATGACAAGGTTTCCTACTCTATCATGGTTATAATGTGGCCCAAGTAGGAGATTCTTACCATAAGGAAAGCTCAGTCGATGCGGATCTCTTCGTGTTGTACATCTTTCATCATGATGGACCAATCATTGTCGATGAATGCCCTGGTTGATGGTCCACATAAGCATGACTCATTCATGTTCCATAAGTCAAACCTAGGAACAAGCTCTCTCTCGCTTTTCTTCTCTCTCTCTCTTTTTTTTTTTTTTTTTTTTGGGAAAAATTATCACAAAACAAGAACACAAAAGTGAGTATCAATAGAAAAGATTTGACATATGTCAATGTGCTCTTGTGCTTGGGATTCTCAAGTGTGACTATGCACGGCCGTGTAATGTGGCCCTATAATAATGCATACTTTGGAAATGCATGACCTGAATGGTGCATGAGACAGGGTTGTGCAAAGAGCACATGGTTGTCGCTCGTCGAGGTTTTCGATGTTATTTGCAGATATTGATGCCATCTTTGTTGGAGGTATCCATTGTATCTCGAGAGGACAACTGATCATTCCTCCTTATCGGGATCCATTTGAGAACAGTCTGCAACTGGGTAGAGATCACCTTTGGCCACTTCGTGTTTGAATGATCTCCTGAGGGTTTGATCCATCGTGGCTGGCTCTTTATTTTGGAGGATGCTATCGGTACTTTTGTCTTCCAAACCCTTATCCTTGCAGAAGAGGTTCTTTGATCTGTATTGGAGCTCTGTGCTTGATTCAGTTCTTTACCTCGCCTTGGTGTCTTTGTTGTGCAGGTTGGTGCCTTGATGTCCCTCCTTGGATTTTGTCTGAGCTTAGGCTTGATTGCTTGGGATCCTTTGATTGGAAGTGGTCTTTCTTGAGGATAAGTCATGGTAGGCCTAGACCATAGATATTGAAGTCTAGTGTGAGGGGACTGATTTTGTGCAAGGGCTTTCTTTGGTACCCATATCATAGTGCGATTTGGTTGGGCTCTAAGTAATTTCTTGGCCACCCAAATTTGCTTGACATTACCAAGAGAATGTGATTTCTGTTTCTTGATGTAAGGGTCTTTTGGGCCTTCTATGTGAGTTTTTTGAGAAAACTCATCTTTACATGGGGAATGCAACAAGGGTTGATCTTCTATACCTACATCAGACTTATGCAAGGGATCAATGGGTTGGGTGGTTTGAGATTGATCTAGAGATTCATCGAGAAATTTATCCTTATTACACATAGAATCCCTAGGTGTACAAATGGGTGATGGATTGTCATGATTCACTTTAGAGTCGACCTCCTTTTCCACATCAGTGATACACAACAGTGGTTGATCATCTCCTTCTTGACCATCTGAGTGTAGATCATCCCTACTTATGGCTTCATGAGGGGAATCCAAATTTACAGGAAGAGAGGGTCCTTCCACATCCCCCAAACACTTGGAGTCCTCCATATCTCCATTCTCTAAGGTTTCCTGTGATTTACTCAAAGAAGGATCAGATTCAAAAACATGAGTAGAAAGAAAAATTTTCTCATTAAAAGCACGCTCTGTGAAAAGATGATTTTGCCCCCAATCATCATAAGGTGGATAGTCATTAGGATTTTCCATAGACATATATGTAGAAGCATGGATGATAGGTGGAGAAGGCACCTCAAATTCTTGATGATTTTGTTTAATGAACCTTTGGGTGCCAATGATCAAGCCTTCATCTATACAATCCATGACAAAGAATGTTTCCGAAAATTGCATATCACCCACCATAACAGGCAACACAACTTGACCCATGCATTCATAATGTTCATCATCCATGAGGATAGAAGAATGAGTTGTTGGTTGTATGTTCTCAAAAATAATGGTCAAGAAGTCAATATGAATCAAATTCCACTCACAATGAGGATTGATATATGCACTCAACCTTCTACAGTCATATCCTATTCTTATATCCACCAAAGTATTGTGATATTCTCTTGTTGCAAATATGGATCCGACCCCCCTAGACATTTCCCCCGTTTCCTCGATTCCTTGCAATTTTTCTCTAAATGTTTCACCTTGATGTGATATTATCTCATGTATTTCATGTTTATCGCCCTCCGTTTTTTCGATCTTAGCCCCTTTTCTTCTATCTTTTGCTTTTTTCTTTCCCATGACACAATTTTCTCCCCCTTTGTATTGCTCAAAAATCCTTGGGAGCCCCCCTGGTTTCCTAGTCCCACTTGAGGGTCAACTTCAAATTATCCTATCTCAAAATCAACGCATTATTCTTGAAAAAAACAGTTGAGATCGTGTAGGATTTGAAACGAGCTTTCCAACAAGCTATAGAGCTCAAAAAATGGACTTTGGATGAGAAAGTTATGTCAAATCAGGCTTCTGGGGGTCAAAACAGGCAACCAGGACCTTTGGAGAAAATCGCGATTTTGTGAACTTTCTGAAAATCGCGATGCTGTGAAGTCAAAAAAATCGCGATGTTGAGCACAAAATCGTGTTTTTGAAAATCACGATTTTGAGCAGAAAATCGTGATTTGAAAATCGCGATGTTGATCACAAAATCGTATTTTTGAAAATCGCGATGTTGATCACAAAATCGTGTTTCTGAAAATCGCGATTTTGAGCAGAAAATCGTGATTTGAAAATCGCGATGTTGATCACAAAATCGTGTTTCTGAAAATCGCGATTTTGATCACAAAATCGTGTTTCTGAAAATCGCGATTTTGATCATAAAATCGTGTTTTAGAGAATCGCGATTTTGACTCAGAGAATCGTGATTCACAAAATCGTGTTTTTGACTGAAAATCGTGTTTTCTCAGAATCGTATTTTTCACATGAAAATCGCGATGTTGAGCACAAAATCGTGTTTTTGAAAATCGCGATTTTGAGCAAAAATTCGTGTTTTCACAGAATCGCCTTTTTCACAAAATCGTGTTTTTGGCATGAAAATCGCGATTTTGTCATAGAGAATCGTGTTTTTCTCAAAATCGTATTTTTCGCTGAAAATCGTGATTTGTGAGAATCGCGATTTTGAGCAGAAAGTCGTGTTTTTCACAAAATCGTGTTTTTGCTGAAAATCGTGATTGGTGAGAATCGCGATTTTGAGCAGAGAATCGTGTTTTTCTCAAAATCGTATTTTTCGCTGAAAATCGTGATTTGTGAGAATCGCGATTTTGAGCAGAAAGTCGTGTTTTTCACAAAATCGTGTTTTTGCTGAAAATCGTGATCGGTGAGAATCGCGATTTTGAGCAGAGAATCGTGTTTTTTGAAAATCGCGATTTTGAGCAGAGAATCGTGTTTTTTTGAGAAAAAACACAGAATCGCGATTCTTTTCAACCAACTTTTAGGCGGGAAAACTGAAAATCGTGATTTTTCAAAAAATTTTGAATTTTCACAGAATCGCGATTTTCATCACAGAATCGCGTTTTTTGGCGGGAAATTCAAATTTCTGAGCACCGGCTATGGCGAGCTCCGTATGAGCAGAAAATCATGAAAAAAACACAGCGCTTGCTCTCCCTTGCTTCTCCTAACTCCTTCCCACACAATAATGCATGAAAAATGGTATGAAGATGGTGAAAATGCACTAAAAAACAAGAATTTTCTATGAAGAAGAAGATGGAAGAAGGTGGAGATGATGATGATGATGAAGATGAAGAGGAAAAAACAGAAAATGAACTGAAATGACAGTTTTTTTACCTTCCAACGTCGCAAATCTACGATCTTACCATCACAACGCTCGTCCTCGAAGCACTCTCCCCGGCAACGGCGCCAAAATTTGGTGTAGCTCAAGCGTAAGCACCACCTCCTTTACTTGTCAATCCGCGGAGACGTGAGGACCGGTATGAAGACCACGAGCAAGTGAAGGCACAAGTGCGTGAGTGAAAGCACACAAACATGCACACACATACACACACACGCGCACACGGTAAGATCAAAGAGAGGAACAATGGAAGGATTTTGATTACTAAAGAAATCTATTACAAAGCTGAAATCTACAAGAAGCTAACCCCCAAAAATGAGCTCTCTAGCTCTTTTTATAGGTTTTTAACTAGTTTTGGCCCTGTCCAGACCTAGTGTCCGGCCTAGTTAAAAATTAGGTTCCAGGGCTTATTTGAGGGCTCAAACGGAGTCTAAAAATTATGAAAATTGGTACGATGGTACTTCTAATGCTCCTCAAGCTCGAGGACTCCTCGGCTTGCACAAAATGGAGCTACCAAAATAGAAAATGGTATTTACAATGGTTTTAGTGATGGAAATCACTATTTTTGTAGGGGATTCTTATGAAAAGTTGACAGTTGCTTCATGGAGCTCCCTACGTGCTCCTTCTTCTTGTGTGTTTCCACCTTTCTGATGTGCTTCCATGCTTGTGCTTGACTTTGAGTTCCAACACTCACCCATGGCCCTCAACACTCAATCAACAGGAATAGCAAAAAAGAAATTCTTCAATCAAGGAACTTACACATAGTCGCAAGAAGTGTGTACTACAAGGAACCCAATGGTGTGTTACTTAGATGTGTCGAGGAGGATGAACAAAGGCAACTGATCAAGCAGGCACACGTAAACAAATGGAGAACACACCAAGGGACTCAGGGAACAATACGAGAACTAAAAAGATTAGGAGTGTACTGGCCTGACTTACCAAAGAATGTTCACGACCATGTAAGCAAGAGATGATCCCTGAAGATCATGTGTCTCTACCTTTTTCGACCATAGTGCCCAATTGGAGTAAGACACTAGTACAATTTCTCAAAACGAAAGAGCATGAGATAGGAGCTAGTTTAACAAGAAAGCGATCCTTAGAGGAAATGAGCAAGGATTACACACTCATGGGCAAACAATTGTTTAAATGAGGGAGAGATAACCAACTCAGATTATGTGTGCATGAAGGAGAATATTTACCCATATTAGAGATGGCACATGCAGGTGCTGCAGGAGGTCATTTTTCGGCTGAATGAACGGTCAAAATGATTCTCTTTGCAGGCTTGTGGTGGCCAACTCTACATATGGATGCTGAAACATATGTACGGAGTTGTGAGACTTGTCAGAGAAGTAGATACCCAATTCGGAGAGATGACATGCCATTAAGACCCATGATATGCGTGAGAGCCTTCACAAAATGGGGTATTGACTTCATAGGACCTATCAATCCACCTGCCAAAGGATCACATGCGGAGTACATCATAGTAGCCACGGATTACTTAACCAAATGGGTAGAAGCAAAAGCCACTAGAAAGAACGATGCTCAAACCACGGCTAAGTTTCTCTTCGAGCATATTTTCACCCGTTTTGGATTACCCATCGAGATTGTGAGTGATCGGGGAACGCACTTCCTCAATGAGGTAATCGAGTCATTAATGAATGAGTTTTTAGTGATTCATAAAAAATCAACACCATATCATCCCCAAGCCAATGGACAAGCTGAGAGCTCCAACAAAGTACTATGCACGGTATTGACTAAGCTTGTCAATAATGGAAGGTCTGATTGGGACAAACAATTGCATCATGCAATTTGGGCATTCCGAGTTGCATATAAAACGGCTATTGGAACCACACCATTTAACTTAGTGTATGGGCAAAATGCAATATTGCCAATTGACATTTTAGTGCCAACATTGAAAGTGGCCCAGCAATATGAATGGAACGGACATGAATTATCCCAACAACTAGATCAAATCGAGAAGTTACATGAGACCAGATTGCAAGCAGTAGCAGGCATTTATGCTGCTAAACGGAGACAAAAGGCATATTATGATGCACATATAAAAGACAAGGGACTTAAAGAAGGTGACTTAGTCTTAGTGTACACCCTAAAACAACATGCCAAGAAGTTACAAAAACGCGGCTACGGACCTTTGATCATAAATCGAATCTCTACTGGTGGTGCAGTCAATCTCGCCACGCTAGACGGAGACATTCTTCCCAACTACATCAGTGGATGTAGAGTGAGATGATTCGTGGAGCCCTTGACTGATCAAATGCTAGCACGATTATTAGGTGCCCAACATAGGAAAAAGGACGAAGAGCAAATTAGAGAGGAAGCTCGACAAGAAGCATTGGAACACATTAGGAAATGGAAAGAATGGATGAGGCAAAGAGATGAACGCTATCTCCAAGGTGAAGAGCCTATCCCTATGTTAAATTACCAAGTCGATAATCATGATACAACGGGTATGTGCAAAACGCAACCTTACCTAAGCCTAGGGATTGGCAAGACAGAGTACAAATTGATAGATGCATTGATAGACTCAGGAGCAGGACTTAGCTGCATGCGAAAGAGAATAGCAAAAGATCTGCAATTAGATTTGAATCCCACAAAAGCCCTATTAATAGGAATTGGAGGTCACACCCTAGAAGGTATTGGAACCACGAATGTATCCCTCCACCTAGGAAATTCCTCCATGGAACAGAGAGTCTTAGTGTGCAACGATGAGGACTTAATAGAAGACTTAGTTCTAGGACAAGACTGGATCATTGAGCATGAAGTGTGTATCCATCTAGCTCAAGGCTATATTTCGGCAAAGATAGGGCACAAGGAGATTTTCAGCCTATTAGAAGTAAAGCCTCTAATCCAACCACGCATAATAACAAGCACGGAGAGTAGTACGGAATCGACACACGAGAATAATTCGGCTACTCAAAAAACAGAAATCAATCTGGAAGAAGCAGACATGTCAAGCTCAACAATGCCTGAAGAAGAGCCGAAATCAGCACAGTCCGTCCACGAGAAGCCGACCATTAAGGAAACTCCCTCTATTGACGCTCCTCCACGAGTCACAACACCAACATATTGGAAAACAACAACCAGCAACTATTCATATCAAAGACAACTCAAGTACAAGTGGGTACGTAAGGATCGGATGTCGAGCAAGGAGAAGCCAAAACCCACTCTTAAGAAGAAAGCAGACATCACCATATCAGTACAAGCACAGTCCAAGCCTAAGGGACTAATGGGTCACCAAGCCTTTGATCGAAGCTCAGAAGGGACGACAACAGATATGGATCCCCAAAAAAATCACTCAAGCAGCCAAGCCAGCAAGAAACAACCATGAGAAGGTAATGCAGCAAGAGAGACGAATAAGGAAGCCAAAACGAACCCATCCTTGAAGACAAACAGCAAAAGTATTTACGATTCGAACGCATGAAGAAACTAAGACGACACCAACCGACGCAGAAATCAAAGGAACACAACGTACTATTCAAGCGCCCACGAAATGGATGTGGAGACCCAAGCAACTGCAAGGAATGGACGACGGAATAAACCAGGATTCCCATTGCACTCATGAAGTTTCTAATGCACCTTAAGTATGCATACTAGGGCCACAATGCAAGGCCATGCATTTGGCACATGATGTACCTTATGAACCTAGTGGCGCACATTCTCCAAGAGAGAATAGATCTTAGCTTCACTTTGATAGGAATGGACTTACTATGTACATAAATAAAAGCTTCAGCTACACTAACGAATGTCTTCTTTCAGGAAAATAAAAGTAAAAAGAGGTGGTAAGAGATCTTACCTATGGAATAATGGGAAAACGGAGAGAAAAACGATAAGGCTCATAACAATGCACTGTATTGTTGCATAATACCCCAGAAACTAATGCACTTCTCCTTACAAGTGCAGATGGCTTCTGAAGATTCTGAAGCAACCGTACAAGAGGAAGTGATGGATTTTCCTCCCCAAAGTATCACAAAGGCCAAGGGACACTGGTTCCGCGAAGATCAGCCTGCGGGGGACTACCTGTTCCTTGCAACGATTAAAATCATGGACACAGATCATCAGTTTCCAATCATGTCCCAAGATTTTCGAGTGCAACATACACTCCCTTCTGTTGAAGAAACCATGAAGAAAGCAGGAATACATAAATATTTTGAACTGCCAATCTATAAGCGTGATTTTCAAAGATGCACTCAAGTCATGAATACGCTACAGCCAGCACTACATGATCCCTTGGTGCCAGAAGCTAGAGTAATGGATAAAGCAGGCGAATGGGTGATTATTCAATTCACACATGAGCTAATCAAGGAAGCCTTTGGATAGGAGAAGGATGGGGTCACAATAGTGAAAGAAGAAAGTAAAGGTGCAAAGACCCGAACCTTCATCGACATCAACCGAGTGGACATAGAGGATGAGGTCAGATTGATCCACCAACACTTCTGTTTCCCGAACATGCACCGATACACGACACCATAGAAAATTATTGTCCAACTACTCTCCCATGCCATCAAGCAAATTGGAAATCAAATCAATTTGACTCCATATGTTCAAGAGAGATTGTTCGAGGACAAGAAGCAATGGAAGAATAAAAAGTTCCTAAATGGCAGTGTGGCACTGACCATCCTGATCTATCATGCCTTGGGAATGAGAGAACATCTACAAGAGATGCCATCATCAAATGCCCTTGCTCAGTATGCCAAGGTGGCCACAGTTCCTAAGAAGAAGAAAGGAGCAAAGATTATGGAAGTTGCAGAAACCAGCTCTCAGCCTAAAATGAGAGGTACAAAGAGATTCAGAGAAGTTCTACAAGTTGAAGAGGATGCACCAACAACAAAAAGGATACATACACTCCCAAAAACTACTATTACAGAATAGAAGCAAATAACGGAAGAAGATGTAGCTAAAGCCCTGGAAGAAACTCATCAGTACACAGGAGGCCAAATCAATCTTCCAGTACAAGGTCATCATTATCAATAGTCAGAACAAGCAAGGGAAACAAAGAGCAAACTCACAAAAGTACATAGATATCGGGAAATAGGGCTAGATAACTCTAGTTTTGGATCGGACAGCCAAGAGGAGCCCAATACCTCGTTATTGGATGTAGATATTCAAAGCGAATCAAAAGATGACGGCCAATGGGAGGAATTAAATGAAGTGAACTATAACGAAGAACAAAAAGACCTCAAGCAAGAGGATCACACAACGAAGGTCGATCAAAGTACCAGGAGCAAGGAAGCAAAAATGGAAGGTCAACATACTTTAAAACTTAATGAAAGTTCCAACATCCAAATCAAGGAGGCCACACCACCCCGAAAAATACGCATGAAGATCCCAAAGAAGGAATGTCAGGAAACACAAAAGGAAGACGAAGAACCCTTTACACCCATAAGGGTTATGGCAGAACCGTCTCCCATGGATGTTACATTTCAAGGGAGTGCCACTAAGACTCTTGATGTGGATGAAGACAAAGCAGAACCGCAAGTACACTTACAAATCAGACAACCAAACAATGAAACGATCCACGTCGAAAAAGGAAAAGATGTACAAACAGGAGAAACCCCAGACATACCTAAGACATGGCTGAATATGGATATTGCTCAGCTCAAACCTATAGTGCAAGATATGATTCGAACAGCACTAGACACACAGCAATTAATGCTTGATGCTGATGAGGATTATGACCAAGCCATGCAGGATAAAAAGGAACTTGAAAACTGGGGTAAGAATCTTTCCAACGAGTTATCAATGGTAAAAGACTGTGTTTTGAAAAAGGAAAAGGAACTTCAAGAAGTCAAAACACAATACAGCACACTAGAAGCGGGAAATACAAAACTGAAAGAACAGGTTCAGGAACTCACAAAGAAGTTAGAAGCCAATGAGACTGAGAAAACACGACTCAATGCTAGAAGTAGAATCTTGGAGTCTCAGCTCAAGGTATACATGGAGGAAGCAGAGAATCTAAGGTTACGAAATAAAGAACTCATGACAGCCCTTCTGAGTGACCAACCGGTAGAAGTACAAGTCCAACCAGAAAAGAATGTACAAGAATTGGTGGACAAGATAGCTAAATATGAGGATCAGCTCACAAAGGAGCAAGCCACAATTGCCGAATGGGAAAAAAGATACATGGATGAAACGGCTGTCTTGAGAGCCAAATGGAAGAAAGCTGAGAATGACTATCTACGACAATGTAAAGAAGATACCGATCAGATGGATATTGTAGTACAAGAACTTCTCAAACACAAAGATATGATTGCCAAGGCCACTGAAGAACTCAAACAAAAGAATGAATGTATTAAAGAACTTCAGGAACGGCTAGGACAAAAAGGAAAAGAGGGGACACCAGTAGTTCCAACTTCTGCAAAGGCTACTGTGGAGACTGAGGTATGTCCTCTATCTTCCCCCTCATATCATTCACCGGTAAAGGAGGAAAAGGAGGTTCACATTGAACCTAACACTCGGGAAATTGCAGAACTGAGCAGACCAGAAAGGGCACTACTGGTGTCCCAACTTACGGCAGAATTTGAAGATCAGATCATCAGGATCATGAAAGAAGCTCAAATAGAAAATAAACAATTAGAACAAATTTTGAAGCCATTCAATGTACCATATGGATTAATTAAGGAAACTACACGACATTATATAAAGTCTACGTCAAATAAAGATCCGGACCAAAACCTTAACTTCAGGTACGATACGTTCACATATACTCAGGAAGAGTTTGAGAAAGCGGATCCAATATGGCGAAGAAAGCTTCTAGAAAAGAATCCAACACTACGGGTACAGTGGGAGGCATCACCTTATGAACTTCAAGTAAATCCTTCGTTTTGCCCACTACCTCATCGAAGAGCCTGGACGCAATTTTGGGAAGGTCAGCGCCAGGGTAGCATCGATAATCAGTGGCTCAATTACCCCTTATTACCTAGTCTGCCACATAACTACTTACCGACGGAGGAGTACATGATAAAAAAAATGCAATTTTGGATTGCCCGATACGCTTCAGTTCCGGACTTAGCAGTCAAAATGACTAACAAAATATTCAGTATGCTATTGACAGTAATAAAGGTTTTCCAACATGCCAAATATACATTTTTGAATTTCATTGGCATTACGCAAGGATCTGAGGCTCTTATTTTATATTTATCGACTATTCCAAGTCGCCTCACACTTATGGCATACTACTCTCGCCTCATGTTTTTGCCATCGACATATATGCAGACTTTTGAAGAAGCATTCTTTACAGGCTTCTTTGAGATTGATTCAGAGATCTTTGTGAAAATGACTTCCAATTTGAATGCAAGACTGGTGGCTTATGAAACGAGCTTCTTTGCGGATCATCGACAAGCACCAGAGGATGGAGTCAAATCACAACAATGGAAAGAATTCATGCTTTGTCACGCTAATTTGCTAAATCAAAGAGAGCGAACAGTCATACAGACATACTCACGTCGCCACAAAAAGCCTGTCGGGGACGACAGAGTTCAGGAGGAGGGACGTGTGGAAGGGGAATCAAGCAAAAAAAAGAAGAAGAAGAAGATCAAAGTCAAAAACAACTCAATAAAGAATAAAACAATGATATTTGAAGACATATCTCTACAAGAAGCCCCGCAGGGGTGCAACACCCATCTCTGCCCGAAGCCCCGCAGGGGCACGCATCAGGCAACAACGCAAATCATCCAGGTCCTACGCGGTGAAAGAAAGAAAACAGGCTTAAAGCAATACAACGGGGTCACATGTTTGCAACCAGGACAAATCAGAGTACTACAAGCAACACATAGGTCACTGGTGGCGTGCGTGGCAACCCAACTGAATACAGCAACCAAGATATGTGATATACGGAATACCAAGGGGCAAAACAAAAGCAAAGGACATAGATCGGACAAAATAACAAATTCTCTAACGGTCCTTATTGCTTCTTCGACCACTGGGTGCGTGTATTCAGAACTCTTAAAGTAAGCCAAAAATAGAAGTAAAGGACAAACCTCGGATAAGATACCCAATTGTCTAACGGTCCTTATTGCTTCTTCGACCACTGGATGTGTGCACTCAAAAGACTTAAACAAGCAGCCAATGAGAAGCTAAAGCCTGTCAAGGGACGACAGAGACAAAGAGGGGGAGAGTGTTGCAGAGCACAGAAGAGCACAAGGCAGAGAAAATGAAGGGCCCCAAAATTTTTCCGATTTGGACACATAACTTTTGTATTATAACCACTCTTGTATATATTTTCCGTTGTAAATGCACTAGAGGAGTCCTCTAGATGCATCCCCACAGAAGATTAGAAGCTTACCCATGTAAATTAGTAGAGAAATTAGTCTTTTAGTGAATAAAGTGCCGGTCTCTTGTGTGAAAGGACCAAACTTAGGGCACTAGTATATAAGTCACTTTGTGACTCTTTGTAAGAACTTTTTGCCATTGTGAAGAAGGAGCTCTTCTGAAATCTCGAATTTTCCTCTTCCGTGCAGATTTTGATCTTCATTTTGGTCTTGTATGTGTGTGTGTTGCTTGATATGCAGGTGTATGACTGTTGTCTACCCCTTCCCCTTGATTTGGAGCAGCTGTAGTGTGTGTGTGAGCTTGTAGGAGTTGTGGCGTGAGTGTGGGTGTTTCCCGCCATTCACCATTTTGTCCATAAGTTGAAGCAGAGTTTCCATAATCGAGTGAAACCACTTCCAAGAGGTGCGTCTCAGCGAGAGCTTCGAAACGAGTACCCTATTGCCTATATTCGGAGTTCGGAGCTGGGAGAAATCCTTGAATTTCTGAAAACTGCTGTAAGAGGCTTTGCGGCAAACACTTTCAGCATTTCAGTGAGTGTGAGAGGTAGTAGTCTTTTCTCATGCATGTTAGCTTGACCACTTCATTTTCCATCACGTGTGCACACGTCTTCATACACTTGGTACGTCGTTCCATCGGATTGACAATTAGATGTGTGTTAAGTACCCACTATACGCACTTGTGTGGCAATTGAGGTACAGTCTCATTGGCACAAGTCCTTGAGTCTTCTTGGCTCAAGTATACACCATGTTCATGATCAATAATGAATCCTCTTTGTTTGAGTCTTCTGTGTAGTTATTGTAGTCTCTTCTTCCTTTGTAGCCTCCTTGATAGTTTGAATGATTGTAGTTGTTGTAGTTGCCATGATAATTGTTGAACCTTCCTCTTGAGTAGCCATAACTTCCTCTATTGTATCCTCTTCCTCTTTGATTCCTGGAATTCCTAAAGCAATTTTCAGTTGTATGATTAGTTGGTCCACAAATAGAACATGGGTTGGAGTCTTGGGATCTCCCCCTGCCTTGTCTACCTCATCTTCCTCTACCTCTGCCATGTCTTCCTCTACCTGCATAGTTAGCTTGATATGTACCTGCTTCATTATCCACTTTCTTTGCCTTTCCTTTGTTATCTTTGGACTTGCTTTTATTAGTGTATAAAGCTGAAGATTGATTACCTTTAGAGCTTTCTCCATTTTTGATAAGCTTTGCCTCTTGGGTAAGTAGTTGTCCAATGAGTGTATTGAAATCAGGTACATGCATGTCCATGTACAAATCCATAGCTGTGGTGAATGCTTCCCACTTGTCATCTGCCTTCAAGCCATTGATGACCTGCCTTACAATTTGCTCTTCATCTATTACCTCTCCAATGCTTCCCAACTGATCCGCTATGTCCTTGAGCTTTGTGACAAAATCAGTCACATTTTGTTTGGGAGCCTTCTTGAGAGTTGTGAAATCCAGCCATAGTTGATGCTTCCTAGCTTTGGTACTTGAAGAAAAGAAAGCTTCAAGTGCATCCCACACTTCCTGAGATGTTTTACAACTTTTAATGTGAGGCAAAAAAAAATCTGAGATAGAGTTGAGGAGATAAGACCTTGCAAGTGCATCCTTGGAGCACCATGTGCTCAATCTTTCTTGCTCTTCTTGTGTTGGTTGACTTTTGTTCTTGAAACTTGGCATAACTTCTTCTCTAGCCACATAACCATATAAACTTCTACCTTGGAGATAAGCTTCCATTCTTAATGACCAAGCTGAGTAATTACCTCTATCCAATTTGTCAATTGATGAAGGAAATCCATCTGCCATGTTGTCCAACCTTGCTCTGATACCACTCTGAAGAGATGGATAGGTATGTGCTTGAAGATGAAGAGGTGTTGCAAAATCCTTGATCTACACCAGCCAAATGAACTCTAGGAGTATATGGTGGGCCCTTTTAGCTTGCCAATGGATGTATTAGACACCCTATGTACCTTGGAAGATCACTCTCAAAAAGATAGATCAAAACAGATAAGTTGGAGTTAGCTCAGAGGTGAAAACTTGCTATTCTTGGTTCATACACATGTCCAGTGTTTTACATAATTCTCTGAGCACAACAGCAATTAGCTTAATTCCTCTTCGGGAAGTCTAGGTAGCTTAAAGAGCTAGCTTTCAAGAGTAATCTCATCAAAAATAATAAACCACACACTGAGAATGAGTTTTAACAAGTGATGACATCATCCCGATTTTCACGGGCTGCTACAGTTTGAGACCAATGAGCAGAAAAATAAAGATAACTCAAAATTTAAGAATCCAATGATTATGAAAAGTTGTATGGTTATACTAGACAGTAAGCTAAATCCAAAAAGCTTTAAATCATTGAATTTGGATGAGTAACCACTGAGAAATGGCTCTGACAAGGTGAATGAAAAAGTCGGGTACCTGACAGAGAAGTGAAGATGAACAGACTTTGTTGACTTCAAATGAACATAACTGAAGATTGCAACATCCAAATGACATGTAAATTTGTGAGCATATAGTAGACTTATAGAACTAACTTTACCAAGTTAAATCACTCAAAGTGATGCACCAAGCTCAGAGAAAACATCTCTGCAAGCTGACTGAGAAAACTGAGAGATATGGCAGTGAGTAGTACACTTCGCAAGAACATGGAAATATGAACCCAAATGATAATGAAAATGAAAGTATATGGCATAAAGCTCAGCTCTTGGAGGTCTTCACATAGGTCTCTCTAACCACGACTAAAACTGCCATCTATTTATAGTTGAGTTTGGGAGGCTAACTTCCCTCAATCACTCTCCAATCAATCAATGATTGATTTGATTCTCTACCTACCACAAATCACGAATTCGTGGCTCCTCTTTCCCTTTTTGATCATGTGGACTCAACCACTTAAGATTCTCTTACTTTTACATTAAGTAAACTCTTCAAAAAGTTACAAGAGGTAGTTCACAAGTGAACTTTACATAGTCTTCATTTTAAAGCTTCTTCTATGACTTTGTGGGACTCAAGCCAATACTTAGGCTTGTCATAGACTTGCTCCAACACATGAAGGAAGAGTTTTCTGCAATGTTTAAACATGGAACTCTATAGAACAAGTGCTTGAGAAATTGGAAACTCTCCATCTGAAGAAAGATGAATCCTTTATCGATTTAATGATGAGAATGAAGGCGTTGGTGACCAAATTGCCAAATATGATGGTTGATTTCCTAATCAAGAAGTGATTGGAGGAAGCACTCCCCATCAACGCAAGGCACAAGCTTTGGGAATTGTTAATGCAAAATGCTCCACTTGAAGAGTTCATGGCCTTGGCAAACCACATAGAATAGGCCCGCATTCATTTTAATGAAGCTTCCTCCCATGCAAGAAGCTAAGATGACTCTCCGATACAACTCAAAAGAGAGTAAGATGACTTTGGGACACAACAAAAGTTCGTAAGTGTAGAGGAAGATACGATTGCAAAGCTTCGATGAGAGCTCAAAGAACTCATAGAAAGGGAACTGAAGGCCACTCTCTAGTGTACAATATGTCACTAGCAGGGGCATCCACACGTCGACTTTCCCAACAAGATAATCTGTCAGTTCTGTGAGAAGTTAGGACATGAAGCCAAGGGTTGGCTGAGCCACAACCTCCTGCATACTAGGGACATCTAGATATGACCTCCCAAAGCTCCATTCCAATGATGCAGCCCGTGGCTATTGCAAAAATCTCTGTTCTTGGAAATGTTCTTAGTGTTCTGTAGTTCTATTCGTCTCCCTCTGACTTTGGCATGCACAGGAGTCCCGTGGATCAAATCGATGGATTGAGGAATTAAAACATGTGACCAACGATGTGTTACAGATGTGGTGAGTATGGACATATTCAAAGGAAATGCCTTTTGCTAGAGAATGTGCCACCTTGCACAAACTACCATAGCCTACACAATGCAATGCACACCACTTCGGTCGCCTACACTAATGTTATGGAATTTCAAGAAATATCACCGATACGGGTGCACACTAGAGCCCAACGAGTGTTGTAGGAGGAAAGTAGAGCACTAGAGAGCGATCCTATAGGAGAAGTAGAGTGGCAGTGAGGCATCTAGTGCAGATCAATAAACTTTGAGATCTGAAGCATACCGATAGGTATGAAAACAACAAGAACATAATGAGGAATCTTGCATAGAACATGAAACTCCAATATCGGAAACAAGATAGCAAGAAACTTTGATATCCAACTAGGATGATTACTTGTGCAAGAGAAGGAGCACGATCAAGGCCTAGAGCAAACTATAGATGATGCCTTTTGAATGACACAACCAGACATGGATTATAGTACCCCAGAGATAGCAATGAGCATATCTATGACTCTTTTTTTATCAGTAACATGGTGGAGAACACCTATGAGCACGTAAGCCTATAAGATTTACTCAAAATGGACGCTTGAGTCCAGAGCGAGATGTTGAACCTAGTGGCATCTCTAGGTGCTCCAACATCGATAACTAGTGTTCATGGTCCCTGCTATATTGTGATCTATAGTGAGCCCTCATTGAGTGAAGGAGAAGGCTCTAGCATCAAGGTCTTAAAACTAGGAGAACTTGCATGAGATAGACTAAATAAAAGGAAGACTCTAGTGTAAGAAGAGGACATGTTCAATTATAGAACTACTTATTGGAAAAAAGTGCTAATGCCACCACATCAAACAAGCTTTTGCACCATCTCATACAATTCCCCCTTTATTTCTTTATTCAAACAATACAGGGTGTAGAAGATGGACTGAACAGAACTACGATATGCATAATGAGAAAATTGCTTCCATAATAGAGAATTAGACTCCATCCTAGAAGTGTTATCCAGGGGCTTCTTGTGCTCCTCCAAATTTTCTAGTTGCAAAAATCCATGAAGCATTTCTTCCATCTCTTCCTCAACCCTTGAGTGTTGGCCATAAGTCCTCCTTTTTACGTCCCTTCTCATGTCATCAAACCCTTTTAAAGCTATAAGGTCTATCTTCTTGATTTGACAGCTACTAAAGGATATGAAGATGATCCAATTGCTCATGGAAGAGAATCCTCTAGGTTGATTGCAAAAAAGGACCTGGGAGAACAAGAAAAAAGACATCTATGATAGTCCTAAATAACTAGTCAAAGGTAAAGATCACAAATGTAGCACAAATACTGAGTTTGAACCACCAAACCTGGAAGACAATTTTGAAGACTTGACAAAACAAGTTTCAACAATGATCAGGCTATGATGGAAATCCATTCCCTTGCAAAAGATAATCACCTTGTTATAGGATTTCAAAAATGCACTGTGATGGGGCTACAAGAAGCTAATCAATATCTTTGAACTATTAAAGTACAACCTTGCCGAGCAGAAGCAGAATAGAGGCAAATTTACTCCTATTTGGGAAGGACCTTACAAACTAGTCATGCTGGTAAGTCGAGGAGCAACTTGGATTCCCACTCTATGCGATGAGCCACTTCCACTTGTAAACATCTATAGCTCAATCCTTAACAAACCTAGAGTGTCATTAATACAAATACTTGTATAGATCCCATTTTGGCCTACCTTATAATTTTGTATAAGGAACTTTTTTGTATGAATCACTAAATAAGTCCCCATTGATCCCTCTTCTTCACATGCTCGGGTGTAAGTAGGAATCCTATTTTCCCTTAATTGATCTCTCAAACTTTTTTTTTCCACTCCAAGGAAGAGCGACCTTTGCTAGTGGGCATCTATACAACCCTCAAAGTGTTCTTCCACATTTTTTCGTGCGTCAAAGGCATCTAGAGCTTGAAGCAAAGGGTTTTGAGTGATCGACAAGTTTTGATGTTTAACAAATTTGACATCCTACAATTTTGGTATCCCTTGGCAACCATAGTGTCTAGGTGATTCCAATTTTTTGCACTGCTTCCCAGTGTTTGACACTCTGACATTTTGTGCCAACCTAATTCCACTATGCCTTTCACAATACTGAATGTATTACTAGAGAATGTACAAAGATAAATGGCCCATTAGGGCAATAGGCATATATACAAGGGGGGGGAACCTCCTAAAGAGGGAAAAAAGTGCCCCGATGGTCCTAGTGTGTTCACACAAATCACTACCTAAATATATCAACAAATCCCCCCTAGGAATGATGCGGTGAACAAGGAGTTGGCACTCATGTATAAGGAAGTTCCAAGCTATGTGGAAATCACTCCAAAAGGAAGTAAGCACAAAGCTTTGTGGAAAGCTTCAAACTTCTCCCTAGGAAGAGCCTTCCTGAAAAGGTCTGCAATGTTCTCTTGCGTTGGCACATATGCCAAGTTGATCTCACTAGCAGAGAACCTCTCCTTGACATAGTAATAATGCACCTCAATGTGCTTAGTGCGATCATGGAACATAGGGTTCCTCGCAACTACCAATGCGCTCTGACTCTCAGTGAAGATGGTGGTGGCATAAGACTCACCGACACCCAAATCAGGCATAAGGCATCTTAGCCACACACACTCAACAGTCGCTGTGAAAGCTGCCCTATACTCAGCCTCACAATTGGAAGTGGCCACAGTAGGCTGCTTCTTGCTCAACCAAGATATACATGAGCTACCAAGCATGAAGCAAAAGCCACTAGTGGACACACGAGTTGATGGAGAGTGTTAATCTCCAAAAGAACAAGCTATTCTTGAAGTTAGAGCACTTCTATATCAATAATAACTCAAAACCTTTACCAATTTGGAGGATCAATGCTCAATTACTAAACTCTTGAACAAACTGTGAAGAAAGTAACTACACAGAAAGTCTTCTGCACACAACTCACTCATTGACTGATCAATGTGTAAAGTTTTTTATAAAATTTTGCACAAGGTGTTGTCTATAGGTTGTGCACCTTCTTCAAGTTAAATCGTCTCAAAAGACTTAGTAGATCTTGAGAAAGGATCTTAACAATTCACCTATGTCTAAAACTATACTTCTTTACAGTCGACTTTGACACCTGTAACTTTAAACACATAGTCCTCCCAAACTACAACCCGTTTATTCAAATTATTTTAGACATACGTAGCTTACCTTCCAACTTAAAGAATGAGTGCTTGATTGCTCAAAACTTTACACTATGGAAGGATAACTGACCAAAACATTAGCATCGAATTTTGCGCATGTTGCAACTTCACTTCTTCACATTTACACATGTAAATGTTCCTACACTCAATTCTCTCAGCCTAATTACAATTAGAAGCTAAATGCTTGTACAGAGGTCAATCAACTATAGACTTAGACTTGTACAAAAACATTTCACAAAGATTCAACACAGAAGGAGAGCTCTCAGAAATATCGGGTGCAACTTTTCTTCTATTCAGGAAATGTTTACATCTGGATGAGAGAGTGATCTACTTCACTTCTAAAGTGTCTAAAGACTTTTAATTCTTCTTAATTCTTGTTCTCTCATACTCTCTCTTATTTGGCCCGACATTTTTACTTGTATATATATGCAAAAATGTACAAGCTCATAACCAAATAAAAGATATAAGTGAGCTAACTCTAAATTAATGTACATATGTATACAAGTCTTCATCTTCTGAACATGTGCTTTCTTCATGCTTCATAAATTGATATTTTCTTCAATCCTTGACTTCAATCCTTCATCAAAACTTCAATTGGTGATTGACTTGCACCAAGAGCTCCCCCTCAATCATCAATTGAGGTTTTCTCTATCTTCTTTATACGTGCCATGTCTTTGAATCTCTGTAGCTTTGGTCCATCCAAGCTTTTGCTTAGCATATCTGCAATCTGAACTTTTGTTGAAGTATGTATGACTTCAATCTCCTTATTCATCACCTTCTCTCTTAGAAAATGATACTAAATCTCAATGTGTTTAGCCCTAGCATGAAAAACAGGATTAGCAGCTAAATACAATGATGTCATGTTATCTCCATGAATAGTGGGTGTACTCTGAATGACGTCAAAACTCTTCATAAGAGTCTCAAGCCATATAAGTTCCTTTGCAGCTTCAACCATACCTTTGTAATCTGCCTCTGTAGATGATAAAGCAACTGTGTGTTTCTTCTTAGAACACCAAGAGATTAACTTATCTCCCACATAACACAAGTATCCATATGTTGATCTCCTATCATCACGATTACCTGCCCAATTTGTATCACTATATATCTTGATGTTTGTATCTAATGTAAAACCATAATACAAACCTTCTTTGAGTGTACCCTTAATGTACCTCAACACCCTTTGTCCTGCAACCCAATGTTCTTTCCTAGGACAATGCATGAATTGAGACAACACTCCTATTGCATATGACAAGTCAGGCCTAGTTAATGTAGCATAGATCAGACTACCAACCAAACTTTGATATAGCTTCATGTCCTTGAATTCTTCTCCTCCATATCTTCTCAATTTGTGATTCACCTCCATTGGAGTGGGTGCTACCCTGCAATCATCCATTTTAAACTTGATCAACAAGTTCTTCAAATACCTTGCTTGAGTTACATACACTCCATGTTCAGTGTATGAGATCTCCATGCCCAAGAAATATGACAAGTCTCCCAAGTCACTAATCTTGAACTCTTTCTCCATTTGTTTCTTTAGGCTTTGTATGCCCTTCTCATCTGTACCTGTAAGAATTATATCATCAACATATATGCACATGTAAATGAACCCATCATCACTAGCTTTGACAAGCAAGCTACTATCTTCTTTAGATACTTGAAAACCAAGTTCCTTCAAGAACTTCACAAGTCTATAATTCCATACCCTTGGGGCCTGCTTCAAACAATACAAAGCTCTCTTGAGCTTACATACATGATCTGGATACCTTTCATATCTGAATCCTTGTGGTTGCTCTATGAAAACATCATCTTAAATATACCCATTTAGAAAAGGATTCTTCACATCTAATTGACATAACTTCCAACCTTTACATGCAGCAATGGCTATGAGTGTCCTGATGGTTGTCATCTTTGCCACAGGACTATAGGTCTCATCATAATCTATACCATATGTCTCAGCAAACCCTTTCACAACAGGTCTAGCTTTATGCCTAGACACACTTCCATCCGCATACCTCTTTGTCTTGTAAACCCATTTGCATCCAATGATCTTCTGACTATTTGGTTTAGGAACCAAATCCCATGTCTCATTCTCCATCAATGCATCATACTCTTCCTGCATAGCTTTCTCCCAATTTTCCTTACCTTTTGCCTCTTCATATGTAGAAGGGTATTCATGTGCTTTTACCATTGTTGAGCCCATAAAAGTCATATTGGTCAAAGTCAACTATAGTCAAAGTCAAAAGGCCAAAGTCAACTAGTCAAAGTCAACAAGGTCAAGGTCAAAGTCAACAGGTGCAAAGTCAAAGTGCTAAAGTGCAGGTGTCAAAGTGCACAGGTAGTGCACAATTAATTGTAAGTTCAAAGTGCTAAAGTGCAGGTGTCAAAGTGCACAGGTAGTGCACAATTAATTGTCCACAAAGGGTAAATTGGAGAAAGTGGGTTGCAGGTTGTAGAGGTATTTTCTCTAATTTCCATAAGGTTCAAAGTGTTTTTTAAAGTATTTTGGAAGGTTCAGGTGAACCCCCTCTTATGTGCAAAAGTGAAGACTTAAAAGGAAATGTGAAGGTATGTGAAGCGACAGCGTACGCACAGGGGAAAGTATGGCCCCCCAATTAAAATTTTGGGTTCTAGTCTAATGTCACTACAGGACAAAACAGTGAGTCATTGGCTGCCACTTGTGAAGACAATCTTGGGACATCAAAGTGAGCACCAAGATACTCTTGCAGTTAGGAGCGTACGTGATCGACACACTCAAATCAAGGCAAGGACTATACTTGGACGAATTCTAGAGTAAGCAAGAGAAGCATAGTCTAAGTGAAGCAAGAGAGGGAAGGGCAAGAGTCACCAATGTGCGATGCAGAGAAGTGGAGTTGAAGGAGTGCATGGAGAGTGACTAGAGGATTGTGCAGAGAGTGCTAAGCTAGTCCCCCAAGAATCTTAAGGTCTCCTTGCAGGGTGTGCGTGCCGACAGAAGGTATTCATTCCTCCCCCTTAGTGGAAGCTTGGTGCAAGGTGTGCACAAGGATAAGCTTGAAGCAGGTGGAGGTTTGGTGCAGAGGAGGCTGGCAGCAAGAAGACTTTGGGATATTTGGTATCTTGTCATTGAGCACTCTGTGTGGGATTGTGCACAGAAGTATTGGGTTGTATTGTGCTTCAAACATTATAATTGTCTTACTGTAATCAATCGGCAGAAGCTTCCAAGATGTATTTCCTATCTTGCTCTTTTCCTTTTCTCCTACAAACCCTCAAACTCCTTCTTGTATAAGAATCCCCCCAACAAAAATTTGGCACGCCCGGTGGGACTTCCAAGGAGATTTGAGCTTAGGAGAAACCAAGTGCAAAGTATAGCAGAGGTCACGTGTCTACAATGCTACTACAGTGCTACTTCATCAAACAAAAGGTAAATATTCTTATCAAGTGTCTCATATTAAGTGGGCTATGAGCTACTCATGACCGCAACCCGGTCCCAAACATTGAGGGTCACCTGCAAGCAAACAAGAAGGAAGGTTGTTAGAAGATCCTCCAGTCCACTATCTTCAACCTCATCAGCAAAGAGCATGGCGGGACAGGTAGACTTGGAAACCTTACTCTCAAGATTAAATATAAAGTTTCCTTCTTTCAAAGGCCTAGCTCAGGAGGATCCGGATGAACACATTAGAAGGTTTTTGGCACTATGTAAGACTAGAGGCTTAATGGGTAGGGTGGATGCCTTTTTTATTCTCTTCCCTACCACATTAGAGGGATTAGCAGATAAGTGGTTCAGCCAGTTTGTTGAAAACCATTTTACCACTTGGGATGTGATGAAAGATGCATTTAGAAATCAATTCCAACATGGCAACACTACGGAGATTATCATAGAAGAACTAGAAAATTTGAGATTGGGTCCAGGTGAAAAGTTCCCAGAGTTTGTGACTAGGGCCAAGGCACTAATGGCTAAATTGCCAGATCCACCACATGATTTTTTTGTTAAGAAATGGTTAGCCAAGCCCCTACCAGTGGCCACCCAATGCAAAATAAAGGAATTAGTGTTACCTACAGCCTCCATAGAGGAGTTCATCAACACAGCTACACGCCTGGAGCAGATAAGGCACCAGTATGGAGCTACCTCTTCCCAACCAACATATGGTATAGAAATGGAGGATCTAGTGATCCAGCTAAGGAAGGAGCAAGAGGGCTTAACAAGAAATAAGCCCTACAAAGAGGAGGAGAATGTTGTTGCTCAGTTGAGAAGGGAGATTGAAGCACTAAAGCTCCAAAAGGAGGAGGAGGCCAAAGCAGAGGAATTGGCTCAGCTGCAACAGGAGCTACAGTAACTCAAAGGGGGTGGCATCAAGAGTGGACTTTGGTGTTCCATGTGCAGCAAGCAAGGGCATATAGTAAGTGAATGTCCTCTGTTAAGTGTGACTTGCCAATTATGCAGGAAAGTTGGTCATGAGGCCCATGAATGCCAATCAAGGGGAATACCTGCAACAACATATTGGACACAAGGAGGACCCCTACCCCCAGCAAATGTGATGGCAGCTGCACCCAATCAAGGTAACACTTATAACCCTAGACAGAGAGATAACTTTGGAAGTGGGCCAAGGAGGCCAATTATTTGTTTCAGATGTGGAGAATGTGGGCACTATCAGAGTAGGTGCACTCTCCCAGAAAATGCCCCTCCTTGCAGGAACTACCCTGAGGCCAGAGACCATTTTACTAATTGTTGTCCTAAGAACCAAGCTTCTACATCTGGGCCCCACATTCAAATGATTTCTATGTGTAAAGAAGAGATGGTAAATGAAGCCAAGGTGCCATCACCATCTACTAGGGTGGTGCAGTTAGAAGAACTTGAATCTTTTACAGTGCAGACAAGAAGCAAGGGGAAGGCTCCAGTGGACATAGGTCAAGAATCATTGATTAATGGATTCAATAAAGACAAAGGTGTGTCTGAGAACAAAGCCACCACATGTGCAGACACAAGGCAAAAAGAAAATTTCATAGGTACCAGTGATGCTATTGGACATGCATTCAACAGGGCTCATGAGGAGTTTGATAAGTCAAATGGAGCCCAGGCTCTTAAGGAATCAGAAGCTTCCAGACTACTCAAGTCCATGAAAAAGGAGGTTAGTATTTTTTATTTAATAAAGATGGATGGGAAGTTCAGGTCAGAACTCTTGCAGATAATTGATGAAATGTCCACAACAAGTTTAGTGGCAAAGGCTGCTGTTATGCATAAAGATAAAAATGTAGGGGAAGCACCCCTCATAGATTACAAGAGCCCTCGGCTAACAGTCTCTATTAAAGGTCATGAGTTTCAAGGAGTTATTGTGGATGGTGGTTCTGGCATTAACTTGATGCATGAATATACCATGAAAAAGATTGGACTATACCCTTCAAGACCTGCCAACTTCACTGTAACAATGGCAGACCAAAGCATAGTAAGGCCTATGGGAGTGGTCCCTGGAGTTCCAGTCAAACTACAAGGTACTATCTTTAACATGGACTTTGTTGTTTTAAGGCTGCCACAGGTAGAAGGAAGTTTCCCCCTGTTAATTGGGAGACCTTGGTTAAGGCATGCCAATGTGCTGCATGACTGGGGCAAGGACACAATGTGGGTAAAGCAAGAGGGAAAAGAGTTGCAGCAGATAATTTTAGAAGATGGACCAGACAATCAGAGAAATACTAGCATGTTGCAGACAATTGGTATTTGTATGGAAGAAGAAGTAGTGGACAACCTAGAAGCAGATCTATTTGAAGGAGCAGATTTATATGAAGAAGAAAACATGTTGGCTTGGCTCCATGCAGAAGACCCATCTTCCCGCTATGGAATTTTTCCAAACTCAAGTAGAGAGGAAGCATTTGAAGAATCAAAGGATATCATTCAGGTTATTGATTCGAGTAAAACAGTCTCAGTCAAAGACCATAGCAAAGAGAAGAAAAGCAAAGCCCTTAAGTGTAGCAGTGATGAAGCTACTCCAATTCATATGTCAATGGCCACTTTTTTATGGCTACTGGTATGGATAGCATCTGTTGTGTCAATTTTTATGATAGTAAGTGCAAGGCTTTACAATGATGTGGACGGAGTACCTGCAAGTCTTTGGAAACAAAAGATGCAGTATGGAGGAGATAATATTGTACTGAAGGATTTAAGGTGGGTCTATCAAAGCGTCAGCATGCCCAAAAAGAAGATAAAATCAATGAAGTGTAGTACAATTGCAGATTATGGAGGAGTTTCTCGGGGTCAACATATAAAGATCATGGCTAAAGGCCTATCATCAAGCCAACTGAAGAATTATGGATGACCTGGAACCTGCAAAATTTGTTCAGGTTGTACATAGTCTTTTCTCGTCATTTTTACTTAAGTTTTAGTAGTTTTCTTTATCCATTTCATGCTTGTTTCTTGAGTTTTTAGCAAATTTAGCAGCCATTTCATCAACTTTGCAAAGATACAAGTTTTGGAAATTTTAGGAATTTTTTCAGAATTTTTCAAGCATCTTTTAGAAATTTTTCTAGCATTTTTCTCCTTTGCACGTGTCTTTTTCTTGCCACATTTGGGGAATAAAGGAAGCTCTCTGTGGTTTTTGAGTGAAGAAATTGGCCTAACACTCTAGGAAATTTTTTCAAAATTTTTTGAAGATTTTTTGGATTTTTTTTGCAAATTTTTTGGATTTTTAATGTATTTTTCTTTGGTTTTTTGGGAAAAAAAGGGCCCCCCAGGGCGTTTTCTTTTTTTTTTTGCACAAAAAAAAACAAAATCCCCCCTCCACCCCCACCGACCAACCCCTCACCGACCATTCCCCCCCCCCCCCCCCCAAATTTTATTTTATTTTTTTATTTAAAATTTTTTTATTTAAATTTTTTTTATTTTCTTATTTTTTATTTTATTATTCTTATTTTATTTATTTTAGTTTATTATTTATTTTATTTCTTTTTCTTTTTATTTTTATTTGTATAGACGTTCAAAAAAAAATTATATAAAAAAATTAATTATTATATATTTTTATTTTTTTTATTTTTATGGCTCAAAGCTTTTGGCTCTGGATCATGCCTCGGTTGGCAGTTTTTTAAAAAAATGGAGTCATTTTCATGTTTCTTGGCACCTCTTAGCTCAGTTTTTGGCTTTATTTTTCCAAATGCCAACTTTTTCTCTGACTTTTGGTCAAAACTCACATGTTTTGAGCACATTAATCACATGTTTTTATTTTCCCACATTGTCCACATGGTCTATTCTCACCTTGTCTTACCTTATGTTTCATAATCTCCTACATGCACCCTCTGTAGCTCTACTGTTTGACCATTTTAACCCTCTCCAGACTCCATCATCCTACCCCATGCCCTACCTTTACCAATCTGCCCAGCCACATCCTTAACCCTCCCTATCCCTTCAATCCCCACCCCTCAGCCCTCCCCTCCACCCCCTTTCTACCCTCCCATTGCAACCCTTTGCTTTTCCATGGCAAAATCCAATTTTTGGTTCTTCTCTGGTGCTTGTTCTATTCTGCTTTTGGTGGAATTGGTTGCTGCTCAGATGTCCTCTTCCAGTTTTTACAGCTCTCTTATCATGGTGTCCTATATGCTCAGAGTTTTGGCTGTAGCTCTCCGGGACGGAGAGCACATTAGGTGGTGGGCAATTGTTGAGCCCATAAAAGTCATATTGGTCAAAGTCAACTACAGTCAAAGTCAAAAGGTCAAAGTCAACTAGTCAAAGTCAACAAGGTCAAGGTCAAAGTCAACAGGTGCAAAGTCAAAGTGCTAAAGTGCAGGTGTCAAAGTGCACAGGTAGTGCACAATTAATTGTAAGTTCAAAGTGCTAAAGTGCAGGTGTCAAAGTGCACAGGTAGTGCACAATTAATTGTAAGTTCAAAGTGCTAAAGTGCAGGTGTCAAAGTGCACAGGTAGTGCACAATTAATTGTCCACAAAGGGTAAATTGGAGAAAGTGGGTTGCAGGTTGCAGAGGTATTTTCTCTAATTTCCCTAAGGTTCAAAGTGTTTTTTAAAGTATTTTGGAAGGTTCAGGTGAACCCCCTCTTATGTGCAAAAGTGAAGACTTAAAAGGAAATGTGAAGATATGTGAAGCGGCAGCATACGCATAGGGGAAAGTATGGGCCCCCAATTAAAATTTTGGGTTTTAGTCTAATGTCACTAGAGGACAAAACAGTGAGTCGTTGGTTGCCACTTGTGAAGACAATCTTGGGACATCAAAGTGAGCACCAAGATACTCTTGGAGTTAGGAGCGTACGTGATCGACACACTCAAATCAAGGCAAGGACTATTCTTGGATGAATTCTAGAGTAAGCAAGAGAAGCATAGTCTAAGTGAAGCAAGAGAGGGAAGTGCGAGAGTCACCAGTGTGCGACGCAGAGAAGTGGAGTTGAAGGAGTGCATGGAGAGTGACTTGTGCACTTTGACACCTGCACTTTAGCACTTTGACTTTACACCTGTTGACTTTGACCTTGACCTTATTGACTTTGACTAGTTGACTTTGACCTTTTGACTTTGATTGCAGTTGACTTTGACCAATATGACTTTTATGGGCTCAACAACCATATAAGCATAATCTTTAGTAGCCAAAAAAGAAGTGTCATAGCTATACCTTGTAGGTTGCCATTTGTGTCTCGATGACCTTCTAAGTTCTCCACTTCTTCAGGTTTCTGGTTCATCACATTCTAGATCAAACCTTGGCACTTCTTCAACTTCAACCTGTGCTTCATTGTTCTCTTCTTCATCAAATATTTGAACCTTTGATTTACCTTTCTTCTGATTCACAACTTCTTCATCACCTGCATGAATATTGATTGTACCTGCATACCAAGTACCTTGCTCATCAAATGTAACATCTTTTGATACAAGGAATTGTTTTGTGGATGGACTCCACAACCTATATCCCATCTGCTTATCATCATATCCAATGAACACATACTTTTCAGCTTTAGGTTCCAATTTGTGCCTTAATTGAATTGGCACATATGCATATGCCAAACATCCAAATACTTTGCAATGATCTAAGATAGGTCTCTTACCCCACCATGCCTCATATGGTGTCATACCCTGCAAAGCTTTACATGGTAACCTATTAACCAAATATGTAGCTGTATTTACAGCCTCAACCCACAAATAATTGGGACAATTTTTCTCCTTCATCATGGATCTTACAAACTCAACAAGAGTTCTATTCCCCCTTTCTGCTACACCATTTTGTTGAGGAGAGTACCTACAAGTAACCTCTCTTTTTATACCTACATTCCATAAGTAATCACTGAACTCATTGGAGAAATACTCTCCCCCTCCATCTGACCTTAGTCTCTTCAACTTTTGACATGTGGTTCTTTCTGCATACACATGATAATGTTTGAATGTATTAAATACATCTGATTTATCTTTGATCACATAGATAGTGATCCACCTGGTAGTATCATCAACATAAATCACATAATATCTTGAACCATTGATACTAAAATCCTTTGATGGTCCCCACACATCTGTGTCTACCAATTCAAGCTTCTCTGAATACATAAAACCATGCTGGAATAAAATTGCTTATGAGCCTTACCTAATTGACATGCCTCACATCTGTATGTCATATGTTGACCTGCAACATTAGGCAATCGAAGCACGAAACCATTGTTAACCATATCTTTAATACCTCTTTCATTGAAATGTCCAAGCCTTTTGTGCCAAAGATCTAACCCAGAGATCTTATGTCCTCCATAAGTGAACAAGGCATGACCAATATTACCTTGAATCTTCAATGTGAAGAGTCTTCCTTCTTTCTTCCTTGAAACAATTTGTTTATACCCATTGCTAGGATCTTCCACAAAAACTCCATCATTAGTGAACCTTACTTCATAACCTTTTTCAACAATTTGCCCTACACTTATGAGATTTTTTTAGAATTGTAGGAACATACAAAACCTTACTCAGGAGAGTACTTCCATCCTTGGCCTTCACTGATCCTATTGACTTCACATTGTGCTTTGTATTGTCACATGTTTGAACTACATGATTAGTTGCCTTATTCTCCAAATCTGCCATCAAGGCTATGTTGCCACTCAGGTGGTTGCTACACATTGAGTCAGTGTAGAAGACTCTTTGGTCTTCACTTTGTCTTTCACAAGTTGCATTCATTATCAATGTTGAATCCTCCTTTTGATCTGAAGCATAATTGTAGTAGGTATTGTTGTAGGATTGACTTTGGAATCCTCTAACTGCATTTCTTCCAAAGTAACCTCCACTACCTCTACCTCTGAAATTACTTCTTTGATTTCTGCCACCTCTTCCTCTTGAATTAAAATTCTGATTATATCCACCATTATTTTGATTATTATGCCAACAATCATGAGCTAAGTTATTTGTCTTACCACAAATCTAGCAAGCTTTGACTCCATCTTTATTACTTCTGCCTCTTCCTCTACCTTTGCCACCTCCTCTTCCTCTTAGGAAGTTAGCTTGGCTAGTTGTACCTTCATCTTCATTTGCTTGTTGCTTCCCTTTGCTATTCTTCTTCTTATCCTTTGAATACATTGCTTGACCTGCACTTTTATCTCCTTCACCTTTGACATCATGCTCAAAGGTTAGCACGTGTCCTAGCAACTGATTTAAATCAAGAGTAAAATGATCGAGTGACAATTCAGTAGACAAAATGAATGGCTTCCATTTATCATCACCTATCAAACCTGTGAGGATTTGCCTTACCAATTTATCCTGCTCAATATCTTCATCAACTACTCATAATGCATCTGCAATGTCCATCCTTGTCACATAATCAGAGATGGATTGAGAGGCCTCCTTCTTGAATGTGGTAAACTCTGCCCATAAAGATGCCTTACTTGACTTTGTAGTGTTTTGGAAATGCTCCTCCAAAGCATTCCATATATCACTTGCACTTTCAAGACCTCTAATGTGAGGTAGTAAGTAGTCATTGACTCCCATGTAGATAATACTCCTTCTTGAGCATCTCTCTTCATCCAGGTCTTCAAATCTGATAACTCATCCCTAGTTGGAACACTAAGATCTCTGAATTGTGGCTTTTCTTCTTCACCTGTGATATAGTCTATCAGATCTTTGCTCATAAGATGATCTTCCATCCTCATTGACCATGCCGGATAGTTTTCTCTATCCAATTTCTCTATTTGAAGAGAATCTCCCATCCTTTCTTCACCTGTGTATTAAATTCTTCAACCTTTATGAGGAATAATTGTACCTTTCTTTGAATGAAGTTCCTTTTGATCTTCTTGATATCTTCTGGCCTCCTTCTCAAGCTTTTCTCTCAAGCTTTCACCTTTTGAATCTTCAAATGTTGAATTCTTTATGGCTGCAGCAGTCGGGGTCCTCCTTTCTTCAATTTTGATGATTCTTGCTCTGATACCACTGACGGAGAGTGTTAATCTCCAAAACAACAAGCTATTCTTGAAGTTAGGGCACTTATATATCAAGAATAACTCAAAACCTTTACCAATTTTGAGGATCAATGCTCAATTACCAAACTCTTGAACAAACTATGAAGAAAGTAACTACGCAGAAAGTCTCCTGCACATAACTCGCTCATTGACTGATCAAATGTGTAAATTTTTTTATAAAATTTTGCACAAAGTTTCACCTATAGTTTGTGCACCTTGTACAAGTTAAAATCTCAAAAGACTCAGTAGATCATGAGAAATGATCTTAACAATTTACCTATGTCCAAAACTCTACTTCTTTACAGTCGACTTTGACACCTATAACTTTAAACACGTAGTCCTCCCAAAGTACAACCCGTTTATTCAAATGCTTTTAGCCATAGGTAGCTTACCTTCAAACTTAAAGAATGAGTGCTTGCTTGCTCAAAACTTTACACTGTGGAAGGAGAATTGACCAAAACATTAGCATCAAATTTTGCGCCTGCTGCAACTTCATTTCTTCACATTTACACATGTAAATGTTCCTACACTCAATTCTATAAGCCTGATTACAATTAGAAGCTAAAAACTTGTACAGAGGTCAGCCAATTATAGACTTAGACTTGTACAAAAGCATTTCACAAAAGATTCAACACAGAAGGAGAACTCTCAGAAATATCGGGTGCAACTTTTCTTCTAGTCAGGAAATGTTTACATCTGGATGAGAGAGTGATCCACTTCACTTCTAAAGTGTCTAATGACTTCTAATTCTTCTTAATTCTTGTTCTCTCATACTCTCTCATATTTGCCCCAATATTTTTACTTGTATATATAGGCAAAAATGTACAAGCTCATAACCAAACAAAAGATATAAGTGAGCTAACTCTAAATTAATGTACATATGTATACAAGTCTTCATCTTCTGAAAATGTGCTTTCTTCATGCTTCATAAATTGATCTTTTCTTCAATCCGTCACTTCAATCCTTCATCAAAACTTCAATTGGTGATTGACTTCCACTAACACGAGTGTCATAGCAACTAGCCCAGTCTGAGTAAGAAAAAGCATGCAAATCTAGCAGTAGTGATCCCCCCTTGGGATAAAACAACCCAAGTAGCCGGGTACGACTCAAGTAGCGAAAGATGCACTTAACTGCCTGCCAATGCTTGACTCATGGGCAATGCATAAACCTGCTCATCTGTGAGATAGCAAACTGAATATCTGACTGAGTAATGCATAAATAAATCAAGCATCCAACAGCCTGCTGATAGAGAACAGCATCAAATGCATCTCGAGCATCATGAAGACTCAGTCGTAAACCTGTTTCCATAGGAGTGGCGATAGGTTTACAATCTTCAAGGCCAAAACGCTTCATAATGTGTCAATATATTTTGTTTGACACAAAGTCATTCCACCCTCAACGTGCATAAACTGAATGCCCAAATAATGACACAAATGCCCCAAATCAAACATATCAAATGAGGCATTCAAATCAGCCTTAAAATCAACAATATGCTTCTCAATAGGACCAGTGAGCAGCATGTCATCAACATAGACAACGATGATCAGAAGCACATCATTAGCACGCTTAACATATAAGGTGCTTTCAGTTGGACTGTTCTCAAAACCATGTGCAATGAGATAGGCATGTATCTTCTCATACCAAGCACGTGGTGCTTGCTTTAAACCATATAATGCCTTCTTTAACGTGCACACCTCGTTTTCATGCCCTTTTTGCACAAAGCCACGGGGCTGAAAAACATACACTTCTTCATGCAAGTCACCATTCAGAAATGCAATTTCAATGTCCAACTGATGTACATTCCAACCATGATGGGCTGCAAGTGCACAAATGCTCCGAACAGTACTCATACGACATGTAGGTGCAAAGGTTTCATCAAAATCAATGCCTCTTTCCTGTGAAGTGCCAATGGCCTTCTTGCCAAGAGGCAAGTCATATAAAGACCAAGTACCGTTCTTCATTATAACATCATATTCAGATTGCATAGCAACCATCCAATTTTTTGAATTTTGTGCTTCGTCAAATGAAACAGGCTCATTCTCATCACAGAGACTAGATGTAGCCATAGCATAGCAACCTGATGCAAAAGAGGCACTATGAGAGCCTAATCAAGTATGATATGATAGAGGTGCATCTAATTTGCTGTCACGCAAAGTCTGCACCAGCCATTTTGGCATAGTTTTGCCTACTCAATATCAACTCTCTCATCAACAAGTGCATCATGTAAATTTGCATCAGAAATGGAATGATCTACATCATCACCTGAAACTTGCAAAGGCTGAGAAGTTGCCTCATTAGGACCAGCACTACACTGTCCACTTGTAAAAAGAGGCAGCGAAGTATCATACATGTCTTTGGAGCTAATAGATGTCTCCTTAGTACATGAAAGCAATGGCTGAATAGCATCTTCCACAAAAACAACATCACGGCTAACCAGAATTTGTTTATTCTATGGATGATACAGACGATAGCCTTTACTTTTAGAACTGTACCCAACAAAAATACATTTTACTGCTTTATCATCTAATTTTCTACGATGTTGTTCAAGCACTAATCATATGCCAAACAACCAAAAACATGCAGATGTGCAACAGATGACATTCGATCATGTCAAGCCTCATATGGAGTGATAGATTACAGAGCTTTAGTGGGACACTTGTTAAGTACATATGCTACACACATGACAGCCTCAAGCCAAAAACTATGTGGTAAAGCTTGACTATTGACTATACACCTCGCCATCTCCATGAGTGACGTGTTCTTTCGTTCAGCAACTCTATTCTGTTGAGGTGTATATAGCACTGTACATTGGTGTTTTATCCACGTTCAGTCAGAAATGCATTAAAATTAGAAGACATGTATTCTCCCCCTCGATCAGAACGGAGGGTGCCCATTTTACATGTTGATAGATTTTTAGCCAAAACCAAAAACTATTCGAAGCACATGAACACTTCGGACTTTGCCTTCAATGGATATACCCATGCATGCCTAGAAAAATCATCAATCAAAGTCACGAAGTAAAGATAATTTCCAAAAGAAGGTGTCTACATAGGACTAGAAACATCACTTTGTACAAGCTGCAATTTCTGAGTAGCCCGAACTGAACCATGTTTTGGAAATGAGGAACGCTGCATTTTGCCCAAAATACAGCCTTCACAAACATGTTTTCTAGGTGCCTCAAGTTTGGGCAAAGAGGACACCATTTCAGATTTCTACACGCGTAGCAAACTACCAAAATTCAGATGAACAAAGCGTGCATGCCAAAGCTTTGCATCTGACATAGCCGGAGAATCATGTACTGCACATGCCGAATCATTCAGAGATCTTTCATAGTTTATGAGCTTATACAACCCACGACATAAGATGCCAGAAGCAATAATCACATTTCCATTTGAGAGATCATGAACTATACACCTGTCATCAAGAAATTTCACAGCCAAGCCAATCTTGGCTAATGCAAAAACTGATAACATGTTCTTCTTGATCCCTGGCACAAATAAAGCATCTGAGAGAGTGAAAGAACTACCATCAGCAGTAGTCAAAATGATCTTACCAACTCCCATAACAGGATAAGAGGAGTTGTTGGCACATGTAGCAATATTCCCTGTAGGGGCAGGCTCGAGTGAAGATAAGAAACTGTGTTGTGAGGTAATATGTTTGGTCGCCCCACTGTCAAAGTACCAAACATCTGAGTCTACTACAGACATGCACTGCTCATGAGAAGATGGGTCAAAACTGCAAATAGTAGTAAATGCCCATTCTTCTTCATGCACAAGATTAGCAGACTCTATTTTTGGTGTAGAGGCTTCTACAACAACCATTCCAGCCTCTTTCTTCTTTGCCTCTTTAGTAGCCAATTTTGGACAGTTCTTTATGATATGATCATTCCCTTTACAGTACTTGCAAAACAATTTCTACTTTTTTTATTTTTTCTCATCTTTATCTTTGTTCTTCGAATGTGCAGCATTTGCAGATTTCTACTTACTAGTAGAAGAGCTCCATTTTCCTTTGCCCTTCTGATTAGCCAGGAAAGCTTGATCTGCAACACGCATAGTGGACCTGTTCTGCCTAGACTGATCTTCCTGCAACAGAAAAGAGACTAACTCCTCAAATGACAAGGCATTTGGATTGACTTTCATCATCAACCAAAGAGTAGAAGCAAAACTCTCATATGAATCAGGAAGACCATTCAGAATGGTCTACACAAGTGAGCTATCTGGTATAATGTCATCAACAGAAATCAATTGTTCCTTTAAGTCTTTGATCTTTGTTAGAAAACTGTCCATAGAATCACCTTCATTCATGTGCTCACTCTCCAACTGTTTTCGGAGGTAAGCAACATGAGCCTCATTTCTAGCTTGATACAATGTGGTAAGTGTATCCCAAGCATCCTTAGCTGTTCTCCAAGAGCGAATGTGAGGAATAATGGCGCGTTTGACAGACAAAGCTATCAACGCATGTGTCTGGGCATCTCTGCCATCCCAACAAATTTGCTCTGTAGTACGTGCAGCAAAAATTGTAGCACAAACAGGAATATGCAGAATATCATCATCTTTGACACCTTCTACCTCAGCTTTTATACCTACAGTTGTAACAATTCTAGGTGTGATAGGACATTTTTCAACACCCTGCACAATGTTCCACAGTCCTTTTGCAACCAATACATGTCACATCATATAAGCCCATAACGGGTAGTTGGTATCATCCAACTTATCCTCAATAGCCAACATGCGGAATACATCACTACTTTCAGCCATGGCCGGTGACTAAAATACCTTGATGCAAAAAATTGAGTGTATCTCAAGAAGTTGAACACAACTGCCCAGACGAATTCCACTAGAACTGTAGCAGACTTCGAGATGCTTATACTAGCGAACAGAAACTGGTATATACCTTTGGCACAAAAAAACAAGATAGCCTACACAAGCACTATGATAGTGCGTTTGAAGGCCGAAACAAGCTCAGATCGCATTGAGTATGCTCACCAAAATTCATGCGATTCTGAAACTACAACCGGAGGAGTGTTGGCAGTGCCCTAGATGAAGCAACGACCTGATTTGATACCAATTGTTGGAGATAGACGTATGTGGAAGCACGCAAACAGCACAAGGAAGGAGAAGAAGCTTGGAGCACAACACACAATACTGAATGTATTACTAGAGAATGTACAAAGATAAATGGTCCATTAGGGCAATAGGCATATATACAAGCTGGGGGGAAAAAACCTCCTAAAGAGGGAAAAAAGTGCCCCGGCGGTCCTAGTGTGTTCACACACATCACTACCTAAATATATCAACACAATATACATCATATTAACCACATCCATCCTTCATGTTGCTAACCATCCTTTTCTCACCTATAATGCCTTTTTTAGGACATACCAATTCCAATAGATCTTCCCACATCTTACCCATTCGAAAGATCAGTTCTCATAGTGGCACAATGAGTGATGATGGTACAATAGGTAGGTGTAAAGGAGAGAGAGAGTCTTGAAGAGAATTGACAAGCCAAGAATCCTTCAGGTTATATAAAGAGCCATTCAAATATGTATCATACTAGAAGAACATAGGATCATAGAGAATCATTGAGGGACCAAGGCTATCGAGTAGTCAATAAAAGCATAGAGAGAGTAATCCCTTGTATGAGTGGTCGATCAATAGAAGAAATTGGGAGAGTAGATCTAGATTCATAACACATAGCATAGTGCAGAGCTTTTGAAATGACATAGAAATGCAAACGAAGATAGATAGAAGGGAGAGAATAATCTTGCAAGATAGTTGTGTGGATCATCATAATAAGTCAGTGGTTCTAGTGGAGGAAGATAGTAGTCCAGTGTGGCATTCTATGGAGAGAAAGAAACATAGAATAGCGTTCATAGAGTAGAGGATGCTTAGAGAGAAGACGGTGCAATCACGACTCTTATTTGCATAGAAGTAGAGGCTATGGGAGAGAAAGCAAAGTAAGGTACCGGAGGTGAATCTATTCAAAGTATTGGAGAAGTGTTATTGTGGAGAAGGTCTGGCACAGTGAGCAAAAGCACCTTTATGTTGATCAACAAGAAATGAACTAGAGTTTTGTTAGAGAAGTATTGAGACTACGAGGACCAAAGAGGAGCATGACACTATAAAAGGTCGACAAAAGAGGTGATTGGAGAGGGTTGATGAGTGTGGTGTAGTCAACGAAAATGCTTCTACCACCCCTTTCTCCCCAAAGAACATCCCAACGATTCTTCTACTATTGCATTTGCATTCTTGCTAGAAGATTATCCTATTTCTCTCATTGATTGTGGTAATCATTTGTCTCCTAGGTTCGTGTCTGCAAGGTTCATGCAGAATTTTGTCAAAAAATAAAAAAATCTAATGCATTGAGCATCGATGCTAGCGTGTTCCGTGTACTTTTTGCCATATACAATTATATCATAATACATTGTAGTTCGGTCCACTTCTTTTGTCTCTTCTTAGAAACTTCTTGTATAACAACTATTTTAGTAGCTTATCTTCTCACATTTTGTGTTAAGCTTGTGTTAAGATATTGATTAGGCTACAATGATGCCATGGTATCAAAAAAATTCACGATCTTTCTCATACATCTATTATCTTACAAGTCTGAGAGTCTATTCATTGCTTGTCTGTTAGTCTTGCTCTTGCTTATTTCCATGAACAAACTTCACTGCCCCCTTAGGTTGAGTATAAAAGGACCCTACAAAATAGTATTGATGCCACATGCAAACGAAGAGGTTTCCTAATCCATCATGGTTATATTTTTTCCCAAGTAGCGTGTTCTTACCATGGTGAAAGGTCGATCAATGTTCATCTCTTTGTGTTGTACTCCCATCATGGTGATTGGGCATTGGCTTGTCGTTCATTATTGATGGGAGTCCTTGTAGATGGCTTGCTAATGAGATTCTTCAAGCGCATGGTCCTATCTCTTCTTCTTCTTTTTTTTCTCTTCTTTTTGGTTTCTCTTTTTTCTTTCACAATGTCACAAAACAAGGAGAAGGTGGTTAGTAGCAATAAAATATTTTACATATGTCAAATGTGCCTCATGTGCCTGGGATTCTCAACTGTGTCTATGGATTCTCACTTTTGGCCTCTTCACTGATGCTTTTCTTCTTACTATTGTCAAAGAGGTAAGTTGATCTTCTTTTGATCTCTGTGCTTGGTTTTGACTCTCGCTTTTCCTTGACCTCTTTGTTGAGACTTTTCTTGTGAGAGAGAGCATAGGGCTTTGCACATGTAAGAGTGTCTTAGGTACCCACATGCACAATCACCCTTGCTGATCTGCAGCTAATTTCTTAGGCACCCAAACTTATCAAATTGCTTGTGGTTGAGTTTATCCTAGTTGCTTGGTTCTTCTTTTTGCATGGTTGGCCTACTTGGATGGGAATTATTGTGGAAATGCTGGTGATTGCTCTCCTTTTTGTGCTCAGATCTACTTCATGCTCAGAGTTACTTTCTTCTTGATTTTTGTTTGTCTATTTGATATAGCGGTTGTCTTGTACTATTTTGCTTGCCTCTGTGGTGGAACTATTGTGATAGCATTATTGTTTGAAAAAGAAGAGTGATCCACACACCTTTGAGATTGTTCTTACATGATTGAGTCCTTGTGGATCATAGAGCTTTTGATACATACAACTTTTTCTTTGCTAAGATTAGTCCTTGAAGAACTAAGAGAATGTGGGACATCTGGATTTGTGAGCATGCAATTCTCTAATTCTAATGTAATGCATTGTTCATGTACCCACACTTGAAGAAGTTGACTTCTTAGGTTTAAGTTGAGTGCATGGTCATAGATCCAATCTTGACCGAAGACAAGTGGTTCAGTAAGTTCCTCATCTTGACACACTAGCATTTTGACTCACATTGGGACATCTTGAAGGTAAATGGGAAGTTCCACCTCGCCCAAACAAGGGGTTTCCATGCCTCCTAAGCCCAGTAAATAAGCTTCTAATGGCTTAACTTCCATTCCCAATCCTTCATAGCATGAGTACCTAATTGCGCTAGTGGTGGCTCCAAAATCGATTAGAGCTTTGATCATCTTATTTGTAGTGGCATGCCCTAGTTCAACCATGATGAATGGTCTTCTATCTATAATGCTAGGATGTGTACTCTTTTTGGTGCACATAGCCATGTGATATCTTGAGGCATTGGGATTGACATCTAGGTCTTGTCGTCTTAACTTATTTTGCCTAATGCACTCTCTCACTTCTACCTATGCTTCTTCTCTAATCATTAACTCTTCTTCTTTTCACTTTTTAGCAATGTTGAGTCTCATTAGCATATCCTCTATAAGAGGTTCTTGATATAGCTTGAATCCACATCCACTTATATAGTTTCGCAAGATATCACCCTTGAGGGCGCCAATTGAATCGCATGGCTAGTGGAAATTCTATTAATGATCATGGGTCCATGTCCTCATTTTTCCAATTTATGGGCATGCTACTTTAGTGTATAAACCAACACTAGGTCGCCCTCTTTCAATCCTTTATCCTTGATGTGTGCATCAAAGTATGCCTTTTGTCTTTTCTTTGTAGTGTAGGTGCCTACTACTGCTCGTAGCCTTGTCTCACCTAAGCATTCTAGATTAAATATCCTAGAAGACAACTCATGTCCATTCCACTCATGTGTTGAGATACCAAGCTCAACATGTCATGATCCAGGATAACATGTATCACTTTTTCATTTCTCTGACATGTATAGTGGTCATGTCGGTATATGTCAGGGACACTTCATTGAACTTTATTAGATTTATCTACGGAAAGTGATGGCACATTTGGTTCTTGCTAGCTCACTCATTTGCGGACATTAGGCTTATCATTACATATTGGTCTTTATATATTGCACTTACTTTATTATTGTTTTTAGGTCATTCTTGTACATTCCTTTTATGTAATAGAAGAAGAAGAAGAAGAAGAAGAAGAAGAAGAAGGAGAAGAAGAAGAAGAAGAAGAAGTTCATTCTTCCTTGCCTCAATCGGTGTGTGTGCTTCTCCTTGATTGTGAGATTGTGTGTGTGAGATCTCTTCCTTATCTCCTTCCTCCTGACATGGTATTAGACATAGTGTGGCTCGTGGAGAAGGCCGACGATGAAGAGTATGCGAGAAGGCATGGAGAAAACGCGATTCACAAATGACCTCAGGTTGCTACAAAATTCGCGTGAAGGTAGAAGATCTCAAAATATTTGTGTAAGTTATCATTTACGGATCACTCATTTCTGCCATATCGAAGTTTCAGAGCCATCTCGACCTCTATTTTGAGCCTACAAGGTGGGGCCCACAAAAAAACCAGGTCAGTTTGCAAAACTATAACTTGCATCATGTTTGCCAATACTCATATATTCCAGATCCAAAACTTCAAGAGATTCTATCCATTGTTGATATGTTAAAACTATGTTTTTTTTAGATCAAATTGTCACATCATAGTGTGACAATGTTCAAGCAGAAGTGCTGCTTGTAGTGTTTTGCAGTGTTGTGAATAGCTCCCGAGATGACAAATGCAGATGGAATGAGTCAGCTTATGAGTGATAAGCTGGACAAGAACAAATTCCATGCTTGGAGATTCAGGATGACGAATTTCGTGATGGGAAAAGGCTACTGGAAGTACATTGAAGGAGAGAACGAAAACGCTCCTCAGTTACCAGAGAGGAATCAGACTACAGACCAGTTAAGAGCGTATGAAGAATGGAATCAAGGAGTAATAAAGGTAATATATTGGCTATCTGTTAGCATACAAGATAGCATGATTGGGCCAATACAGGATGCCAAGACTCCAAAAGAGGCTTTGAATAGTTTGGTCACATTGTATGAGACCAATACAAAGGCAAAAAAATTGCAGCTCAAGAACGAGTTGCATACAGTGGAGAAAAAGGGCATGTCGATAAGTGACTACACTCTAAAAATCAAAAGCATATGTAAGTCACTTGCATCTATTGGCGTGAATGTAGATGATGATGATAAGGTGGAAGTGTGCCTTCATGGGTTAGGAACTGCATATAAGCAGTTCAAAACTTCTATATAGACTAGGGAGAATATTTTGAATTTTGTTGATCTGGTATCTATGTTGATTATTGAAGAAAATAATCTGGGTGAGGATTCAAACTCCCAAGGAAAACCCAGTTCTCACCAGGTATTCTACTTTGGAAGAGGAAGAGGAAGAGGTAGAGGCTTCAGAAGCAAAAGAGGAAACGATAACCAAGACCAAGCTGAACAACAGAATCATGCAAGAGGAAGAGGACAGTTTCAAGGCAGGGGGAGCCAAAGTGGTTGCAGAAATTTCCAAAGAAATGATTCAGGTAATGACAGTAAAGGATGTCAGAACTGTGGTAAACTTGGACACTTGGAATGTGATTACAGGTTGAAGAATCAAAATAACAGAAGGCAACAAAACAACTATGCATCCACAAGTGCAGATGATTCTGAGAAGCTGTTCATGGTTCAACATCACATGATGAACACGATGTTTGTTGGTGTTTCAAAATTGAATGATAATGTCTAGTATGTTGATTCAGGTGCTTCAAATGACATGACTAATCATGCAGAATGGTTTAGTACTTTGTAGAAATTGCCAGTTCGTGGATATGTTGAAATAGGTGATGAGACATCACACCCTATCGAGCATACAAGAAACATAGCACTATCTATGGAGGATGGAAAGGTAAAACATCTTGCTGATGTGCTACATGTTCCAAATATAACAAAGAATCTAGTTTTTGTTGGACAATGGTTGACCAGGGATTATAAGTCAGGTTCAATGCTAATGGGTTATATGTAGAAGAGTACAAACAGGATGGAAGATTGATTGCCAAAGGAAACAAAGTGGATAGGATGTTCACCTTAAATGTATAGAAATTGATGATGCACAATACTTCATCCAAACGATGCACGATATGGCTCTCCATGATATGTGATACTTGTTGAAGGGACGATACATGATACACAAGAGATATGATAGGATACTTGATTTCAAACGATACACAACACACAAGGGTGCACGATACACAATATTAGACCTAATGATACGATACCGACCTTCATGATACATGATACTAGAGAAGTGTTGTGATACTCAACCTGACAATACACGATACTCGTGAAGTATCACGATACATGTGGGGATGATACACGATACATGATACTCAACTGGATGATACATGATACTCGTGAAATATCACGATACATGGGGAATACATATGGGCGATACACAATACCTGCCAAGTATCACGATACACAAGAATTCATGTATCGTGATACCTAAACTCAACCAACCATGATACTTGGACATTTTGAAGTCCAAATTCAAATTTTTTTGCAAATACATGCACCTTGTGCCCTCCTTGTCACCCCTATGTGCCTGTAGAAGAAAAATCTACCTCCAAACTCATGATATAGTACTCGCAATACCTGTCATAGGTCATTTCAGCCTGCATGATACTTCACTCAGATTTCTAGTGTTTTGAGAGTGCAAAGTTTAGTATTTCCTCCACATTTTTAACTCTAAACCCTCTCTAGGCTCCTCGCATAGGCACCAATGAAAAAGGGAGGCAAAAAGAGGGAATATACAGTCAAAAAATGAAAAAATATGAGAAGGTGAAGATGGGAGAAGATAGTGATGATGATGATGATGATGATGATGATGATGACGATGATGAAAATAAAAAACTGAGTAGAAAATTATTATATTTTACCTTCCAACATCACTAATTTATGTCTTCCATCACACACTCATCCTCTAAGATCTCTCCCCAACAACGGTGCCAAATTTGGTGTCACTCTAGCACAATGGTAAGTATCAACGTGAGGAGATCCGCCTCATAAATGTCAATCCGCGGAGATGTGAGGACTAGTATGAAGACCATGAGCAAGTGAAGGCACAAGTGCATGAGTGAGAAGCACACAATCATGCACACACATACACACATGTGCACACAAGTAAGAACAAAGAGAGAGAAACAATGGAAAGCTTTCTTTTACAAAAGAACTCTCTTACACAAGCATGAATCTCTAAAAGACCAACCTCAAAAATGAGCTCTATAGTGTCCGGCCTACTTAAAAATTAGGTTCTAGGGCTTATTTGAGGGCCCAAACGGAGTCTAAACATTATGAAAATTGGTAGGATGATACTTCTAATACTCCTCAAGCTCCCAAACTCCTTAATTTAAAAAAAATGGAGTTGGAAAAATGTGAAATGATATTCACAATAGTTTTTAGTGATAAAAATCATTGGTTTTATATGGATTTCTTCTGAAATTTTGACATGTGCTTCTTGGAGCTCCCTACATGATCTATCTTCTTGTGTGTCCACTTCTTTGATGCATTCCCATGCGTTGTGATTAACCTTGTATGCCAACATTTAATTTCAACATATGGAATTTGAATGGATCCTCAAAAAGTTTTTGCAATTTTAGGTTGGCCAATTCCTCAAAATGAATGTCAATTATGACAATTCTTTGGACTTCCGGGATTTTATCATAAATTAATTTCTAGCTAATCTCATATAGTTGTGTTAGTGACATATTTTTTGAAAAATAACAAAATGTTTTCTTGGACCAATGCATAACAAAGAGCTTTTAATGTATTGCAATGAACAACTTCGATTGTTCCGATTTTGCTTGTGGTCCATCCATTGGACTTTGAGATCCACCAAAGCATGCAAATAGCATAAGGGAAAAGAAGAAGCTTGGAGAACAACACAATACTGGATGTATTACCAAGTGGATGTACAAATATAAGTGACATGTTAGGTTTGGATGTGTATATACAAGCTATGGGACGAAAACATCCTAAAGAGGAAAAAAAGTGCCTCAGTTGTCCTAAGTTTCTTTACACTGATCACTACCAAAATAGATCAAAAAATCCCCCCTATGAGTAATGCGATAAACAAGGAGTTGGCACTCATGTATAAGGAAGTGCCAAGCAATGTGGAAAGAAATCAATCCATAGGATAAAATAAGGCCAAATCTTTGCAAAAATATTCAATCTTCTCCCTATGTAGAGTCTTTGTGGAGAGAATGTGCCAAACATATATACAATGTTCAATTTGCTGGCACAAGTGCCTCAAAGTCTACTATAGGTCTAGAAAAGATTGATTGGGTATTTATGTTCAACTTTTTGAGATATGGTCAATTTTATGCATCAAGGCATTAAATCAATGGCCATGTCTAAAAGCAATGATGTATCTAATGACCCTAGTCAAGGAAATTATTCCACTTGTGAGAGCACTATAGCTGAGTACAAACAATCTTACGAACCATATACATATGGTTCTAAAGGATCTGATAGCTCTTATGGATATGATCAAGATTATGTGTCATTGATGTACACAGCTCCTAGAGCACCCATACCCCCACAGCCAATGAGTAGACCACCTACCCCTAGAGGACCATGTTATAGATGCGGAGGTGATCACTTTATCCGAGAGTGCCCATTACCTCACCCACCACCACCTCAGAGAGTTTGGGAGGGTTACTACAGTGATGTGGTAAAGAACATCTTTTTAGAGATTGACCCAAGAATCCCAATAAAGTCAAGTCCAATGTGCATATCAATGTGATAGAAGTGATAGAGTCATCAGGGAGCAATAAGGAGTACACGGTGCCATTGAAAGCGATAAACAAGGGCAAAAGCTAGAGAGAATCCTGATAAACCCAAAGAAAATGATTACTCCGACAAAGAATTGAACATACCCACACCTCAAGTAATTGCAAATTTTGAAGAGTCTGAGAAAACGAACCCAAAGATGGAAGAATCGTAGAGAAAAGATGAAAGAGAAGAAACTACAACAAAAGTTGGAGAACGAAAATAATAAACAAAGCCAAGAAGAAAAACAAGAACCTGAAGGAAACCCTAACAAAGAGACAAAAAAGCATAAAAAACAAGAGGTAGGATCAATTCTGGCTGATCCAATGCCAGAAGAGTTAGCCATGTGGATTGAGGCATATCAAGCACAAATAAAAGCAGGACCAACCATTGAACAACACAAAAGGGAATACCCAAGAGGTGACTTAGAGAAAGAAATGTTGGAGATATGTAAGAAGTTAATTGAAGTGGCTCAGCAAACCTTAGAAAAACCTATTCAATCACTACCCAACACCAAAATTCCTGAAAAAGAATTTCAAGAATACGTAACACCTAGTGATTCCAGGGAAGGGAAGAAAAATGAGAACCATGGTGAAAATTACTGTGAAAATGAAAAAGAAGGATCCATTATCCCTGTAGACGGGGAATGGCCTAGAGACTTGTGGGCAAGAGTCCAAGAAGATAGATGGAAGAAAACAAAAGGAATTGAACCTCCTTTTGAGGAGTTAGAAGCGGAAGGCGAGCTTGAAATGTCAATGCTAGGGTTAAACTCAAAAGGATTATTGCAACTTAATGATAGCAAAGATGACGAAGACTGTGTGAAGGCATTGCCAAACTACATGGGAGATTCGGCAAAGATTAAGGAAGCGATCAATAAGTTATTGGATGTGGGCTTCATTTATGAAATCGAACACACAGAATGGGTGTCACCTTTAGTGGTAGTGCCGAAAAAGAATGGCAAATTAAGGGTATGCATTAACCTGAAAAAGGTAAACGCCGCCACATACGGGTCATCTATTGGAAAGGGTTGCAGGTAAGGAAGTCTATAGTTTCCTTGACGGCTTTTTAGGGTATAATCAGGTAGCCATTGCTCCTGAAGAACAACATAAGACAACCTTTGCAACCGAATGGGGAGTTTATGCATTTAGGGTTATGCCTTTTGGTCTAACTAATGCCCCAACCACTTTCCAAAGATTGATGTGCCATGTGTTCAAGGAGTTCTTGAGAAAAGGTATGGAGGTATACATGGACGATTTATGTACCTATTCAGCTATACGGTCAGAACATATCCCAGAACTAAGAAAAATATTTACCAAATGTTGACAGTATAGAGTATGACTTAATCCGGAAAAATGTGTCTTCATGGTTGGACAAGGGAAAATATTAAGACACATTGTCTCTAAGAATGGAATTTCCACTGATGAAAACAAAATCAAAGTAATTCTGGATTTGCCAAGACCAAAGGTTGCTAAGGAAGTACAAGCATTTATGGGACATTATGGATATTATCGTAGATTCATTCACATGTATGCCATAATTGCAAGACCCCTTTATGGATTACTGACTCAGTTTATCTCGATGGAAGAATGTGAAAAGGCTTTCAACGAATTGAAGAGTTGCTTGAGTTCAGCACCAATCCTGAGAGTACCTGATTGGAATAGGCCATTTCATATTCATGTAGATGCCTCCAAGTTTGCCATTGGATGCATCTTAGCACAACCAGTAGATACAAGAAAGCTAGATCACCCTATAGCCTATGCTAGTAGACAATTAAACCAAGCAGAGAATAATTATACAACTACGGAGCGAGAAGGCTTAGGAATGATATATGCGGTAAAGAAATTTCAACACTACTTATTGTCAAACAAATTCAAATTCTTCATCGATCATCAAGCTCTACTGTACCTAGTCAATAGGCCTTGCAATACCGAATGACTAGTGCGATGGTTTCTATTGTTAATGGAATTTGATTTTGAAGTAGTAGTCAAGAAAGGAAATATGCACATCTGTGCAGGTCACCTGTCAAGAATGACACATTGAGAACCTCCCACAGGAGTGATATATGATCTACCGGATACTTATCTTTTCAACCTTGAAGTATGTCCACAATGGGCGGAAAAATTGATTCCCATCCTCACGCATGGACCTCAACACTGGATCACTGAAAACAAAAGCGAGGAGCTATGGAAAACTAAAAATCTCCACATCATAGCTGGAAGCTTATACCATCAAGATCCAAGTGGGTTACTTATGAGATGTGTGGAAGAAGAGGAGCAAGAGGTGGCTTCAAAAAGCACATGTGAATCAATGGAAAACTCATCGAAGTGTGAATGGAACATGGCAAACACTGAAGAGATTAGGCATATACTGGTCAACCATGCAGAGTGATACAAATAACTACGTATCTACATGACGCACTTGTCAAGAAAGAACGCCTGAAGAGAACTCTACTCTAAGTTACTCTACAGTAGCACCGAGGTGGAGTATGCCTCTGATAAAATTCTTGAAAACTCAGGAATACCCAGAAGGAGCTAATTTGGCAAGAGAACGTGCCTTTGAGGAGCAAAGAAAAGATTATGTACTCATAGGCAAACAACTTTTCAAGAGAGGAAGGGACAATCATTTAAGAATGTGCATCCATTAAGACGAGTATGTTTCAGTCTTAGAGATGGCTCATACGGGAGCCGCTAGAGGACACTTTTCTGCAGATAAAATTGCAAAAATGATTCTCTTTGCTGGAATGTGGTGGCCAAATTTATATCAAGATGCAGCCACTTATGTCCAAAGATGCGATACATGTCAACGAATGAAGTATCCCATTAGAAGAGATGAAATGCCATTAAGACCTATGATGAGTGCCAGAGCATTTACCAAATGGGGGATAGATTTTGTAGGACCTATTAGCCCACCGGCTAAAGGTTCTCATGCTGAGTACATAATTTTAGCAATGGACTACTTGACCAAATGGGTGGAAGCCAGAACAACTAAGAAGAACGATGCAAGGACCACGACCAAGTTTCTCTTTGAACACATATTAACTAGATTCGGATTGCCAATAGAAATAGTAAGTGATAGAGGCACACACTTTGTCAATGAAGTAATAGAGGCCTTAATGAATGAATTCCTAGTAACTCACAAGAAATTAGCTCCCTATCACCCCCAAGCCAATGGATAGGTTGAAAGTTCAAACAAGATCTTGTGTACAATTCTCACCAAGATTGTTAACAATGGAAGATCCGATTGGGACAAGCAGTTACATCATGCTTTATGGGCATTCCAAGTAGCATACAAAACAACCATAGGAACTACCCCTTTTAATCTAGTATACGGCTAGAATGCAATTCTGCCAATTGATTTCCTAGTTCCAACTCTTAGAGTAGCGTCGGCCTATGAATGGACTGGACACGAATTATCTAATCAATTGGACCAAATTGAGAAGCTACATGAGACGAGGTTACAAGCAATGGCAGTCATTTATGCTGCAAAAAGACGACAAAAGGCATATTTTGTTGCTCATATTAAGGATAAAAATTTGAAGGAAGGAGATTTGGTCCTAGTATATACTTTAAAGCAACATGCAAGGAGGCTACAAAAAAGAGGATATGGCCCCTTAGTGATCAATCGTATATCAACCAACGGAGCCATCAGCTTAGCAACCCTAGATGGAGAGGTATTACCAAACTATATAAGTGGTTGTCGAGTAAAAAAGTATTTAGAGCCATTGACAGAGGAAATACTATCAGGACTTCTAACAACAAGAAATAGAAGAGAAGAGGAGCAAAAATACGCGAGGAAGCAAGACAAGAAGCCCTAGAACGAATAAGGAAATGGAAGGAATGGATGGGAGAGAGGGATGAAAGGTATCGGCTAGGGGAGGAGCCCATCCCAATGGCTAATGTGAGGGCCTCAGAAAACCCAAGACATCATGTGAGGCAACCTTATTTAAACTTAGGAGTGGGTACAGAGGAATACCACTTGGTGGATGCTCTCATCGATATAGGAGCAGCTGTCAGCTGCATCCGATTCTCTGACTCATCAGCTCAAAGCACAATTACATCCAACAATAGCCCATTTGATTGGAATATGGGGAAAGGTTACTGAATGCATAGGTGAGATTACCTTATCATTGCACCTAGGAAATAATTCGATGCAACAAAAAGTCTTAGTGTGTCATGAACAAGATTTATTGGAAGAACTTGTGTTAGGCCAAGATTGGATATATGGATATGAGGTAACTATCCAATTAGCCTTGGGCTACATCTCAACCAAGATAGACATCACGAAGTGTTCAGTATGTTAGAAGAACGACTTGTCAAAGCCAAGTGTATAGCCTCGAGAGACCAACTACTCATGCATGACTATGCGTGTGCATCTCCCTCTACTATGGAACCCCCACCTCCAAGCACTTCATGTGAGTTTACACTAATTCTTAATCTTACACACCCTCATCATCCATTGGATCCCTCTGCTAACATTGTTTCCATGGAGAGCCCTAGTGAGGAATTGAGCACAAGAGTGTCTAGTCAGCATGGTCATCACAAACTTTCCCGCATCAGAATATATCTTATTCAAGGCACCAGACAGGCATGTATTAGAAAAGATCAGGTAACAGCTTATCATCAACAACAGAGCCATCATCTACATAGGAAAAAACAATAGTACAAGGAGACAAGCCAAGCTGGATCCCAAGGTCCACAAAAGATTACCCAATTGTGGATACCAAAGAAATTGATTGTTGCTCAACCCTCTAGAACACAAATATGAGTTCCCAAATCAAATGTACCGATGGAGACCACTAAACTGGAAACATTAGTATGCAAGAAGGATCAATACAAAATAAAGACGAAGGAGCAAGAAAGACGTGACGACTTGAGATCAAAGAAACAAAAGTACTCAATGAGAGAAACTCAAAGACATGAATGGCTAGAAAAGCAAAATTACAATGTGATAGTTGCACAAAACACCAGAAGAGACAAAGAAAAAGTCACATGCAAAAAAATAAAGCAGATTTGATGCCCAAATCCCGATCAACCTCTATAACTCGACCAGAAACTTCAGCTTGCACACATCTTGAGTTCCATGAACCTCGAGCATGCATAATAGGGCCACATTACAAGGCCATGCATTTGGCACATAGTTCTTCTTCTACTTATTAGTGATGCACATTTCCCTCCCAGGGAATAGGAGAGCACTTGTACCATAATCTCAAGGAAAATAATTAAAGATCAAATAAAGCTTCGGTTATGTACTAACATTTTTGTTTTCTTTCAAGAAAAAATAAATTAAAAATATATATATATGAAAAAATCCCAGGTACTACCTTTCTCACACCCATGGGGAAGGGACAACACAAGTCACTCAGAGAGCTGTCCAACTCATGAAGGCTAAGTGGAAGATAAATAATGCAACCACTTGTACACTGACTGTGGTATGCTTTAAGTGCAGATGGCATTGTCTGATTCAGAAGCTACGCAAGGGGAAGAGGTCATGCTTCTTCCTTTGGAATCAAGTATGAAAGCAAGGGGTCATTGGTTCCTCGAAGACCAACCAGTGGCAGATCTCATCTTTTTGGCCACCATCAAGATTATGGATAGGGATCACTATTTTCCATTGATGTCGTAAGACTTCCAAACCATAATACAAGGATTGCCAAGCATCACAGAAGTTTGGATAAGGGCTGGAATCGACGCATTTCTATGACTCCCAATGTATTTATCGGATTTTCAAAGATGCACTCAAGTTATGAACACACTCCGGGTAGCAGCGGATAAGCCCTCAATCCCAGAAGCTAAAGTGCTTAACAAAACGAGGGCATGGAAAACTATTCGATTCACATATGAACTCATCAACAAAGCTTTTGGATGGAGTCAGGACGGTCTCATGAATCTCAAAGACGAATGGCATGATGCCAAAAAGAAGACCTTTATGGAAATTAACAGGACAGATATTGAAGAATCAGTGCGTGTGGTGCATCAACACTTTTGTTTCCCAAGCATAAACAGATATACAACGCCTCAAAAGATTGTAGTTCAATTGTTATCTCATGCTATGAGGCAAATTGGGAACCAAGTCAACTTTATGCCATACATACAAGAATGCTTATTTGAAGCTAAGAAGAAATGGAGTCAGAAGAAGTTTTTAAGTGGAAGCTCTGCATTGACTTTGTTGATCTATGAAGCACTTGAAATGAAGGAATGCTTATGATTGATGCCAACATCCATTGAAATGGCAAAATATGTGAAGTTGGCCACAATTCCAAAGAAAAAGAAAGCATCCATATCCAAAGAGGAAGTGGGAACAAGTTCAAAGAAGCCAATGCGGGGGGCTAAACGCGCCGGAGAAGACGAAGCACAGGAAACATCACAATCGAAGCGAGCATATATGCTACCAAGGGTTTCATTGACCCACCCTCCTATAACACAAAGAGATCTTTTAGCGGCGTTGGAGGAAACACATACTTACATGCGGGGCCAAATAAACCTTATAGTCCAAGGACATCAATACAGACAGTCCAGGCGATTGTAGAAAAAGGATCATAGCTCATCACAAGATGCCAGATACAAGGAATTGGGACTTGATGATTCTAGTTCTAATGAAGAATCTAGTCGTGGATATGACACGTTGGACACAGAGATAAGAAGAGAACTCATACAAATGAACTCAGAACACGATGGAAATCTGCTGAAGACAAAAATCTGGTAGTTTATAGTGAAGATATCGACCAAATAGAAGCCATCAGCAATGACCTTTTGACGGCCAAAGATGCGCTAACAATGGCCCTTAATGAGGTCAAAGAAAAGGAAGAAAGTATTGCACAGTTAGAAGCTCAAATAAGACAACAAGCAACCATCAAGACACCAGTAGAGCCGCAACCAGGAAATCCTACTGACGAGGTAGAGAAATAGTTCAGAAGGAATGGGCACTATTGGTGTCCCAGTTGACAGAAAATTTTGAAAATGAACTAGTCAAAGTAATGAAGGAGGCCAAGAGTAAAGGCAAAGACTTAGATCAGATCATAAAGCCATCCAATATACCTTATGGGCTATTGAAAGAGCAAACACATCGGTATATAAGGCAGATCATGCAAAAAGATCCAGATGAGTAGTTGAACTTCAAAGAAAACACCTTCACTTACACACAAGAGGAATTTGAGGCAGCACAACCCTTGTGGAGAAGAAAATTTTTGGAAAAGAATCCTACTTTGCGGGTGCACTGGCAAGTAGCACCATATTTATTACAGGTAAATCCTTCTTTTTGCCCAACGCCTCGTCGACGTGACGTAAAATAATTTTTGGACCTACAAAAATGTGGTAAGCTCAATAAACAATGGTTGAATTACCCATTACTTCCAAGTCCTCCTCACAATTATTTACCGATTGAAGACTACATGGTGAAATCCATCAAATTTTGGCTACATCGTTATGTGACAGTAACAGACCTCACTATAAAGATGAGTAATAAAATCCTCAGTATGATACTTATAGTACTCAAAGTTTTTAAGCATGCAGAATATACATTTTTGAATTTCATCGGCATTAACCAAGGCACCGATATCCTTATTTTTGATTTATCAATTATGCCTAGTCGTCCTACAATTATGGCATATTATTCCAGATTGATGTTTTTGCCGAGTCAATACATGCGAACTTTTGAGGAAGCCTTTTTTACTGGATTTTTTGAGATCCACTCAGAGATTTTCTTAAAGATGTCAACTAATCTGAATGCCAGACTTGTGGCATATGAATTGAGCTTTTTTGCCGACCATAGAGAGCTACCACATGATGGTGTAAAAGCTGAATAATGGAAGCAACTGATGATACATGAAGCCAATCTGCTTAATGAAACATAGCCAAAGGTCTACTGGACATACTCCCGCCGCATTCCAAAGCCTGTCAGGGACGACAAAGTCCAAGAGGGGGGTAGTGTTGAAGGAGGGTCCACCAAAAATAAAAGAAGAAGAAAACCAAGAAAGAAGCTTCACTAAAGACAATATACCTGAGGACATATCTCTACAGAAAGCCCCGCAGGGGCACACAACACCCATCTCTACACAGAGCCCCGCAGCATACAATAGGGGGAAGTACGCAATAGGCAAGGACGGATCAAGGCCAGCAATTATCCATGAAGAAGTGCAAGAAGATATCTGACAGATCCAAAGCCCCAAGAAGGTGCTTCAACCTCTTGATCTTTGGGAGGTCGAGATCAAAGGTTGAAGATTTAGACCTTCATACCTTCCACTAGTTGCGTGTCTGGTAGCCCGACTTAACACAACAACCCAGATTTAAAGAGGTTATTGGTGAGCTAGACTTAACACAACACCCATCTCTACATAGAGCCCTACAGGGGCATACAATAGGGGGAAGTACACAACAGGCAAGGACGGATCAAGGCGAGCAGTTATCCATGAAGAAGTGAAAGAAGATATTCGGTAGATCCAAAGCCCCAAGAAGGTGCTTC